>OX578136.1:81007936-81607936 GCA_951213105.1 Amaurobius ferox | reverse complement strand
AGCATAGGAATGAGTATTTTCACTTAGATCTCAAATATGAAAGAAAAAAATCTTGTTTCCACTGCTACTGAAGAAGAGACTATTTTCACCTCAGTAGCTCAACAGATAAGTTAGTGAAAAGTTAGTAGTGAACAGCAAAGTTTTCTGTGTTTTACCAAAGTTACATATTCAGTACGAAACTATATACATACATTTAAAAGAAAACAAGTATTCCTTTTATCTATTAAGTCGAATATTGACTGCCCTCCATTCGTGAAACTTATCTGAGTGCTGTAATAAGAATTGATTCATTGTTCTTTCCGATTGCTGCTGCACTTTAGCAGCGCCGCGTTAAAAGCAGCGCATATACTCCTAATGATTTAGAATAACAGGAAAGCGTTATCTCCGGCCAGTATCTAGTTGCAATTAAACTGTATCGTTTATTTAATGCCAGGTGTCACATTCGGCTGAAGTGCATTTTTATCATTAGTTTGACGCATTGAAGCGCTATTTGCATTAAACAAAGATACACAGTTACACTGAGCTCACAATTTCAATTTGCATTGCCCCTATTTAACGAAGCATTTCCATTTTCAATAAACTTTACTCACGTGAAAAAAAAATCCTCCCCTTATTCAAAACTCTCACCAATATACATTTTTACATGCACCTCATATCATCAAATGCAATAAGGGTAGACTTATTTAGAAAATTATGATAATTAAAAAGAAATCAAAATATTTGAATGGGATATAAAAGAATAAAGCTGATTTAAACTATACTTTTAATAGAATCAATCCTTTAAAAAAATCTCGATTGAAAAAAACATATTTTCATTATCAAAAAGGCATTTTGACACATAATCATATAACATATAATTATTTTCAAATATTTTATAAATATAGTCATTTTACATGCAATTCTTATTTTAAAACTAATGACATTATTTATAGAATACTAACATGTGTGGTTCTCAAGATATTGCAAGTTTTATGTCTCAAATGTAAAAATATCGTTAAAAAATATATTTTCTCTATTATCCAATAAATTAATGCTTTGAAAGAACTTTTAACAATAAATGATCGGACACTATTGTTTAAGAGTTATCCTGAGTCCTTCTCCAGATATTAGAATTTTTACTTTTCCACGGGCAGTTTGATATCCTTGAAAGAATAAAGCTAATTGCATGGCATTTCATATGTTTATTCTAATGAGTCTATATAGACTTAGCTTCTGTGCAGTCTGAGATCAATATTATTCGAAGCTGGCGGCGAGCTATGATTTAAATTCGGTCACCAAGGAGAGACAGACTAAAAAATGTGAAGCATAGCAAGTTTTCTTTCTATGTATCGTATTCTTTCACTGAATTATGTATAGTGCCTGAAAATACAGTTTTACAGACAACCATTATTGTTAATTGAAGATCCAGATCATTTGACCTTAGCTACACATTGTATCAAAATGTCGTAAACTTAGCGACATTTGACGAGTTTCGAAAACATTGTATTTTGTTCAAAGACCTTCCATACAGGTTACAATGCAGTCATTTGAAAGTTGACGTAGAACGAGTAAAAGTGAATTGCGAATTACGTCAGTGTTTTGAATATAATCTTTCATTTGGTAAATGAGTTGAGCATTTAAATACTATTTTATTGTATCCGAGGTTTTCTGCTACGTAGCTAGATAACTAGAGATATATTAGCTATATTTTGTTCCTGTTACGTTTATTTCTGTTTTGGAAAAAGTGTGAGGTTCGAATTTATTCTTGAATCATGGGATTTTCACGATTTCTTGGGATACGTCGTAGCAATATATTTATATTATACCGTTGCAGTATCCTCATCGCAATAAAAGATTTCGACAGTTTCAAAAACGGTTTTTTGAATAATATTTTTATCGAACGACACGATCGATCTTAGTTCTCTCACCTATTTTGTGTACAAACGTGTTATTGGAATGTTTCTTGTTAAACCGACAACTATTCTATTTAATTGCCATTTCGTGTTGCTCTGCCTTAAATTCTATTGTCGGCTTTGGAATTTTAACAAAATATGTAGGAAATTGGCGTTATTAAAATAAGTGCCACCTCTGAAAATAGAAAGTAAAATTCATGATAAATAAACAATCAAAATTAATGTTAAATGTCCATTCATTTTTTGTAGAACTTTGTAGCGGAAACGTTCGAAACAATCAGCGGTGAAGTAAATTACAAGCGAGAATAAAATTTAAACATATAGTAGATTTTACAGGATCTGATGTAAATTTTAAGTTAAAAATCGTCTGCTTAAAACATAAACTACCAACCATGGAGTTAGAAAGAAAGAGATAAAACTTATGTGGATGAAACGCTTGAAAATGCCATAATGCTTATAATTATATCTAGGTGTAGCTAGTGTTAGTAAAGTAACCGCTATTATTAATTGACACAACAGAAAGCGTAGTATTTAGTACGTATATTTTTGATTATTTTTAAATTAAAGTTTCCCTAAGTACGGGTATAATTAACTAGTTTTTTTTCATAGTTGTAGAATACAGTACCGAATGTATGGAGATAAAAATAAATTGAAAGGTAAAATAATTTTGAATGCGTAGGAATATTCTTAATTGTTTCAGTTCTACTTTGCATTCCGCTAATAATTTATTTTTACAAAATTGACAGTTTTAATAAATCTTTTAGGCCACCTGAACTATTGTCTCAAACGATGTTGGCATTTTCTTAATATGAAGTTTTAACTCCTTACTTTTACCTCCATGCTAACGACTTGAAACATTATGCTTTCTTGATATCAACGTTAAAATCTCAAACAAATAGAATGGGCATATTCAGCGCACTAAAGTTTTTCATTATTATAACCACTCTATTTCAAAAAACTAAAAATCTGATCTAAAATACAATTATATATCCTTGTAGTTCTTTCAAAGAACTTCAAATTACTAGCTTACTGTTTATAGCTATCACTTTCAGTTTTCAATAACTTTAAAAACGGAAACGTTTCAATCTTCATTAAATTGATAAGACGATTACTCAAAAACCATAATAACTTTGTAAAAACAAATTCTCGATCTAACAGCGGAATTTTGAACTGAACATTTTATCTCTTTGTATTTCTATCTATCTTCTATAGTTCAGTAGGTAATTCGAATGAAATTAAGCAAAGTAAAACGAAATTTGCTCGGACGAAAACTTTTTTTATGAAAGGAAAAAGCTCAAAACATTAAAATATTTCAATTAGTTTAATCAAAAATAATCCCTGTTTCCGACAAAACAAATATAAATTGCTTATTTTTATCTATTAGGTTTGGAAATATAAACATCCAAAGCGTTTATATTTTGCATACCGTTTCGATTGCAGCCTGATACCATGACCATAGGCATTATTCCTCTTACAATGAAAAGATATAATTTTAATTATTATATATCTTAAATAATAAAAGGCAATGTCTCTCTGTATGCCTGTCTTATACACTATAAACTCAGCGACCGCGCGTCGCAGAGCTACGAAATTTGGCAATCGGAGACCCAGGGGGTGGGAAGGTGACACGTGAAAACCGATTTTTAAAATTTGAATTACTTTTTTGTTGTTGTTATTTAATGTTTTATGCGATTTCTACCGTTTTTCCCCTTTTTTCTCCACCATCCAGACGTCGTAGAAAAACACAAATCACACGACCGGAAAGAGCAGAAAATTGCGAGTAAAAATATATCAATTTCAAATCTTAGGGACAAATTCTAATATTTTTTAAAAATTTCAAAACAAAAGTCACTTTCGGCTCGAATAAACGAACTTTTGCTTTTAAATCCTCGCGTCGGGAAAAGTACCGACAATTTCGACTAATAATTTATATTTATAGAAAGTTCAAAGATCGGGATATCTTACAAGCCCAATCTGGTCAAGAAATAATAAAAAGTAGCCGCACGATCCGAATTTTAAGGAAGTAATGATTTTCAATTTCTAGGCGAAACCACGAATGCAGGGATAGATTTTACACCCACATGCGCGCAGACGCACGGTGTTTCTATGGTGGAAAGGAGGTGGGCGAGGTTATGACGTCACGGTTCTGACGAGGTTGCGAAATCGTATTGAACATTCGATATTTGTGCCTGCCAAATAATGAATGTACGTCATTAAACTAAAACAATCCATCCATTTTATTTGAATAAATTATTCATCCATTTTATTGGAATAAATTATTATTTTCGAAATAAATTACTTTTTATTTTAAATTTCAATTTGCTTGAAATGCATTTATTATTTTTTTTAAAACATCATTTTTTCTTACAACTCAACCCAAACCTTTCACTATTGTGTTAGCAGTTTCTTTCGAACGGTTTATTCGTATCAAGATAAGAATTTATTTTACTTCATTATTGTTCTTTTAAGAACATAAACTTCTCTTTCTCTTTTTTTAACATTAAGTGTATTTACACGTTTATAGTGTATTTTATTTATATTGTTTTAAAATTGTTCTGATTTAAACAGGGGCTATATATTGTTCTGATTTAACAGGTTTTCGACTTCTATTCTAGAATTGTATTTAGATTTTTGTTTAATTTGTAAACATTCTATTCAGTTTGGATTTTTAACTTATTTTTATTTTGACAGTGGACTATTGGTATTATGAGTGGTTATAATTTTGTTTCGTGTTTTTATTGAAAACAAAAAAGCTTTTAATATATACAAACTTAAATGCCGACGCGGTGGTCGAGCGGTCAAGGCGAGCGTTTCCAAGCGATCGTTCAACCGCCGTGTTGGGGTTCGAATCTCACGTAAGGCATCGATGTTGTGTTATTGGGCACAGTGTGTTCCGCCCCCCTCTGGTGCGCCTGGGGCAACGTCCTAGGACGGCTAAATGGTTCACGTTTCTGGCCGATGTATAGGCGAATGACGAAAGTCAAGTGCCTGGCCATTTGAGAAAAGAAAAATTATGTACAAACTTAAATAATTAATGTTTTTGTTTTTGGAATACATTATTTTTCATCTTAAAATTTAATTATTAGTGTTAACGTCATTAAACTAAAACACTGAACAAACTTTGCTTTTTATACTGTTTTTGGCCTAGGCGACAATTAAAAACCGAATTAGTGTTTGGTGGTATCTGGCTGATATATTTGGGCTATGCCCAAATGATGACCATGTGAATATCCTGATGAGGGTATTCGCATGGGTATTAAATTATAGTTGCAAATGTCATCAGTAAATGCTTTTTATACGGTTTTTGGCCTAGGGACAATTAAAAACCGAATAACTGTTTGCTTTTTGCACGGTTTTTGGCCTAGGGACAATTAAAAACCGAATTATTGTTTGCTTTTTATAAGGTTTTTGGCTCATTATGCTGGATTGGCGATGTATTGTTTACATCGGGTGGTGGTTGGAACCACCATGAAAAAACTTAAACACCGAAGAAATAAAAAATGAATAAAAAGAAAGTTATGGAGATTGTCTCGGTGCATTTATGTATCGGGTGGTGGTGGGGACAATCTTTAAAAAAAAGCCTTTTTTTCGCTGAGCAGCATCGTTAAAGCAGCATCGTTATTTCTTAAATACTAAATTCACATTCAACATCATCAGTCTCAAAAATACTTTCATATCATTTGCGATGCAATACTAAAAATACAGACAAACGGATACAATTTCATTAACGTAAAACAAAAAATACATACCTCTATAATAAAAAAAAACATAGGAGCAGCTGATCCCGGCTGTGAGTACACATCAAAGAGATCCCTTTCCTAGAGTTACAGGTACAGAAATCTTCAGAATCTCACAGTTCACAAACATTAGAATAAATTCACTTTACAAATCAATTTTCAAGAACCCCCTTAGAACATTATTTTTCATCTTAAAATTTCATTATTAATTTTAACATCATTAAAATAAAACAAACTTTGTTAACTCCACGGGGTTATGGCGCCAGTGAGTTTGCCACGGTCAGAATTTTCATGGGTAGCGAACAAACTGGTCGCCGAAGGTGGCTAGTTCAGAATAAATATATTGTCTCATAAGAGAATATATGCGATGAGCACATCATATATTCAACTTTGAAATATTTTGAAATAAGATTTTGAGGTATAGGTTAACTTGATTAAATTTCTCTTCCTCAACCTTATACGATATAATTTAATGTCAGGTCATTAACTCTTCTTCGGAATCGAAATTCCACATTTTGCCACGCAATGAATTGTTTCATTCCGTCACGGTCAAAGAGACAGTAAATGTTGGCTAGGTTATTTCTATATGACCGCTCAGAGTCCGGAACGATTTTTGTCTAGACAATGCTACGTAGTTAGAGTCACATTTCGTATCAAATTAAATTCTTTGGCAGCGAATTTCTCAACAGAGGGTTTTGATACTGAACTGTTCAGTTGGAATGTATCTCAGATTAGCATGATTAAAGTGGAAAACATGATAAAGCTTTTTGTATACATAAAATAACGGTTGCGAAAGATAAAATTTGATAGTTCTAAAAATAGAAAAAACTTTACAACAATAAGTATGCATTTTTTCTTCAACGCTCTAATTAATACTTCCCAAACGGAGGTGCATATACCTTGGGAGTACATAAAAAATTATAGGATACATGGCACTTATCAAATTGTTTAATTTATTATGTTAGTATGACAAAAATATGTATAATTGCATGAATTTAAAAATTGTTTCTAATAACATAAAGATAAGTCAACTAGCACGAATACCCTTCGTTGCTGGGATTTTAGATGTGAACCACTGAATAAGTGCCCGCTACGTAAATTATACTTATAACATCACTCAGATAAATAGAAATATTACTGCATCTGCAACCATAATTTGTTCATCTTTAGAAATCTCCATAAAAAATCTCCTGGTTTTTTTCTCTATTATAACTTGTAATTTTCAGCGTATTTAGCTTTCGTCAAAAATAAATAAAATTCTATATTAAAAACTACATAGACATACAAATAAATATTCAACAAAACAATTACAAAACAAATATTCAAACATCCATTGAAATTTTGAACATTTTATGCAATGTATCTAACTATTAGCTAAATTGAAAAAAAACATGATGTTCTAAAACAAATATTAGCTTGGAATGAGCGGGATATACATACGCAGTTACATAAAAACATGGTTTAACAGAAATTAATAGAGAAGATTAATAAGATAACGTATAATGTATTAATAAAACAATGTACAATCTGCAGATAATAAAGTATTGTAGTATTATTAAAACTTTCTTTAAAATATTCGACGAATATATGTCTGTGAGATTGAAATTATATCTTAAAGGGAGTACGAGATCGTAAGTAAAAAGCACTCCTCTACATTGTATATATAAAAGAAAGCACTGTGAAGGAATTGAAAATTCAAAATCATTGCATATGCCTGTAAAGACAGGGTATTTATCATATTCCTTGTGAATTCTGATTTGGTTAAGTTGGTCAAACATAAAGAGCTCTTAAATTTCATATTAAGGTGCAAATGAACTATTTTTCTAAACAAGAAATTTCTAATTCTGCCATTGCCAAATATTCTTGAGACACTAATAATGTTTTTTATCTTTCAGGAGATTTTTACTCATAATTTAATTTTTGAATTGTTTCTTGATTGTTTTTCAGTCAAAATCCCTCATTAATGATGATTGTCCTTTCTTTTCTTCTGCTTGAAAATCTCTACTTTGAATTTCGTTTTCTTCTTTCTTATTTCGATAATTTTTATCCTTTTCCTGCCTTATTTTTAATTAAATTATAATTTCATAAACAACTAAACAAATGATTTGAATCTTTAGACGTTTACTTTCCTCTTTGGTATTTTACCGTTCATCCCTTATGCCCCACTTCGTGTTCCTTCCTTCTGGGTTTTCTACCTTTTTTAACTCCTTTCGCCGTTAGCAACATCCTCTCCCTGCTTCAACTCCGTTCTTTGCTTGCATCAGTCGTTGATTTTCTTTCTCTAGTAAATGTTGCACACCTTGTGTATTCTGACGAAAGCTGTTTTTTGCCATCGAAACCGGTCGACACTATTATTTCTGTAATATATGCTGCTTTTAGCGAAGTTATTTTAGTTTTACTGTTAATATAGCTACTTTGAGCTTAATCTTAGACGCTTGGCATACCATAGGGAACCGCTATAGAATAAAATTTCGACCATTACAGTTTTTTCAATCTAAACTACGAATTAACTGAAGATTTAAAATTATGCAGTGTTTTTCAAAATTCACGTTTAGGGATTTATCTCGACGGTGGTTGCTCACAGACCCACACTTCTAATTAGAAAAACAATCAGAAAGAACAGTATCAATATGTCGGGATTTTTTACTGCAAATAGGCTGTATCAACAAAAAAAATAGATCAAAATTTTTATACGGTCCCCTAGTAAAACAAATCCAATTAAAAGACATTGCGTCTTGAACTCATTGGTACAATAAAAGACCCTCCTTTTCTAACTTTAAACGAGATACAATGATAATTTCCAAAATTTTGAAGATTTGAGGCTTGAAGAAAGGTCGTTTGGTCGATTCGATTAAGCGGATGGTAAAATGTATACCTTGTTTGCCTAAAAGAATATAATACAAAATCTTTAATAATTTCAGTAGCTTTTTTGATTAACTGAGTATAAATTTTACAGATCTGATTCAGAACTTTCTGTGTAGGTATTACATTTAGTGCCTACAAGCTATTTCGTCCGAGAGAAAGCGTGAAAGTGGGTGAGGTGGCTTATATAAACATATTGTTATTTTTTATAGATCTATCTTTCAAAGCAATCTAAATTATCTACCAGTATTATTATAAAGTTATCTATTATATATAGTTTCGTATTTTTCAAAACTCGAAATGAAGTATATTTCTATTTCATTACGGAATGTGACAGATAACTCAAAGACGTACTCCTATAAAAGTAATGCTGTTCGCATTGGATTTACATATTTCCTTTTGATGTTCGAATTTCCAAGAAAGTGTGATTTGAATACAAAACTGCAGGAAATTTCAGATTTGAATTAGGATTTTACTGTGATTATTAATGTATCTTGTATATTTTGCACTTTAATACATAATTTCTATCGTCTGTGCTATCAAACGCTATGAAATGAAAACAATTCAGTTTAAGGTTTTTTCAAAGGTGACGGAAAATTGTCGGACGCAGTGGTTTTAAATAAATTTCAGTCCTGATTCTGTATGTGGCAGACAATTGTTTTTGCTCTTGAGGAAATTTTTAATATGTGTTTTAAATTATTTCACAATCATTTAACTGGAAAACAAAGGATTTCAGCTCATAAATAGCATATCATTGTGCTCACTATTTGCAGATTTTAGATGTAAAGAAAGGAAATACTATAACGCAAATTTCCATATATTTTAGGCTCTTTGGTGAATTGTATTCTGAAACGTTCTTTCATTTCAAAATGATTTTAATGCATTCATTCGTATGAGTTAAAGTTTGGTATCTAAAATTTAAAGCTACAGAGTTATTAACTTACATAATAAAATATGTTTGTCCTCTGTAGTGAAAAATCGAAGCGTCGGACAGAGGTGAAATTTGCTACAGGGGTTCTTTATGTCTACGTAATGTGCACCTCGTCGATATTATTATTCGAATTAGTTTAAAAGTAATTGAATGTAGTCGAAAATTCCTTTTTTCACCATTTTGTCAAATTAAATATATTCTTTCTATGCCGCCGCAAACGATAATTCGAGAGCTGGTGATTTGATTAAATCACGAACATTTCCTCTCAACAGCTGATAGCACACTAACTGAATTTAATAAATGGGTTTTCTAACTTTACAAATTTAAAAGATGCCGTCCTAAAATTTTTAATGTAGTGCTATATTATCATTATAAGTATTGTGCTAAAATTTGATTTAAATTGAATGAAAATTCTCTGAGATAGCAATAATTATTTTAATTTTATTCTGTAGGTAAAGGAACTTTTTCATTTTTGCGTCAAAGTATTTTTATTGTGTCGTTTTGCCAACTATCGGCGATCCAGCGGTTATTTAGGGCGTATCAAATGAGCTTATTCAGGGGGGTATTACTCTCACGTTGCATAATTAAAATTATTGTGCCTGGATGAGAAACGGGGCATGGGAATTATTTTAGTTCAAAACACAGGATTAGAAAATTGGATGGTGTCATCTGAATCTATATTAAGCCAAAGTAGCGGGCTTTTATTTAAGACCATTAGAGCGTTTATTTGGGATAATTCGGTCTAGTAATTAATATAATCCATATTTTGAGCTTCTTAAACACTTCTACAGCAGCTGTATTTCAACCAATTTCGGTATAAATGCTCATCAAAACATACAGAAATAATTTCCTTTGAGAATATTGATTTCAAAAATATCCGCCAGGGGTCAATTTAGTTTCGCAGGTTATGAAAATATGTAAAATTTGAGTACAACATAACTTATGGGTAATTTATAAAATCATCAAACCATCAAGGATATTCCATGCTATTTTTTTTCAGAGAAAAAGCACAATGGCTTATTAATATTCTCCTTAGGATAGCAGTTTTGGGGATGTTCATATTGATGGCGAATTTTTATTTGAAATTAATAAAAACTGCACAGTTTTAATACCAACTCTGAGAAATTTTCTTGAAATTTTTACCCTGGGGAAAGTGATGAAACCCCTATATCTATACTAACATACCTCTCTGCGCGTATATTAGTGGTATATTAGAATACCCATATACTAGAATGCCCCAGTGGTGATGAGCGGCCTTAAAATAGCTGGTGTTTCTTTTAAACTAATATTTTTAACTTGACAAAATCTCATTTAGTACTATAAGTTAAATTAATTTATGTAATCAGGCACCTAAACACTATTTTATGGTATAACAGAATTTAAACTATTAATTCCCGTTATAAACAATTGATTCTCCCTAAGCAACGCTTGCATTGAAGTTAAATCATAACAGAGTCCACATCTCTAACATGTATGAATTGTATTAGAATATGAATCAGAATGTGCACAAATAGATTACACATCTAAATCATCATGTACATTTTGCACGAATGCATCGTCCTCATTAGAATTGTTAAACGGGCACTCTCTCTCTCTCTCTCTCTCTCTTCAATACCACGTTGCGGCAGAAATGAATCAAATATGTCATCTGTTTAGGCATCTACCGCACACTAAGGAAATTAATAATTGGAAATGACTTCTGGCGCTCACCATCCACGATAACAGGTGCATGTCCGATTATGTAACTTATATCATTGCCAGGAGTCATGCGGTGTGAAGGATGCAAACAAAATGAAAATAGGAGGTCGGTGACGAGGATGGCGTAGTATAAATGAGTACTCAAAGAAAGAATTTGGAAAGAATTGGATAATTAATATGACTGTGGATTGACAAACGTTTTGAAAGAATAAAAAATATGGATGTGAAGAACAGGCCTTTACCATCTAATGTACAACCAGATTTCGATATTTTTTGAGACAACAAAAATTAGATCTTTCTTAAAGACCGATCTATGGCGGTATAGATAAGTCTCACAGAAAATAATCATTTTCTAAATAGATATGGGAATATTTTATCTTATGATATTACACATGAAAAAAAAAAATGTTTCTCAACAGTTAATATTTTTATTTAATTTACGGGATTCTTTTATAACTTTATTTGAAAGATGTGCAGTATCTCGAGAACGGTTTATGTTAGCGTTCTAAAGTTTATATCAATCGTTTTCTACTGAAAAATTACATAAGAAATGTCTATTTGCGTGACTTTATTAAAAGTTTTGATTTTTTGATGATATTTTCAAAATTTCACTCAAAAATTTCGAGGGGTTCTGAACATTCGACTATGTTTAAAAACATTAGGCGTCCAGTATCCTTAAAAGAACTCCCAAGTATGTCCCATACAAGTCGGTTGATCTCGATGGCCATTCTATGCGAGGCAGTGTTTCCAATTCTAACTAGTGGTTGACAATGCGAGTCCTGTAAACTCGAGCGGTTCTATCCATAAAATGGCATCAGGATCCATGGCCGCAAGAAATAGTCCAACCATATTGAGCAAGAATGACATTATACAGTACAGCTGTCACAGTACCTCGAGAAGTGGGGACGCCGATAGCAATCCCTGCCCAAACCCTCGAATTACCGCCTCTGTATGTCTGCATTTCGCAGATGTAACATCCGATGTAGATTGACGTGATAGCGAGTTCTAGGCGTTCTCTAGACCAAAAACCGTCCGGAATCACACTGTACACCAAACAGTGACTCATCCATGAAGAGCACAGTACCCCATTGTTCTGGAAATTAAGGGGATCTCGATCCCAGGTTAAGCGGACCCTCTGTGCGAGGGCGTCAGTTGGACAAACCACTGGTCGTGTTACTTACAACTGACCTGAATGTAGTCGTATATAAACAGTTTGCCGAGATACCGCTCTTCCAGTAGACGCTGATGTGTAGTGCACAGTAAGCTGGTGTGCTGATAATTGACCTATGGCGTCGTAATTGCAGACACAGAAAATTATTTAATTATAGTATTATTAATAAATTGTTAATATGGAATTTTTAAATTTATTTAATTATAGAAAAATACTTTATTTAATTAAATAATAAATATTTTATTTATTTATAAAATAAATATTTTATTTAATTATAGATAAATATTTTATTAAAATACGAATAAATATTTTATTTAATTATCCAGATATTTTCTACTCATTTTAAAAAATTTATTAAAATATTTTATATATCAAATATGTAAAAGGGCGCACTTCTATTGCAAATAATAGCGTCTGTGTACAAGTAGCACGTTTTCTATGCGCTCTTCAGTCTCAAAAATTATGACACATAGCAAGTTTTCTTGCTGTCTTTGCAGGTATCAGCTCCTCCTTCCAAAAGAGCACTATACAGATCCTTGAATGCTGTTATCTGCAAAATGAGTTCTATCCTAACTTTGGAAACGTTCGCTATAAAGAATATATCTAAGTACAATACAACATTAAAGAAACTTTAATAAGAGGAATATCGCCAGCCGTAACTGGAGCAATTTATATTATTCTACATAACATTACTGCTTAATCACTCTCAAAACTTTTTCATTTCAACAGGAAACTTAATTCAAAATAAGTAAAATCCGTTTATATTTTAAAACCAGGATATTTTTTAGCATTTATGTTAAAAGGAAATTCAAGTGAGCTTTACAAGGACGAAGAAATTAAACTGAAAGCTCGTCTGGGCTTAAAAACCCAGACTTCCTAGACGATGGTAACTTCGCATCGCTCAATAGAGGACGCTCCTATAGCGGAGCGACAAACTCTATTGCAAATATGCAAATACAAGAGTGTTTGTAGTACCGCTATAGGAGCTCCCTCTAGCGACAGAAGCAGAGTTCACACGACAAAGCTTGAAATAAGCCGGACATCTCTTGTAACTGCTCCACATCCTTTGGGTGGAGCCAACGGCCCTACAGTACTGAAAACACCGGTTCTCGTTAGATCACCGAATTCAAGCAGCATCGGACGCGGTTATTACTTGGATGGGTGACCACCTGGGAACACCGCGTGCTGTTGGCATATTTCGGGCGCGGCAGCCCGGTGGTTTGCGTGCTGGATTTGCACGCTGCCACAACTACCGCCGTGTTCATGCGGAGTACGATCACGTTAAACATGTGGGTCCGCAAGTCCTTCCGAGAGGTTGGTGGTAGGAGAAGGAGGGTGCGGTCCCTGTGGATGCCTCCCCCACTGGGTTCCGGTCTAAATTGGGTGGCACTTCCCGGCCGTCCAAATGGTTACCTTACACCTTTACGGTAGGTCGGACGATCTGGATCTCAACAACAACAACATCCTTTGGGTGTACGGCGCGGTAGCCCAGTGGTTAGCGCGCGGGACTTGCACTCAGTAGGTCAGGGTTCGATTCCCGCCACTGCCAAAACTATCCCCTTGTTCACGCGAAGTACGATCACGTTAAACATGTGGGTCCGTAAGTCCTTCCGAGATGTTGGTGATAGGGGAAGGAGAGTACGGTCCCTGTGAATGCCTCCCTCACTGGGTTCCGGTCTAAATTGGGTCACACTTCCCGGCCGTCCAAACAGTTATCTTACACCTTTCTGGTAGGTCGGACGGTCTGGGTCTCAAGAACAACAGCATCCTTTGGGTGTCAGCTGCGTGGGAAAAAAGGCCCAGGAGTTCCGGTCGATCCCTCTTTCCTGTCAATTATTATTTTGAAGTCCAAGTAAGTTTTTTACACCAGAAATATTCAAAACTCTTTACAAGACTTTATTATCTTTTCTGAACAAATCTGCTTAATACATATATTTTAACCAAAGTAACGAATCTTAAGGACAGTAAATGAAATATAATAAAATCTCTGCCCTTCATCTGAAGAAAAAGAAAATACTTTGAACTCTGAAGTACAAATGAAAAAAACCCTAAAACTTTTCAAACAAAATACTACTGTTCGAAAGACTTTAATCCGATCAACTTCTACCAAGAGAAACTTTCGTTTCCAACAAATTCAGTGTTTGACTATGAGAAAGATAAAACCTATTTAGATATTTAAAACTTATTATCCTAAAAGGAACTTTTGAGCATCTGAAACTGACACACACATACTCAAATATATATATATATATATATATATATATTATATATATATATATATATATGTATTTATACATATACATATATATATATAACATATATATGTAACACATATATATATATATATTATTATATATTATACACATACAATCTAACCAGATATAAAAAATTAAACTAGAGGAAATATAAGGCGCATTTGCTGCTCTATCAAAGACCTCGCTATATACTAGTATACAAGTTATAATTGAATACAAGTTATAATTGATAACGATTATATGTGATACTTATTTAACAAAAGCAAATAACTTATTAATAAAACTTTTGAGACCTATCATGAAGAAAATTAGAGCGGAGGGAAGGAACTATTATGGTTAATAACAGCTATGAAGTAGTAAGCAGAATAAAAACATTTCCTGACAAATTCTTTTTTAAGAGCTATGATTTTAAAGACCTATTCAACAACATCAATTTACAGGATTTGTTTAATATATTAATGGAAACCTTTTTAACTAGTAAACTGCATTTAACTTATGACATTAACAAGTATAAAAACCTTGTTAAACTACTTTTGTTTGAAAACATTTTATGCAATGGAAATGTCTTTTATAAGCAAATAAAAGAAATTCGCATGGGAGGAGGTTGTTCTTCGCTTCTAGCCGATTTTTATTTATATAACTATGAAGATGGGACACATATTATTAATGAGATACCATACTTCCGCTTTGTGGACGATATATTGATTGGACTGATCGATAAATCCTTAGTATTTGACTCTGAATTTTATCCAGCCAAATTGGAACCCATTGAAAGTGAACAAAATATATTGGAAGAAGTGGAGTTCCTGGATATATCTATATACCATGATAAAAATGCCAAACTTTGCTTCAAGGTATTTGACAAACGTAGAAATTTCGATTGCAAAATTAATTACATCACCAGCTGGCATAGTAATCTTAGTATACAGCGAAATTTGATCATTAACAACTTTATAAGATACAGACGTTTGAACTCATCAACCGAACATCGGATAATATGTGAAAGACAAATGTTAAAGGAAGCATTGAAACAATCATATCCTGCACATATACTCAGAAAATATTACCTGGCATATATTAAAAAATTCGGTGAAGAAGAATATGCTAATTTTGAAGACTTAATACCATACAACTATACACGAGAAACTGTATCACTGTAACTGTGAGCCACTTATGTGATTCACAGAGTTGGTGGCCAGAATTGCGTATGTGTAGAGGGAAAATAATAAACTCCTCGACATGCAAGGGTGGTTTTTTGAATTATACAGTACTAGTGATATATATTTTATAAGATAATCGACTTCACGCCATGAATGGTATGTTTTCATCTATTTACTCGTTACTCATTACGTCTTTTATTTTGATATTCAATTTCTGTATCGGATTTCGAGGTGTTCAATCTTTCAGGTCCTGTCTGGATTCTGTTTTTCCCTTGCATGCGTGTGTAGAAGACCCAGACCGTCCGACTCGTCCAGGGGACTAAGAGCACCTATTTGGACGGCCGGGCTTGCATGCGTGTGTGTCGTTTCGAGCATGTGGTGGTTTCTGGGAGTGTTTCCCGGGAATTAAAGCATGCTTAAACAAGGAAAAGGGGTCACTATCCCCCTTGACCTTGCTACAACTCCGTTGACACACTTTTTTCTGTTCCTAATTTATCCATTTTTGCATTATTATAATTTGTATACTATATTATTATTATATATATATATATATATATATATATATATATATACTATATATATATATATATATGTATACTATATATATATATATAACATACTGCTCACAACTGAAATCGCAACACCATGAAGAAATTGATGTATCTTTATGAAATTTACAGAATATAATTGTAACATGGAGATGTGCAAATGATTAAAAAATCATACCTGGAAACTGAAAGCATGGAACTTTATTGACATTAGATCAATATGGAATAGGCCCACCGCGAGCAGCAATGCAGGTATGAATACGACGAGGCATACCGCCAGTGGTGTGCTGAGGGATGGCATTACACACAGCATGCAATTTGGTTTGTAACGGAACATGGTTTGCTGGAATTGGTTCTCGCGACCCATGATGTCCCAGATATGCCCAATTGGCGACAAATCAGGAAAATATGCTGACCAAGGCAGGATATCAAAACCTTGTAGACTATTCATAGTTACCCGTGCAGTATGTGGCCTGGCATTATATTGATGAAAATGTAGTCCAGACCTGTATGGCAGATATGGCTGTACCACATGTCCCACAATGTCAGAGGCGTATCGTTGTGCCGTGATACTGCCAGAAACGTGGGCCAAAGGTGTTCGTCCACCAAATGTTATACCACCTCAAACTATGGTATCACTTAGGAGGTTGTGTGGCGACTGATAGTTAAAGCTTCCTAGTGGCGTTATTGAAAACGCCGCCATACGCGGGTACGGTCATCTGATATGCCAAAACAGAATCGTGATTCATCCGTGAACAGAATATTTCTCTATTCTATTAACCAATTTTGTCTCATTAGACACCACTGGAGGCGAGGTAACCGGTGAAGACGTTGAAACGGTAGGTGTCGAAAAGGTCGTTTAACTTGGAGTCTTGCGTCATGCAAACCACGTTACCTGTAGTGTGGAATAAATGTCGTTGTAACACGGTTGCTGTTGTAAACGGCTCCCGCGCAACGCTTCTCAGAAGCATATGATCTTCACATGGTGTAGTCCACCTGGAAGCTCTACTACCTGATATTCGCATCGTTTCGTTGTCTCTTACGAATCGTAACACACACCATTGAACTGTGTTCACATCACGACCGAATAGTACAGCGATTCTTCGAAGGCTCAATCCGCCCTCACGTAAGACAATGATTTGCTGCCGTTCCGTTGACGGCAACTGAATGTATGCTGTACGTCAACCTACTCTTGGCATACTGTCATGACTTTTACAACCTGAAACCAAAGACACTACAATTTAGCTGTGATATCGCTCCTCCTTGACTTGATGCTTTTATGCTGCTCAGCAAAGTGTTACGTCACTATGCGTAACGAAACTGCGATCCTTTGCATATCTCGCCTTGCTGTTTCCATTGCCTGATTTACATAAAGCTACACCTACAACTTCATGGTGTTGTGATTTCAGTTGTGAGCATTGTACATATATACAATTCAATGATTTTAGTTAGTACAAACAGCACGTAGCTAGAACAAAAGACATCATGAACACGAGAGAAAACTTATTTTAGTGCAAGTGTTCGAATGGAAAATCGCAACTTTTATAGACTGGATTAAAAATTCTGAAATAGAAAAATTTTAAAAATGTATTATTATAAAAGAACGAAGATATCTCTAAGCATTCAAGTAAAAATTTAGTGCGATTCTTTAATTCCCGGATGGACAAGTTCAAACTTAATGTTTCAGTTAGAGCATGTTTTGTGACATATTTTCAAAAATATATTCAAAAATGAATTTATTTTGTTACAGATTCTGTTCGAATTTCATTAGAAAGAACGTTCTTTAACCTTTCCGATTATGTTAAAATGGAAATTCTATGACAATATTTTAGTTTACGAAAACGATTTGAATTAAAATAGCATAAAATTGCTCGTAAATACAAAATAACATCAAAACTAATTCGAATTTTTAAAAAAATTGCTTCGAGTCCTAAACTATCACTATACCGAATTTCATTGCTGCTATAGGTCGCTTAAATTATATAGCCACTTAGATTATACGCAACGCCACCAAAACACGAACAAACATCTTCCTTTATTATCATTAATAAATAAAAAGAAATAGGAATAAATACTTTTCTTCTTTTTCATTCCAAGTTATGAATCAATTATTACGTATTAACCCTACTATTTCGTCTATTACTTTACTTATATACATAATGTATTAAGAAAGTATTGTGACGGGGTCGAAAATTCGAATTCGAGTTTTCGACGGAAGAGCACGTTTCAAGCATCCCTGATCACGAATCAAACATTTTCGAGATGGTGTCTGTGTGTGTGTGTGTGTGAAAGTGTGTGTGTGTGAGTCTGTGGAGACGATATCTCACGAACGAATGGAGCAATTCGAATGAAATTTGGTGCAAAAATCACAATCCGTGAATACTGGAAGTCTATTGTTTGTAAATGTAATCGAATGTTCAGAACCCCCCTAAATTTTCGAGTGAAATTTTGAAAAGATCATCAAAAAATCAAAACCTTTAATAAAGTTACGCAAATAGACATTTCTTATGTAATTTTTCCTTAGAAAACGATTGACATAACCTGTAGAATGCCACCAGTAACCTTCTCGAGATATTGCACATTTTTCAAATAAATTTATCAAAAAATCAAGTAAAATAAAAAAAATATTAACTGTTAAGACACATGTTCCGTTTTCATATGTAATACGATGCAATAAATTAGGCAACATCATTCTCGTAGATCTAACTCGTCCCATTCACGAGAAAAGATACTTTTGGTAATAATTTTGTATTTGAACACCAATAGTTATTTATCGGCTCTAAGAATGACTCATTTTTCCATCTGTAACGCTTGGCGAGGTTTTGGCATAATATCGCCAACTTGGCTACTTTTTTAAATGTTGCCAAATTAACGAAAATGGATAAAAATGACTTTAAATCAATGAAATCACGACTAATTGAAGAAAATTTAATATCTTGGAAAGAATATAAGTATCTACTATAAGAATAACATTTTTTTAACTGTAAAAGTAGTAAATTTATTGCATTATATAAGGAAAGTCATGTGCTGCCCACATCAGATTCTTTTGCAATGTATCCTTTTCACACTAATATGTGTCACCTAAGTAGACCTACATGAAATATTACGAAACATTTCAATTGTTCCTCCAAACAAAAATATCTGATGTGGGCAGCACATGGCTTTCCTGCAGACTTATTTATATTCACGTTCTCTTTATTTTAATTAAATTTATTTCAATATTAATTCAATTTTCGTTCTCATTCGGTAACCGGATTTATTTTCAAAGGTGGCGCAGAGAAAATACGAAAAACTAAAATATCTCGAGAACGGTTAGCCCTAGTGTAATGAGCTTGGCCTTATTCTTTTCGTCGTTAAAAATTACGTATTAAACGAGCATTTAATGGATATATTTGAGTATATCTAGTTCTTTAGTTTAGATTTTGACGATTTTTGTGGGCCATTTTGCAAAAAAAGGCAGGTTAGTATTTTTCGAATCGTACCAAAATCTAATCAGCACCAGGGTAACCCAAAAGTGACTCATCTGCCAAATTTTGTGATATTCGGTAAATTAGTTTTTCAGTTAGAGTGGATGCAAGCTTTAGCGGGCCATTTCGCAAAAAAAGGCGGGTTCTTTTATCCCGAAGCGTACCCAAAACTAATCAGCACCAGATTCGCCCACAAGTGACTTACCTACCAAATTTTATGAAATTCGGTCAATTACTTTTTTAGTTAGAATGGATACAAAATCTGCACAGACAGACACACAGACGTCACGCTAAAAATAGTTTTTTCGTATTCTAGAGGTCTCGAAACGTGTAGATTCGTCGAAAACTCGAATTGCGATTTTCGGCATGATTCCAATACTTTCCCTATACATTACCATGTATTGCAGGGAAAGTAAAATCTGATGTGGGCAACACATGACTTTTTTCATATAATGCAATGCATTTACTACTTTAACAGTTAAAACAAATGTGATTCTTATAGTAGATACCTATATTCTTTCTAATATATTGAATTTTCTTCAATTAGTCCTCATTTTCATGGATTTAGCGTCATTTTTATCCATTTAGCGAGATTTTTGTTAATTTGGCAACAATTAAAAATGTAGCCAATTTGGCGACATTCCACTAAATTCGTCGCCAAAATCTCGCCAAGCGTTATAGACGGAGAAATGCGTTATTCTTACAGCAGATAAATGACTATTGGAGTTCAAATACAAAAGTATTACTCAAAGAATCTTTTTTCATGAATGGAACGAGCTAGTTCAACGACAATGATGTCACCAAATTTACCGCATGGTATTACATATGAAAAGGGAACATGCTTCTCAATAGGAATTTTTTTTTTTTTTTTTTTTTTTTTTTTATATATATGAGTTTTTGATAAATTCATTTGAAAAATATTCAATATCTCGAGAACGGTTTATGTTAGCATTCTGGAATTTATGTCAATCGTTTTCTAATAAAAATCACATACGAAATGTCTATTTGCCTAACTTTATTAGCGGTTTTTGAGTTCTTGACGATTTTTCAAAATTTCACTCGAAATTTTAGGGGGTTCTGAACACTCGATTGCGTATAAAAACAATAGGCTTCCAGTGTTTACGGATTGTAATTTTTGTAATAAATTTCATTCGAATCGGTTCATACGTTAGTCAGTTATCGTCTCCACAGACTCACTGACACACACACACACAAACACATACTTTCACACAGACATCACTTCAAAAATGTTTGCTTCGTGATCAGGGATGCTTGAAACGTGCTCTCCCGTCGAAAACTCGAATTCGAATTTTCGACCACGTCACAATACTTTCCTTGGCCAACGGCCGTACCGTGCTGAAAACACCGGTTCTCGTTAGATCACCGAAGTCAAGCAGCATCGGGCGCGGTTAGTACTTGGTGGGTGACCACCTCGGAACACCGCGTGCTGTTGGCCATCTCGGGTGCGGTATCCCCGTGGTTTGCGCGCTAGATTTGCCCGCTACCACAAATGCCGCCGTGTTCATGCGGAGTACGATCACGTTAAACCTGTGGGTCCGTAAGTCCTTCCGAGAGGTTGGTGGTAGGGGAAGGAGGGTACGGTCCCTGTGGATGCCTCCCCCACTGGGTTCCGGTCTAAATTGGGTGGCACTTCCCTGCCGTCCATTCTGTTACCTTGCACCTTTCTGGTAGGTCGGACGGTCTGGGTCTCAACAACAACAACAATACTTTCCTTGTACATTATGTATATAAGGAAAGTAATAGGTTTTTCTTATAGCAGATATTTGTATTCTTTCTAGGATATTGAATTTTCGTCAAATTAATCGTCATTTTCATTGATTTAGTGTCATTTTTATCCATTTGGCGAGATTTTCGTTAATTTGGCAACATTAAAAAAAGTCGCCAAGTTGGCGGCATTCCGCCTAATTTGTCGCCAAAATCTCGCCAAGCATTACGGACGGAGAAATAAGTTATTCCTATAGCAGATAAAAAATTATTGGCGTTCAAATATAAAAGTACTACTCAAAGTATATTTTCTCATGAATGGAACGAGCTAGATCCACGAGAATGATGTCACCAAATTTATTCCATGATATTCCATATGAAAAGTGAACATGTTTCTCAACAGTTAATGTATTTTTTTAATTTGTGGGATTTTTGGATAAATTTACTTTAAAAATGTGCAATATCTCGAGAACGGTTCATGCTGGCGTTCTAAAGTTTATGTCAATCATTTTTTAAGGAAAAATTACATAAGAAATATCTATTTGTGTAACTTTATTAACTCTTGATGATTTTTTCAAAATTTCACTCGAAAATTTAGGGATGATCTGAACATTCGATTACGTTTAAAAACAATAGATTTCCAGTATTCACGGATTGTGATTTTTGTACCAAATTTTATTCGAATCGCTCTATTTATTCGTGAGATATAGTCTCCACAAACTCACTGACATACATACACACACACACACACACACACACACACACAGACACACACACACACACACACAGACATCACTTCAAAAATGTTTGATTCGTGATCAGGGATGCTTGAAACGTGCTCTCCCATCGAAAACTCGAATTCGAATTTTCGACCCCGTCACAATACTTTCCTTATACATTATGTTTATAAGCAAAATAATAATTTTTCTGAATTACTACTCCATACAATAGTAGGAGAAATCAATCAAAAATACTGTTTGAAAACCTTTAATCCTATCAACTTCTGTCAGGAAAAGCTTCCCTTTTCAAACAGATAAGTAGTTTAACAATTGTAAGAGAAAGATGTGATCTACTGCCATATGTAAAACTCTTTTTTCTTCTGCATAATATATAATCATGTATTATTCAGAAACTTTTATTTTCTACGAAACAAAGAAAAGTAGACTATAAATTTTGAAAATTTGTGCAACTGAATCAAAATGTCAAGAGTGTTATTTTTGCGACAATCTGAAGCGGAGGGCAGAACTTGACATTCTCACGCACTAATATTCCATAATTTTACTTTCCTTATATACATAATGTATAAGGAAAGTATTGTGAAGGGGTCGAAAATTCGAATTCGAGTTTTCGACGGGAGCGTACGTTTCAAACATCCCTGATCACGAATCAAACATTTTTAGGTGATGTCTGTGTGTGTGTGTGTGTGTGTGTGTGTGTGTGTGTGTGTGTGTGTGTGTGCGTGTGTGTGTGTGCGTGGGGGGGGGGGGGGGGGCAGTGAGTCTGCGAAGACGATATCTCACGAACGAATGGAGCGATTCGAATGAAATTTGGTACACAAAACACAATCCGTAAATACTTGAAGCCTATTGTTCTCAAAAGCAATCGAATGTTCAAAATCACCCCTAAATTGAGTGAAATTTTGAAAAAATCATCAAAAAATCAAAACCTTCACTAAACTTACGCAAATAAATATTTCTTATGTAATATTTCTTTAGAAAACGATTAACATAAACTTTAGAAGGCTAGCATGAACCGTTATCGAGATATTGAACATTTTTCAAATGAATTTATCAAAAAATCCCACAAATTAAAAAATATATATTAACTGTTGTGAAACATGTTCACTTTTCATATGTAATATCATGCGATAAATTTAATGACATCATTCTCGTAAATCTAACTCGTTCCATTCATGAGAAAAGATATTTTGAGTAATACTTTTGCATTTGAACGTCAATAGTCATTTATTTATATATATAAAGAAGAAAAGTATGTATGTATGTATATACATGTATGTATGATCCACCATCACGGGAGAACGGCTGAACCGAATTTGATTAAATTTGGTGAGTAGTCTTGAAATAGCCTCACTTAAAATTTAGTCTATATTTCGAGTTTTTAAACCTAGGCGTTCTCGAGATATTATTGAAAAACCAAACTTCCGTTTGTCTCATCATCACGGAAGAACAGCTGCACCGAAGTTAATGAAATTTTGTGGGTAGCTTTGAAATATTCTTTCATAAATTTAGCCCAAGCTTCTAGTTCCTAAGATCAGGGGTTGTCGAGAGATTAATGGAAAACGGAACTTTTTCCTAGGAGTGCTGCTCTCTAGCTTCATGATTCCAAACGAAAAATGTTAGACATCGTTGCTTTAAAACGTGAAAGTCAATTAAATCTGAGTTTTGTGAGAGTTTATTGAACGTATTAGTTAGTCACTTTTAAAAATCGCAGATTTAAAATATGAATTTAAATGGAAACTCTATCACCATGGTTTATTTTTTACAGACTTACTCAACAACGAAAAGTATTAAGAAATCAGAATGGTTATTTAATTATTAGCATTTTGTGAGGATTAATGGTTATTTCATTATCAGCATTTTATATCGGGACAGGTAATTTGACTCTGCAGTGGATACAAATGAAGCCGTTAATTTCCCGCTGGAATTTTTGAACTACCTTGAGCCACATGGAATGCTTTTATCTTGAAGTTAAAGAAAGGATCACCAATAATGCTTCTGCGGAATCTGAACACGACAAAGCTATGCAATGGAACACGGCTCTGTGTCAAAATATATTACCAAATGTCATGGAAGCCACGGTATTAACGAGAAAGGCAAAAGGGGAGGATGTATTCATACCTCGCATACCGTTAATTCCAACCGACCTACAATTTAGCTTCAAACGAGTCCAGTTCCCAGTTAGACTGGCAATTGCCATAACCATCAAAGCTCAAGGACAAAGCCTTAAGCTTACAGGCGTGAATTTAGAAAGTTCTTGCTTCTCTCATGGCCAATTGTATGTGGCATGTTCAAGAGTAGGAACTTCACAAAATTTGTAAGTTTGAGCTCTTGAAGGAAAATCATAAAATGTGATTTACACGCAAGCATTGCGGTAAAACCTAATAAATTAAGATAATGTCATTTAATTTGTTAACATTTGCATTGTTGCCTAGCGTTTAAGAGTCATTTTAGTTTTCCTTTCAAACTGTACATATTTCAAACTGTACATATTGACTGTACATCAATTGTGGACACTTAATAATCACATTCCGAGACGTTGCTAGGAGGACCTAGCTGCGAAGGGCGTGTCGGAAGCAGTTATGACTTATATAATGTAATGATTTTTTTTCTTACATAAAGCAATGAATTTACTTCTTTCACAGTGAAAAGACAATGGGTAAGATTCACTGCTCTATATTTTCCGGTGTAATTTTTATCAGAATTTTGCATCGTAAATCCCGAGCAACGCCGGGTAATCGCTGCTAGTCTGCTATAAGAATAACTTATTTCCCTGTCCATAACGCTTGGCGATATTTTGGCGACGAATTTGGCGGAATGTCGCTAACTTGGTGACTTTTTTAAATGTTGTCAAATTAACCAAAATCTCGCCAAATGGATAAAAATGACGCTCAATCAATGAAAATGACGACTCATTGACAAAAATTCAATATCTTGGAAAGAATATAAGTATCTACTATAAGAAAATCCAATTTTTTCACTGTAAAAGTAGTAAATTCATGGCATTATATAAGGAAAGCCATGTGCTGTCCGCAACAGATTTTTTTTTATTTACTTGCATCATAACCAATATATCAGAATACAAAAATTATATTTTATGAGCTTTCATACGAAAGATATTCGTTTAAAAAATCGTGTAAATATTTTTTAAATATTTTTTTAAATATCAGTGCCACGCTACGAGACTTTCGATTCACACTGCCTAGCACCGAAATCCCCAACTACCATTTCTTAGTAAAACTTCTGAATACCTCCTTGTATACTACACCGTTACAATAGTTTAATTTGTATCGTATTAATAATGGATATTGTACCAAACACTACAATATTATATCGCTGCAATGAGGAAATAACTTGCTCGATTTCAAAATATAATTGCGGTCTAATAAATGTTTTGTGCGGATAAAATCATAGAAATACTAATTATTGGAGCACGCTATATATGATGCTTCAGTAATATGCCATATTTGTACATGTATAAGCTGGGACCATGTAAACTACTTCACAGCAATCTAATTTTAACTTTATTAGTAAAAACTGATACATATCACATAAATAGTGTTCGAATAAATACGCTGATTGCATTGCCTTCGAAATTGGCTCTTTTTTTGCTGAGTTTATTATTCCAACTTTTTTTATATTTTCTTCTAGGGGTGCTATAATCAGATTTATTCGATCGACAATGGTCCCTTTAGTATAGGTAGACCAAACGTGTACATTCACGGACCCTTCTTTTCAAAGTTATTGGGGTGCTTAAGGAATTTCCTAGAAACTGTATACTTTCAATATCCAAATGTGTATGGAAATCCAAAGCATTTTCAAATAAAACTGTTTATAATTCTCAAGGAAAAAAAGGCTTTTAAAAGTAACTCCGACAAAAAATAAAAATTCTTATTTCAAACAAATTCGTATTTTTCTATTCGCACAGGAAGATTAGTAAATCTTAATATGCTGAAAGCTTTATTTTTGAGCATCAGAAACTGATGCACATTTATATATATATATATATATATATATATATATATATATATATATATATATTATTCAGCAACTTTCAGTTAGTTACTACAAGACATAAGGCGATATCAATGTGATAAAAATGCATCCATATATGTTGATATCTTGAAGCTTTTAGTAAAAAGGCACATAATAACCTTTTATACGGGTCCTCAACAAGAGAAGTTCCAATTAACAAATTGTTACTTATTCATTTAACGACCCTTTGAAAGCAAAAAACCCTAGTGCTGTAATATGAAAACTGGCTGTAAAAGAATTATCATATTTAAAGACCTTAAATCACTTTCACTCTATGTAAAGACACGGCAAGAACATAGCTTTCAGTAGTCGTACAAAAATTTAATTTCGTTAGATAAAATTTCCATTCGAAAACTTAACACACACAAAAAATATATAGCTAAAAACACACAGAAACCTGTGTTTACTGCCAGTAGAATGACACTTTTAAACAGATACATTTCCACTTACGCACTTAAAAAGGTAACTATATGAATATGTTATGTTATTCATTCTTTATGAGAATTGCACGAAATAGCCCAGTTACGCTTCTTCAATTCAGATACCTATTCAGAGACTGTGCCAAGATCAGTCTAAGATGGAATTGTCGGAAATGATTATTTCAGAAACTATCGTTTATGGCAACGAAAGAAGATTTGATTAAATCCAATTACTCTTCTTATCTCTTCATAGACTGATTCATATATCTACAACAGAATATTCGAGATTGATTACTTTTGAAGTCATCGTTTGTAGACAATGAACAAAGATTTAATAAAATATCTTTATTCTTATGCTTTTATAGACTGATACACCGATATCTGTCTACGATGAAATCATCAAGATTGATTTTTGAAGACATTGTCTTCTATGGAAAACGAAATATTATTAAATCCACTTCATATTTTTTTTATTTATTGATGGATGCACCACCGAGCATGTAATCGCGCTTCCAATGCAGTAAACAGCAGTTTCATCAATGCTAATCACTCCCATTGGAATCACGATGCAAGTTTTCATCAGATTTTTACTTTCCCTACAATGTAAATCCACAATGCATGATTGCTTTATAAATAATATTTGACAAAAAAATCGAATAAACCCGCAATACTAAAGTGATTTTTAAAATATATTTGCGAATTGCACAGAGTTCCTAGCAAAGTCGTTAAGCACCCCAAAAACTTTGTATGGAAAAGTCTCTGAGTGTACAAATTGGGTCCATCTATAGTAAAATGACCATGCTCAATCAAATTAAAATGATTGCAGTGAGAATTTAAAAAGTCAAAAAACGATCACGGCAACGGAACGAGAAAGGCAAAAACTCAATTACATAGTTGTAGATTATTATCCAATAAGTTGAAACCTATAAAACAGTTGCAGGCATTCATTTGTCACAATATTGTTATTGCCAAATTGCTGTCATATTCGGGAATAACACAATAAACAACAATTATATGAACAGAAATCTAGTGTAGAGTCTGTTTAACATTTCATGAGAAACAAGGCACATTTGAGTTCCAAGAAGAATATTACAGCATACTTTGACCATCATTGCAAATGACACGGCGCTAGAGGTCTGAATGATACAACTGAGAGCGTTATCCCAACTTTCTAAATTCGTAACAAGGGGCGCTGCAATTACTTTCATTCGATTGGGCATGAACACTTTATTGGTGACAAACGTAGCGTGTACACTCGTAGACTTTCTTTAAAAAGTTATTGAGGTGCTTAAATACTTTACTAGGAACTCTGTATACCAGTATGAAATTTGACTTTATAAGACAATTAACGTCAAAATTGACGTTCCTGTATATTAGAAAGTTTAGCGTGATGAAATATGTTGGCCACTTGTGATAAATGTATTGCGTTCTGGGCTTGTACTGTAGCATTTTTGTACTCTGCACAAAAGCTTGAACTAGAAAATCAAGTTTCCATATGTTGAAACAGGAGAAGCATTAACATAAAAGATTGACGATTTCTTTGCAGCTTTCACCGCGGCAAAAAAGTAATCTTCATGCAAGTAGCTTTGGTGCCAGAACCGGGCTATATTATATAAAACTGAAAATGTGCAGAAGCCCCTGCAGGACCTGTAGGTACATTTAACGATAGTCTAAAGATAAAACAAAGATATTATTTCATATTAGGCCACTTGACATGAAACCCTAGAGGAAAATTTGCTTGTAGAATATTTTTAGAAAACAAGAAATACCAGGACAAAAGACCCTTTTCAATAAATAAAATTTTATTAAAATAATCAGTAATTAACATTTTAATCAAAATGTATCTTTACATAATTTTCTTTGACAAAGCAAATTCAATCACTCTCATAATGCTAGGAAAAATGTTCTTAAAAAATTTTAGTTTTTCTGGAAATTTGGTGTCATTTTACAATAAGCCAAGTCGACAAAAATATTATTTAATAACTAGTTTTAGTACATTAAAAAAGATATTCATTTCAAATTTATTTTTTGAGATAAAATGCATCATAATATACAAAATATTAATTTCAATTCATAGATGATAATAAATAACCGGCATTATTTTTTTTATGCTGACTAGATAAGCTCCACTTACAATCAAGCAAGTCTTATATGCAGAGATATTATAGCATATGAGTTAAACCCCAATTATATTTTTGTTGCACATTTAATCATCCTTAAATGAGGAACTAAAGAAAATGATTAGTATAAGCCAAATATCACTCAAAAGTTCGTCCCCATAGCAACAGTACCGTTTCTAATTTCTGCGAGGAAAACAAAGGCTAAAAGAAATAACCGAGCTATCTAACACGCTCCATGTAACTTTCTTATCACGGGTTCCCAGCCATATGTCAATGTCAGCTCTGCTATCCAAAATACTGTCTAAACTTCAACGGATAAGAACAGAAAAATGCCACATCGTATTATGTTACAAGAAATAATAATATACAAGAAATTTATAAAAGAGCCTTCGTATGTTGGTAAATAGATTGTGCAATTAATTTTTGATGAAACTATTAAGCATTTTTCATTTTCAGTTCAAAAAGTTTGCTTGAAACATCTATTTCTGAGGATTGGCTGTAGATAGAAATTAGATAATGACTAATGTGAATGCAGCATCAAATTCAGTAGGAGGTAAAAAGACAAGGGACTTCCACTTGACATTTAACTCTCGATTCAAAAATTTACAATTTTCATAAAACGTCAGCTTTTCGGGATATGCTATAGATATAGCTTACTGATATGGATTAAGCATCAAATTCGGAAGGAAATAGTAAATTCACAAAGACTGTTTATTTCCCATTCTTTTTCCAGTTCCAGTTCCAAATCAGTTCTTGAAACCTCTATTTCTCAAGTTTGGCTTTAGATAGAGCTTAGATGATGACTGATATGAATTCAGTAATAAATTCGGGAGAAGATGACTTTAACTAATTATTTCCCCTTTCTGTTTAAAAAATCCTTGGAATATAACTGTATCTATAGCATATTTCGAACAATTTATGCTTTAAAGAAAATGTAAATTTTTGAATCGGAAGCTAAATATGCAAACCCGGAAGTGGAAATCCTAAGTGAAACGCTTAACTCATCTGGAATTTGATGATGAATCCATATCAGCTATCATCTAAGCTCTATAGTTAATATTGCAAAATATATGTGTTAAGTGAAAGCTTTTAAGCAAGATATTATACTAAAAATATAAATTCTTAGTGCATCTCTCATTCACCTTTAAAATTTGATGCTGAATCCAAATCACCCATTATCTGAACTCTATCTATAACACATCTTGAAAAATAGATATTTTAATGGGAAAATTTTCACAAAAACAATAGTATGGCAAAAATTTTGCCACTGATAGGAAATAATAGTATACATAATTAAAATTCAAAATATGTTGTGTGGACAACATATGACTTTCCCTAAAGTTTCCCACTCTATGGTAAAAGTAAAATCCTTTTAATTGTTTGTGCGCATCTATTTTAAAAATATTTGAGTTATGTACTACTGTTTTGAAAATCTAAAAATTCAAATAATTGAATATCTAATTATGCAAATAACTTGAAATTATATCTGTATACTACTGGTGTGATACAGCTAACAAATAAATATTCATACATACGGCTTCTTAGTAGGAGTGCTTAAATATAACATAAGAAGTTTTGAAAATATTCTGTAAATGCAATATTTATACAATTTAGAATTTCTAAAAATGCATAATTAGCACCTTTTATAAAATGTTTGTTATTTCCTTAAGTGCTTTAAAAACCCTTTTCCAATTGTGTTCAATTCTCTTCCTGCTTTACGCATCGTACCAAAACAGGAAAAGAACAAATCTTAAAACAGGAGAAACTACCATTTTAAGCTGAAGATAATTTTTTTTTTACCTTCTGCAACAAAAGATATAATAAATTCTGAGTTATGTCTTTTATGCCTCTTTTTAATGTTGATTCTTTCATGCTTTTATATTTAGCTGTAATTCAATTGCATATATTTTGAATTTCTTTGATGTATTTCAGAAACTACTGTCTCATGCGAAGGCAGATTTTTTAAAAACGTATTTCTTTAATATTTTGGAAATTTAACTATGCTGAAAAAATATCTAGCGTAATATTCATTTTCATTCATATCTTGATTTGCCAAACTTTTATTAAAGAAAATTATGCAATACTTCTACAAATTTAAAGATTTTAAATATTTCTTTTTGTACTTGAGTTAAAGAGAAAAAATTTTGAAAAAATAATAAGTGAGAAACAAGAATGTGTAACGAAAATATACATTGTTTTGTCAATTATGATAACTGGAATGAATTTAATTAAATTTATTACCCAAAATTTAATGGAAATGAATACAAATATGAATTTATTATGAATACATACATTTATTTTGATTCATATTTTTTTATCAAATTTTTATCATATAAAAGATGCATTACTTTTACAACTTTAAAAATGAAAATTATTGTATTTTGTATTTGAGTTAAAATGAAAAATTTGTGAAAAATATATGTTAAAGATGAAATTATGTAACAAAAATTTACATCATTTTGTCAATTAGGGTAAATGGAATGAATTTAATTAATTTTAAAAAACAAAATTTGACAGAATTGAAAACAAATATATGAAAATTATGTTTTCCATTTTAATCAGCATACGTGCAGTGTTCTAAAACATATAAATTCAGATTTATATCGATTTCCAAACATCCACTCACCTTGTATGTGTACAAGCGAAATATTGTGCATTGATTATTTGTACTCAATTTTTTTAAACATATGTTTAAGAGTAAAAAATCTTAAAATACGAAAATTGAAAAACACTCTATGATACTTTTAAGATAATCAATTTCTCCCCCCCCCCCCTCGTTTAATTTACTTCATGTTTTTCTATCTTACTTCTATACTCACAAAACTCGCCTAAAAAAAGTTTCCGAAGCTATCTATGATCACGCCATCACAGCCTTTAGCTTTTCTAAGCTGAATACAGCAGATGAAACAGGAACCCGATCCACGGATGGCTGTATGTGCAATGAAAGCACGATCATGACTTTAAAGAACACCCCCTTTCGGCGGTTTCTATGAGTATGAATCTCGTCATTGCACCCTTGTAAAGCCTGAAATCAAGCTTTATTAAATTTGATGCAGGTTTCGTTATAAGACTGGAATTGTCAGTTTCCATAGGGGTATGCAAAATTATGGTAGTTTTCTTTCTACCATTTCAGGTGCCAGCTATTGTCAGCAAGAGAGCTCGAAGACGGTCCATGAATGCAGGTATCAACAATTGCAGTACGGTCTTGTCTTACTTCTTTTTTATTTACTTCTTATTTTACTAATTTACTTTCCTTATACTTTGTGCTCACTCAACCCAACTATAGTGATGAAAGCAATTCAAAATTGTAGTCTAAGCTACGAAAAAAATTTCCATTCTCCTCACCTAAAAACTGACAAATTGCACTCTAGGAAGATCTAGCCCAACGATGGCAAATACAGGTACGTCGCATATGTGCCAGACCTGGTGTGTGAAAGATTTTCGGCGACATGCTGAAATATTGAATGCACAAAAACATGAAAATTTTGATATCCGCAATAGAATTAGTGAAAAATCGAAGTAATCGAAGACTTATTTGAAATGGAGGATTATGAAAAGACCTCTTTAATTAAGTGCAATTAGGCAATTTAGAACTGCAGATAATCTATCTTCAATCTAATCCTATTTGGATATAAAAAGGTGTAAGTAGGCAAAACATATTGAAAAATTGGAATGTCGTATAGATTGTCAAAAGATATAGATTGCCAAAAGATATGGATTACCAAAAGATATGGATTGCCAAATTAAAATGTCGTATTGGAAACGCAATACCAAAAATATGAAGAAGCATACCAGATGCTTTTATTCTCACTGAAAAATTAACAATTTTATTGTTAATAATTTTTTCATACTCGTAAAAAGGGGGTTTCTTTCTGCATTGAATCACGTACATTCAAAGACAAGAAACAAATTGACAGAGAAAGATTCGGCAACATGCATCATCTAACGACATCATACCAGCCTGATACGAAACATCTTGCAAATAATAAGAAGCAAAAGACTTCAAATAAAAATTATTATAGTTGTATTTTTATATATTTATATGTATCACATTATTTGCTAATTGATGATTGTACTAATTTTTTAATATTCCGTTTTCGTATATTCAATAACTATTATTATATTACTTAATAGCTATTGAAACACACACTTTAAGTTTGATTTTAATTTGGCACGCTGACTAAAATATATCTACAATCCCTAATCTAGTACTTCATGTTTGAAAATCCATCGAAGAATGGTTGAGCCATATAAAAGTTCTGCCAATAAGTGTGATAAATATTTTCCTGTGAGCAGCAACTTTTATAGCTGACACGCGACCGATAAATACATTCTACCCTTTCGTTACAAATGGAGGCTCAAGAGCATGATCATGAGTTAACTTCATTAGCCCATTTCATCACTGGTCCATTAATGTCTCTTATCCAAAGATGGAATATTTATGCAGTAGCGATAAATTTTTATATGGGGACAGAAAATATGAGTTTAGTTTTAACAAGGGGGAGTATTGTCAGTTAAAAATACGTGCTTTTTAATTCAATGCAATCAATTACGATTCAACTATTACTCACAATGGGGATGTTGCTAAATCTGCTGCTAAATCTGCATAAAGCGGAATCAACTTGAGACAGGATTCTGTTTAAACTTTCTCAATCATGAAATATTCTGCAATTCCGAACATTATCTTAAGCACAATTTAGTTTATGTTTCATGGATATGTGTTAAAGATGGTATTATTTTACGTCCCATACCATTCCATCTTAAAGAAATCTCAGTACATTACTCTATGCAAAGACAAAAATAGTAATTGGATTCAATCAGATCTTTTGTTATCCACGAGATATGATATATTAAATAATAAATCTCATACGACTCCACGGTTGATGGATCTCAAAGAATGACGTAACCATCTTTTGAAGTAACCATCATTTGTTATCCGCAAGCGATGATGTCCGAAAGAATTGATCCCAGTTGATTCTTTCCGTCTCAGACTGATCTCAGTGCATCCGTCTGTGAATAACAAGAAAGATCAATCATGCATAAAGCATTGATTATGAAACTCTTTTCAACTGCTATGTAATTTTATTTAAACATCTCTGAAATGCGATCCATTCAGGGGAAATACTATTAAAATTATCACAGTACTACAATAATTTATTATATTTGAAAACTTCATCGAAAACAAATGAACTTTATTCAAATGACGTCATTGAAATATAAATCGCCTGGCTCTGTACGTAAAAGCAGTAAATATTTCACTCATACATTTTTTCTATTCTTTTAGTTCATCACAATACTACAATAGTTTATTTTATTTAAAAACTTAAAATCATGGAGGTAAAAGTAATTTAACTCTATAATTAAAACTTCATCGAAAACGTCTGCTATAAAATCTTCCGCGTCTCTATGTAAAATCAATGAATGTTTCATTAATATCAGCTATATTGCAGACTCCAGAGCTAAATTATTTTGCATTAAAGAAATTCAACAATTCTTATACAACTCATCTTACAGCTTCGGGTGTTTACATTCTCCATAAGTGAAAATTACGCTTCGCTGTAGAAATATGAGTTTGAAGATCATTAAAACAGATGATCATTATGAGTTTGATGATCATATATTCTAATTGCATCGTTTCAGAATACAGATGCACAGAAATTAAGCAAAAATAAAGCGGTTTTAAGACGGATACAACAATAAATAAAAATTAAAAATAACTTTAAAAATCACGATTTTGATACATGATGGATGCCATATTATATTTTGAAATGGGTCAAGTGATCCCTGCATATGATATGGGTGTAATTATTATATTAATTTTTATTTAGAAAACTACCAAATGTATTTTGCTGAAATTTTTTTCAAATTTTTTATGCGATAATTTAAATATTTCCTGAAACTTTCGAAACAATTTGTGAATTTTAAATTCATTCAAAAAATGTTTGAAAAATTAGATTCCATAGGGTTCAATGATATTTCATTTTTCCATTCCTGGTTCAATCCCAAACTAATTGGGTGATATTATTCATTTGTATTCCCATAGGTCCCACAGACCGTCTGAACAACATACTAAGATTTCATTTTGATAAAGTCATTTTTACGGCAGTTATTGTACGAACGGACATACAGACAGACAGACAGAATGAACAAAGTCATAAACACTTTCAACTATGTTGTGAAGTGTTAAACAAGAAAGATCAATCAGGCTTAAAGCATTATTTATGAAACACTTTCCAACTTCAATGCAATTTTATTTAAACATGTCTAAAATGCAATACATTCCTCGGTAATATTTTAAAACTTATCATAATACTACATTAATTTATTATATTTGAAACCTTAAACCTTCATTAAAAAAATGAACTTCATTGAAATGAAGGCATTGAAATATAAATTGCCTGGTTTAAACATTTCTAAAATGTGATACATTCCTCGGTGATAATTTTAGAATTATCATAATACTACTATAATTTATTATATTTTAAAACTTCATCGAAAACCACTGAAATTCATTCAAATGACGTCATAGAAAAAATAACACGCTTGGCTCCCTCTATAAAAGCAGCATTTCATTCATAAATACTTTCCCATTCATTTCATTCATCACAATACCATAATAATTTATTTTATTTAAAAATTAAGACCATGGAGCTACAAGTAATTAAACTCTATGCGTAAAACTTCTTCGAAAAAAATCGTCCTTCTCTTTGTAAAACCAATGAATATTTCGTTCATATCACCTACGCAGACTCCATGAACTAAATGATTTTGTGTTAAAGAAATACAGCAATTCTAATACAACTCATTCTACATATTTTAATGCTTACATTTTACATAGGTGAAAAATAGGCTTCGTTGTAGAAATAATTAAATTTGGATGAGCATTTAAACTCAAATATATTGTAATTGCGCTGTTTCAGTATGTAGATGCACAGAATTTAAGCGAAAATAAAGTGGATTTAGGACGGATGCAACACTCAATATGAATTAATTAAAAAGAACTTTAAGAATCACGATTTTGAGACCAGATGGATGCCATATATCATTTTGAAGTGAGTCACGTGATATTTTCATATCATGGTCACGTGATCGCTTCATATAAGAGGTGTTATTATCATTTTAATTTTTATTTTAAAAACTACTGAATATATTTCGCTGAATTTTTTTTATATATTTTATAGAATAATTTGAATATTACCTAAAATTTTTGAAGCAAATTAATGAATTTTAAATCCGCTTAAAAAATGTTTGAAAAATTACGTCCCATAGGGCTCAATGTATTTCAACCCGTATGTATTTCAATTTTTTCAACCCGGGTTCAATCCAAAACTGCTTGGATGATATTATTCATTTATATTCCCATAGGTCCTACAGACCGTCTGAACAACATACTAAAATTTGATTTTGATAAAGTCATTTTTACGGCAGTTATCGTGCTAACGGACAGACAGACAGACAGAATGAACAAAGTCATAAACACTTTTCAACTTTGTTATAAAGTGTTAAGAAGAGCGAGAGGATTCAATCAAATCTTTTGCTGTACTGGAGCACTTCTTCGTAATCAATTCTGACAATTTAATCCTATATAGATATCAGTGCATCAGTCTATGAAAAGATAACAGTAAAAACTGGATTTATCCAAATTTTCTTTTGTAGAACACAAATGATGGTGTAGAAATAATTGATCCCATACAATTCCATACTCTAGTGATATCGGTGCATCTATCAATGAATAAACAAGAAAGATCAATCATGCATAAAGCATTGATTATGAAATACTTTCCAACTGCAATGCTTGTTTAAACATCTCTAAAATGCGATACATTAAGCGGAGATATTTTTGAAATTATCACAATATTACAATAATTTATTATATTTGAGAACTTCACCGAAAACAAATGAAATTTATTCGAACAACATCATCGAAATATATATCGCCTAGCTTTCTATATAAAAGCAGTGAATATTTCATTCTTAAACTTTTTTCCATTCCTTTCCTTTCATTCAGCGGCGATATTTTTAAAATTATCACAACACTACGATAATTTATTTTACTGAAAGACTTAAAACCATTTAAGTAAAAGTACTTTCTAACTCCATGCTTAAAACTTTATCGAAAACGGCGCAATACTATAGAATTGTCTACTTCTCTACGTAAAATCACTGAATGTTTCATTCATATCAGCTATATTGTAGACTCCAGAGCTAATTAATTTTGAGGTAAAGAAATGCAGCAATTCTTGTACAACTCATCTTTCAGTTTGATGTGTTTACATTCTCCATACGTGAAAATTAGGCTTCGTTGTAGAAATAATCAAAGTTTAATGATCATTTAAACTCCAAAATATTGTAATTGCGTTCCCACAGTATATAGAGGCACAGACAAAAATAAAAAATAAAGCGGTTTTAGGACCGATGCAACACTAAATATAAATTAAAAAAAACTTTAAAATCACGATTTTGACACATGATGGATGCCATATTTTATTTTTAAGTGGGTCACGTGATCTCTTCATATAATATGGTTGTAATTAGTATTTTAATTTTTATATCAAAAATCTACCAAACGAGTTTTGCTGAATTTTTTTTTATATATTTTATGGGATAATTTGAATGTTTCCTAAAATTTTATAAATAATAATATAAAATATAATTATATAAAATAATAAAACCCTTGGAAATATATTTATTATATAATATATCTCTTTTTTCTTTCTGGAGTCAGAACTTAATTGAATTTGTTTTTCTCTGTATATTAAATAATTTTTGTTAAAAAAACTACCTAACGTATTTTATTGAATTTTTCTTATATATTTTATGGAATAATTCGAATATTTCCTTAAATTTTCGAAGCAATTTGTGAATTTTAAATTTGCTTAAAAAATGTTTGAAAAATTAGGCCCCATAGGGTTCAATGTATTTCAATTTTTCAACCCGGGTTCTATCCAAAACTAATTGGGTAGCATTCATTTACATTCCCATATGTTCCACAGACCGTCTCAACAACATACTAAAATTTCATTTCGATAAAGTCATTTTTACAGCAGTTATCGTGCGAACGGGCAGACAGACAGACAGACTGACAGACAGATAGAAAGACAAAATGAACATATTCATAAACACTTTTCAACTATGTTGTAAAGTGTTAAACAAGAAAGATCAATCATGTATAAAGCATTGATCATGAAACACTTTCCAACTGCAATGAGATTTTACTTAAACATTTCTAAAATGCGATACATTCAGCGATAATATTTTTTAAATTATCATAATACTATAATAATTTATTATATTCGGAAACTTAAAACTATAAAATGAACTTTATTCAAATGACGTCATATAAAATGACGTCAATATAAATCGCCTGGTTCTCTATGTAAAAGCAGTAAATATTTCATTCATCCATTTTTATTTCACTCATCACAATACTACAATAATTTATTTTACTTATAATCTTAAAACCATGGAGGTAAAAGCATTTTCTAACTTTATGTCTCAAACTTCATCGAAAAAGGCAACTTTATAAAATCTTCTGCTTCTCTATGTAAAATCAATGATTATTTCATTCATATAAACTTTATTCCAGAATTCAGAGCTAAATAATATTGCGTTAAAATAATTCACCAATTCTTATACAACTCATTTTACGGCTTGCAGTGTTTACATTCTTCATTCGTTAAAACTAGTCTTTGCTGTAGAAATAATCAAAGTCTGATGATCATTTAAACTCCAAAATATTGTAATTGCGTTGTTTCAGTATGTAGATACACAGAATTTAAGCAAAAATAAAGCGGTTTAAGAACGGATACATCACAAAATGTAAATTAAAAACAACTTTAAAAATCGCGATTTTGACACAAGATGGATTCCATTGATCATTTAAACTCATATACACTGACTTCCAAAAGTTAAGCACGTAATCAAAATTTTCATTTTTCGAAAGCGTATTTGAATTTGTGGCTGAAAATCGCTGCAAATGTAGATGGCAGTATGCAAATATCGTATGTTACAGCCAATCACGATTGACTTTCCGGATATATGATAATTAGGCCGTCGTTGAAGACGCCAGCATTCTGAAGGGTTTGAGGATGTGCACTTAAATGCTGTAGGTTTATTTTTGATGATATTCGTGTTTTTATGTCTGACAGAAGACGGCTGATAAATAGTGAGCGCTAGAGGGCTGTCGGGCGCATTGAAGCAGGACAGTCAATCAAAGATGTCGCAATTTTCTTTGGCGTTGATCAGTCGGTAATTTCTCAATTATGGAAATAATTCCAAGCCAGTCAAACAGTTGTCCGGAGACCAGTGACTGGTCGTCCAAGGGTTACCACTCCCTCTGATGATCGATATATTGTTATAGTAGTCAAGCGGAATCGATGAGCGACCTCCACAACTGTTACATCTATGGTGGCTCGGCACTTGGTAAACCAATATCTGCCAGTACTGTGCACCGAAGACTCCACGTGAAGAGATTGTACGCCCCAGTACCACGTTTTTGGATTCCACTAACCGACCAAGCCAAAGGGGCAAGATTAAAGTGGTGTCGTCAACATGTCAATTGGACTGTCTCAGATTGGTGTAACTTCCTGTTCCCGGACGAGTCCAGATTTGCACCGGAATCAGATGTTAAGCGTGTAAGAGTCTGGAGAGAAAGAAACACACGCAATCCGGCCAAGAACATCATCGAACATCACGCATTCAGAGATGGCAGCATCATGGTGTGGGTTGGAATTTCAATGGGATATCGCACAGAGCTGCACATCTTTAAAAGCGGTTCTGTGACGGCTGCGCGGTATCGGGATGAAGTCCTGGACCCCATTGAGAAACTCTACGCTGCAGAAGTCGGCCTTTATTTCCTCCTTATGGACGATAATGTCCGTCCCCACTGAGCTAACATCGTTGACGAATACCTGGAAAGTGAGGGCATTTCTCGTATGAAGTGCCCGTCGTAGTCCCCCGACTTTAATCCCATTGAAAACCTTTGGGATGCCCTCGGGCGTATTGTCTCTGCACGTTTACCTCCTCCAGCCAGTCTCAATTGGAAACTGCCCAATTGGAGGAATGGCCATTGCTCGCATCTGCGAAGGTTGATCACCTCATTGAAAGCATGGAAAATAATTGTAAAGTTTGTGTAAATGTCCGGAGTGGTCATATACCATATTAATGTAAGTTTTGTTTTGTTTGTTTGCCTTTAAACATAATTTTGTTAATGACCCTAATGTGACGTCATCATATAACTTACAAAAAGTAAATATTTCATTCATCTTTGTACATAATTCTTGTTTTCTTTAATGAATAAACACATTTGCTACCTTCATGTACAATTTTGAGTTAATCAAAGCTTTACTTTTCCATTTTTGTTGATTTTAACGTCCTTTCTTAACTTTTGGAAGGCAGCATATATTGTAACTGCGTTGTTTCAGAATATAGATGTACAGAAATTAAGCAAAAATAAAGCGCTTTTAGGACGGATACAACACTAAATATGAATTAAAACGAACTTTAAAAATCACGATTTTTGGCACAAGATTGATGCCATATTTTATTTGAAGTGGGTCACGTGATCTCTTCATATAATATGTGTGTAATTAATATTTTAATTTTTATTTAAAAAACTACCAAATAAATTTTGCTGAAAATTTTTTTATATATTTTATGGGATAATTTTAATATTTCCTAGAACTTTCGAAGCAATTTGTGAATTTTAAATTTGCTTAAAAAATGTTTGAAAAATTAAGTCCTAAAACTTTCGAAGCAATTTGTGAATTTTAAATTTGCTTAAAAAATGTTTGAAAAATTAAGTCCCATAGGGTTCAGTATATTTCATTTTTTCAACCCGGGTTCAATCCAAAACTAATTGGATGATTTTATTCATCTACATTCCCATATGTCCCACAGATCGTCTCAACAACATACTAAAATTTCATTTTGAGAAAGTCATTTTTTACGGCAGTTATAGTGCAAACGGACAGACAGACAGAATGAACAAAGTCATAACCACTGTTCAACTATATTGTAAAGTGTTAAAAAGAGGAAGTGGATTCAATAATATTTCTTTTTCCCCAGATGATAATTTCTTTAGCAATCAATCCTGATGAGATAACATCGTAGATAAACATCGGTGCATCAGTCTATAAAGACATAAGAAAAATAAATAAATTTAATCAAAGCTTTGTTCTTTGTCTAGAAACCATAACTTCAGAAATAACCAATTCCAAATATTCTGCTGTAGATATATGGATCAGTCTATGAAGAGATAAGAAGAGTAATTGGATTTAATCAAATCTTCTTCCATAAACTTCTGTCTATAAACGATAATTTCTGAAATAATCAATTCCGACAATTCCATCTTAGACTGACATCGATACAATAGTCTCTGAATAGAAGAAGATTAAATGGTCTGAATTTATAATATTTAAAATAATCTGTATATTAATTTCGAATGACATTTTGTGTGTTGATTAAAAAATGTACAACATAGAATTGAATATTTTACTGTAGATGAAACATCAATGGAAAAAACCCAGAACTAACGTCAAAATGTGACGAATTTTTAATTATATTAAGAATGATTGAGTGGCAATGCAAAGAATTTAGCAAATACTTAAAATTTTATTAAATATATAATTCACCGCAGCCAGCAGACGATTTTTATTTATTTATCCATCTTAATATTAAGGAAATTCTTTAGAAAATAAATTTTATGTACTCCTTTTGAGATTATTTTACCGATCTCACAGTGATATAAAATATGATCTCAGAAATCATGTATATTTTCAACAACTCCCATTTTGATATTTAGTATTTTGAAATTTTTAAGAGTTTTGCTTTTGAAATATATTAGGACAAATTGTACAAGAATACTGCTTCATATGTTTTCAGAACTTACAAACGTATCTCAAGAAGTTTCACTAGTCGTTAATAATTTTCAAGAACGCCTTGAACGATGTAAGTAGTTTTTTAAATTCATTTGAATATACAATATAGAAATTAATCCAGATAATATCTAATGCATGAACATTCTGCCAATGAGTGGGATAAATGTTTTCCTGTGAACATGGGCCATTTCTTCTATGAGTGAGACATAGCCGATCAAGGCCATCTGCTGATCTTGATGATGAATTAACTTCATTAGTCTATTTTATCACAGAACCATTAGTGCTTGCTATGCCGAAAATGCAATATTTACATAGCTGCGATAAATTTTAATGATGAAATAGAAATTCTTAATCTAACACAAAGATTGGGCATGAAAATCATGCACTTAATAGCTTAATAAGATCAATTATGATTTAAATTTTCCAATTATTACTAACAACGTGAAATTTTCGGAACAGAGTTTGTCTTAAAGCTGAAAATTTCTACAGTAAATTAGAACATGTTTCACATACCCTATGTAAAGACAAAATTTACGTTCATATATTTGCTTGAGTATTTTACTCAAAATAATCAAAACCAAAAACACTTGAGAATAGATAGAGGGGATACTGTGATATTGCCAATGGTGTCAGGATGAAAATTCTGTAATAACATTTTCAATCGCTAAGAGACCGATTTATGTGAAAATCGCTCGAAATTCCAATTCTATAAAATGACTCATAAACTAATTCGAATTTTTAAAAAAAATCTCTCATCCTCAGCTGTTTTGTCCAGATGAAAATGAAGATGAGGCGCTGTTAAAACTTGCCCTTTTTCAGGCATGCGCAGAACCGGGGAGAAAATTGCTGGCGATGGAGGAAAAAAATATCACTGTTTGCGCTTCACTTAAAAAATGATTCAAAATTAAATTACTAATTAAAATTTTTAAAATCGGAAGATATATGCTGACATTTTACCAAAATTTAGAATTGTGCCCACTTAGTTTTTTGGATGCAACTATATATTAGATAACTTAAGAAATGCAAATTTGCTGAATTAAATATACATATGAAGGAATTTCTCTATGGATGCGGTTGAAACAACTTTGGAAAGAACTTTTTTCGATCTTTTTAATGGTATAAAGATGGAAACTCTGTGATAATATTTTGGTCGGTAAGGAACCTATTTATATGAAACTACTAAAGCATGAAATAACTAATAAACTAATTCGAATTAAACAAGAAAGAACAATCATGCATAAAGCACTGATTATGAAATACTTTCAAACTGCAATGCAATTTTATTTGAACATCTCTAAAATGCGATACAATCAGAGATGTCATTTTAAAATTATCACAATACTACAATAATTCATTATATTTGAAAACTTCATCGAAAATAAATGAACTTTAGAGAAATAACGTCATCGAAATATAAATCGCCTGGCTCTCTATATAACAACAGTTAATATTTCATTCAAAAACTTTTTTCCATTCCTTTCATTCAGTGGCGATATTTTTAAAATTATCACAATACTACAATAATTTATTTTACCTAAAAACTTAAAACCATGGAGGTAAAAGTATTTTCCAACTCAATGCTTAAAACATCATCGAAAACGCAATATTATAGAATCGTCTGAGTCTCTATGTAAAATCAATGAATGTTTCATTCATATCAGCTATATTGCAGACTTCAGAGCTAATTAATTCTGCTTTAAAGAAATTCAGCAATTCTTATACAACTCATCTTGCAGCTTGATATGTTTACATTCTCTATACATGAAAATTAGGCTTCGTTGTAGAAATAATCAAAGTTTGATGATCATTTAAACTCCAAAACATTGTAATTGCGTTGCCGCAGTATATATATGCACAGACAAAAATAAAAAATAAAGCGGTTTTACGACGGATGCAACACTAAATATACATTAAAAATGACTTTAAAAATCCCGATTTTGACACAAGATGGATACCATATTTTATTTCGAAATGGGTCACTTGATCTCTTCATATAATATGGGTGCAATTATTATTTTAAATTTATTTAAAAAACTGCCGAACATATTTTGCTGAAACCTTTTTAATAAATTTTATCCGATAATTTGAATATTTCCTATAATTTTGGAAGCAATTTGTGAATTTTAAATTTGCTTAAAAATGTTTGAAAAACTAGGTCCCATAGGGTTCAGTGTATTTCATTTTTTCTACCCGGGTTCAATCCAAAACTAATTGGGTGATATTATTCATTGATATTCCCATATGTCCCACAGAATTTCATTTTGATAAAGTCATTTCTACAGCAGTTATTGTGCGAACGGACAGATAGACAGACAGACAGAAAGAAAAAAGTCATTAACGTTTTTCAACTATGTTATAAATTGTTAAAAACGTCGAGGTGCGCCTTCCCGGGTTCTGAAGTGTATGTGTACCAAATTTCATGGCCGTACAAAGCTTAGATTTCCCGCTATGGAGTGAAGAGTTAGGCTGTTACACATACGGAGACACACAGACACACAGAAACATGCAGATACACACACAGACATCTTTTTAAGTAATATATATTGTAAGTTATATTGCATTTATATAGCATGGTCGTTTTGCTAATATGCAACTGATTGAGAATTTATTGTTGGGATTTCAAATACTTTTGAAGTTGAGCACGATGTGTTTTTAAATATTCCGATAATTTACTCTTACCAAACTTTATATGCACAAAACAAAGTGTTGAAATCTTAACGAAACACTGCATTTTGGATTTCCTTCACTTCCATATAAAACAAGACACATGCAGTTGCAATGTAAAAATTTGGATGTGTCTGAATACTGTTTTAATATTTATATATAGAATGTGGCTTTGCTCAGAGTCAAAAATAAACTTGATCACAGAGTAAAACTTGATCACAGCTCATGTTCCTTTCCTGATAAGTCGGCAGAAAGTATAACCCTTAGCTTTCATTAACTGCTTACCAACTGCTTAAAAGACGAGCTAAGCAGTTGGCGAAACTGTTTAGGGCTGGCATTCCTTTAGGAGATAAAATACATGTAAATTCAAATGGAATGTATTTCGCTATGAAATAGTACATGGGAATTACTTTTATTTTGAAGTGTCGCTTATACGAATTTACATCATTCTGTAAAAAGTAGCAAAAAGTGTGTTAGCGAAACTTGGCGACGGAACTCTGGAGCTAGTTGGATGCGTATATTTCTGTGAACAAGATGCTGAAACGTAATTATCTGGCATTAAATGTCTAACTATCTTATATAGCTGGAAAAGGTATGAAATCAATCTCGACAGTCTATCGGAAAATCTCCAGTTATTAATGCAATGTTTATCTTGCTGAAATGCACGGCGTGATCTAAATGACCTGTATAAATTGAGACGCTCTTTGTATGAGCGTCATATATGTCGTCTAAATTCATCATAATGTGGAAAGTGCATAATCTTGTAAAATCGAGTACATTAACTTGTAAAGTGCATTGTCGTGTAAATTCGACAGTCATCTCCTACTCCCTATAATTCCAGATATTGGTCTTGGGTTCTTTCGTATCGTTATTATTTACGATCACGCATAATACATCTACATCTCCACAGGATCCCACCAGGGAGCCTATAACAGTAATAACATTTAGGGACGGATTGTCCGGTGGGCCGCTGTAGATGGCCGATTCTTTGCAATGGAACGATTTCTTTGGATAATATTGATTACAAAACCGAAAGAAAAGATATCACATGCGGAAATGCTCTATATTTTTATCTAGACATAAAATGAGACTTTGTAGAACTTAATATCATGAAATTAATAATATATTTTCAACTCTACTTACGGCTGAAAAACTGTGCTTGCTGGACTTGTTGAGAATACAGAACAGAATTCTGTAATAGGAGAAACTGTAAACATCCATTAACGTGTAAGCATCCAGTAACGTGTAAACATTCATTAACGTGTGATGACAATTCCACAAAGTCGCCAGGTTGGCGATTTTTGAAAATTTTGCCATCAATTACGATAACGTACTACCAAATGCGTGGCAGGTGGAAGCGACAGTAATAAGAACTTTACAAATGTAGATGCCAGGGTTATCAAAATTACTCGTCCCCAGTTTGAATTCATGGAACACTGTCTATGACATGTTGCACAATGTCTGTAAAACTAATTAAAAGTTGAACAAAGGAGACAATTGTAATTGTTTATCCTATCGTGTTAATTATGTCAAATTCGTCGATTTTGAAAAATCTTCTGTTTTATTTAGGGAGGAGCTCTAAAACCCTAGTAGGAGCTAACTCCACCTATGCAGGAGGGCACTTTACAGATTTTATTTTCAAACCACATTTATTTTATTTGTCATAGGTCGTACAAACCAATACTTAATTCTTGATATAACGCTTGGTATAATACAATAACGATGACATTTTCCTGAAATAAGAAAACATTTACTTTTATTGTTAAACCCATAAAAACTAACCGTAAAAGACATTTTATGTGATAAGTCGAACATAAAATACAGAGTCGTAGTCATCAAAAACTCATACTTTACCTCCTGTGGCACATAATTTAAAAGCCAATCAACATGAATCTTATATATTCATACTTCGCAAAGTGCTGTTGCGTTTCTGTAAAGATAATTGTTTTACATCATTCTTCTCTTTACAATATTAAAGACGACATTTAGCATATGAATATATTACCCCTCGTAAATGTCTGAAAGTTGTTAATTTAATGAGCATTTGAGAATATTTTAAATGAACGCGGTAAATTTAATAGTTATTTTGATCCCAAAAAATATTCCTCTAAACGGGTCATTGGAATAAAAGGTAAATCTTCAAAAGCGTTTGATCTATTTATAATATTGTTACGAATGTGAAATGCTTCACATGGCTTTGCCTCTCCGTAAGGAGAAAACACGAGTTCATTCATTTCTATCGGATGAACCATTGGTATTACGTAAAAGTTGGGTTACTGAACTAGTTATTTTTTTTATATTTTCATGTATTGGGTATCAGATTTGGCATTCGATGTTGTTTCTACGACCCAGGATGCAAAGTCCATTACCTCCTCCTTTCAACGATGAAATCTGGAGGGTCTTAAATGGGACATTTTCTTCATACGGCAACCTCTGTCGAGCAAAATGACCGTTCACTAGTTTTTCTGTGGATTTTCTAGAGGTACTGTCTCAATATACTCTTGCTCAGATAATGAGCAGTTTCTACTTATTTGACCTCTTTCTCCACAGGTCCAGCATACCACCCCTTTTGCAAGCGAATTAGGTGGCAGCTTAAATTTGTCGTTAATTTGTCTCTGAAGCATTTTATTCCTTCATAGTGTGCAGCATCTCTGATTCTAAAGTGCTATCTATTACAGCCGCGCCACGTATCGACTGATCGATGAAGCTCGCGAGATGTCTGTTTAAATGTTTCACCTTTGATGGCAAGGAGCTTTCAGATCTTTTCATTCGGGCATGAGAGCGGCATATTGAATTTCTGGATCACTAATGGCATCTACAAAATACTGAGATGCAAGGCTTTCCCAACATACATATTAAAATCTACAAAGGATAATTGCAAAAATCTTTCAATTTCAGACGTCAGCTCTTGTAGACCCTCTCCTGACTTTTTGTGACTAGATTTCAATTGAACTCTGTTCATCCCTGTCAAATAATTGTATCTTTAGCGGAGTTCCAGGGCATTTGCCAGGGCAACAAAGTTTAGACATTTTTCTGCCGTGATATTCTGCAAAACATCAACTGCAAAACCTCGAAAGGAGGCAGAAAGTTAACAGCTTTTTGTCTTTTCGTCTCAATCGTTCGCTTCTGCGATAACATCAAATTCGTTCTAAAATTCGTCCATTCAAAAATTCGTCTGTATGCTTTTCTTGTCGTACGGAGATTTTACTTTACATACTGACAGAAAGTAAAAATCCGTGTTGGCGACTGACGATTTTCGTTCCACATCCATTAATCTAGAATTTTTCCATTAATCCATCATTTTAAGCTTCCTCACAGTTTCATTCACATCGTCGAATTTTTGATGATCATCTTCTTGTACTGCGCTCATGTCCTCTCGCACCTCTTCTTTAATCTCTTCTCGACCAGCTGTCACGTCACTTAGTATAGTTTTGATTTCCTTTTTCATTTCGGATTGAACAGATTTAATTTCTTCATCTCTGATTTAATTTCTTCTTTCATCTCTGATTTAATTTCTTCTGTCATCTCGGATTGTCTCACTTTCATTTCTTCTTTAATCTCTTTGTCCACGGCTTTAATATTTTCTTTCATCAGTTTCTTGTGCGGCTTCAATCTCTTATTTTACCACCTCTTTCTTAGCTTCTTGTCTGGATTTTATCTGTTTTATCTCTTTTATCACCTTTCTTTCATCGCTTCTTGTCCGGCTTTCATTTCTTTCATCTCTTGTTTCATATCGTCTTGTCCGGTTTTCATTACGCCTTGTCCGGCTTTCATTAACACCATCATGTCATTTAATAGTTCCTCCATGGTTTGTCCAGTTATGAGGGGGGGGCGACATAACTGCTTTACAGAAATCCCACTTTTGGCGCTAATTAATTACGATGTATCATCTCAAATCATGAATTGCTCTCAGTATGCTAAAATGAATCCGAATTTTTGGAAAACTGAAACTATTATTTAAAAGCACCTATAAGCGTAAACAAGAACAATGCATAGAATGGATTGATAACTTTTTACAAGATCACAAAATAATTGCCAGGTACAATAAAACGGCAATTAATTGCTCAATTAACTCACAAAATAGCAAATCTGCTCTCAAAACATTGACTCTAACTCAAAACACAATTCAATTTGGCCCGTATTATGCAAACTCTGTTTAAAATAAACGATGACTTCTTTATATACTCTCCATATAAATCGCTAGAAAGAGGGAGGTGTCTTCAAATCTAGTGGATGTTCCTTTTAAAGTTCCAGCTAATTCGGAAACTCGCCAAAAGTAGCCAATTTGGAGATATTTCGCCAAGTCTGGAACGCAAGCCATAAAAATTTCGCCAAATTCAGACAGCCCTACTTTTACGTAATAGAAATGGTTCACGCGAAATATACACACACACACACGTGCGAACATACACTCATATCCACAAACATCACTACAAACACATTCGATTCGAATTCAGGGATGCTTGAAACGTGCTCTTCCGTCAAAAAATCAAATTTGATTATTCGACCTTTATCGCAATACTTTCTTTGTACATTATACTATGTATGTAAGGTAAGTAGAAACACAAAATATAATAAATTAGTAATAGTCAACTGATTATGGACGAATAAAAGAAGCCTTCTTCACGCTAACAAAGACAGAGCTACCCCTCCAGCATAAGCAAAAGACGTCTATTGCAATCTTACTAACGTGGTTTTTTATCCTGCAAAAGAAAGCTATTTTTCACTTTCGAAACCGTTAATAATTTGTTATTTTCTATGTTTTATTTTTACAACAATTTGATGATTTAATCCAAACAAAGTTAAATACTTCAAGACATTTGAAAAGGTTAAATATTTGAATATAACTTGAAACTGCACTCTCTACAAAAAGTATTCTCGAAAGCATTTCTTCTTTCTTCTTATTTAGAAATTAATTAGAAATTATATATTTAGCCGGGTAACTATTTTCTGCCTAATGTTTTATTAATTTAAACCATTTACTTCACTAATCTTTTATAAAAACAAATGTAGAAAAAAAAAACAAGTCTGAATTTGTTGTCTTTCTTCTGAAACGATTTCTTTTCTTCTTTCTAGTAATTTGTTCTTATGTAAACATAAAAGCTTGTGAGAATTTTAGACATCAGTTTTTATCGCTTTCTAATTTACCTTCTTAGTCATCACTTATCATTTAGAGCGTTTTAAATTTCTAAAGTAGGTTGCGATCCCAAGGGTTCACAAACTGATAATCTTATAACCGTCTCGTCTTAATTAATTTTAAGCTTAAAAATTCATTTTCAGCAACTTTGACTCAATTCTCTGGAATTAAATAACTTTTAAGGCTTCATTGAACTTTGATCTTTTAGCAAAAATATGTTTTCTAAATAGTGCACAGAGAGAATTCTACCTTCTAAAATGTATGCTATCGTTGCAAATGTAAAATTTTCGACCTTAAAAAATAAAAAATAAAATAAAATATTTATGAAAAAATCTTCATATGGTGGTAAGTGGTGTGTACACTTTATTTTCGAAGGAACTATTAAGAATATTTACATTTATTTCACTAACCTGAAGGATAAAAATAGCTGGAGGTGGTCAGTCAGATTGTTAGGCTGTCACGTCAGTATAATATTAGAGGGTCAAGAATGTAGAGTCCACTGTAACGATAAGAGTTTGCAATTCCGTCCCAGTAGCTCAAAGGTAGAGTTTCGAATGGCCAGTGCGAAGATCCGTGGTTCGATTTCCGGTTGGGACAATAAGGGTTTTTTACCCCTCTCTACCCCCTCCGAAATTTGATGTATATCAGTCTTCATCTAAGTTCTATCTATAGACAATCATGATAAATAAATGTATTGTAGGGAAAATGTAAATTTTTAGTCGGAACTGGCATCTATTATCGGAAGTGAAAATCCTTTAGTGAGACGCATACTCCCACTCGAATTTAAAGCAGAATCCTTATCAATCGTCGTCTAAGGTCTATCAAAAGCCGATTCTGAGAAAAGATGGTGTTTCAAAAAATCTTTAATGAGACGCATACTCCTACTCACCGCAAAAAACTTCAGAAAACCGCAAAAAACGTTTTAAAATTCAAAATTCTAAGTTGTGTGAAAATACTATTTTTGATAAATTTCCTTATTGTTCTTACATATTAGTGTACAGTATTTTCACTCAAAAATATATCTTCTAGATGATGTGACACTTGTGTGATTGTTGAAGCTACCTCTTTCTTGCCACAAAATGGATGTTCTATCTACTGCTATGAACAAGAGTTCACAAAAAATACAATCTACTATCATAATATTTCATTCAAAGAAAATATAATTAATTTTTCAATCATCACAGTCCCCTTCTGTTACGTCTGGCTCATCTGGTGCGTTGTCTGGTTGTAATCCAACGTAAAACTACATATCATTTTGTGCGATGTATTTGCAAGATAGCGCCATTACATCTTTACATTTTGAAGTCTTTAGCGGTAGGGAGTGGAGGAGCGCTTGCTGAAGGCTGTTTAAAATTAAAGGGGCAATGCCTTGAATGTTGAACAGTCTTACTGTTTTGTTACAGTGCGGTCCAACACCCCCACTACATAAGATGTTTCCTGCATCGATGTGAGTTTTTTCATAAGTGAAAACTCCACATTTCGTTATGAAAAACCTTCCGTCTTTTCCTAACGGAAATGCGATTGTTGTTTCCATCATCTTCGTTGGAAGTAATTTCTTCTCCTTCAGAAGGCTCAAATAAGTCACTAGACTCAGAGCTAAATAGTCTTTCCTCTTCCAAATCACTCATTATTCCTAAAACAATATACAGTATTATGTTTATTAAAACCAAAAACAGAAGACACGACCAAAAACACTCCACTGTTGATAAGTGCTGTGTAACCTTTCTGTAAACAGCCACGTCATTGGTTTGAGGGAAAAAGGAGGTAACCCCAGGAGCTACCTTTATCTTGCAACCTACTAACGAGACAGGCAGCGTCATCTGTAAGAAACACGAGAACTAAAGATCAGATCTTCATCCTTTATGCATCAAAAGAAAGAGGTTTTATTTTTGCTACAAGACAGTACATGTAACTCCAAACTCCCCCAGGATGGAGCTACCTCCTTTTTGAAGCCAACCCTTCAATTGTTTCTCGGCCGGTTTTGCGTATTAAAAAAGAAGGTTTCTTTTCAAAAGAGTTTTAAATTAATAAGCAGCAATTTTCTAATTTGATGTCCCTTTTTACAGGGTCCATATAAAAAGTTAAATTTCGTACTTTTTATTTAAAAGAGAATAATGGTGTTTCGGTAGCGTTTGTCCATCAATTCAATCATCCCACTTGGCTACAAATTTGGCGACTTTTTAAATGTCGCCAAATGGAACAAAATATCGCCAAATAAATGAAACTGTCTCCAAATTGATAAAATGACCTTAACGTGATAAAAATGACACATAATTGATGAAAATTCAATATTTTGCAAAATTAAGTTATATTTTCATGATAATCAAAGTTGTTTTGGGGAAATTATAAATTTAATATCTTGATACCCCATTTCCCCATCCGTCCGTCCATAACGTTTGGTGGCAAATATGGCGGGATATCGCCAACTTGGCGAGTTTTTTTAATTTTGCCAAATTAACAAAAAATAGCGCCAAATCGATAAAAAAAATACCGCGAAATTGATAAACGTAACGTTAAATCAATAAAATTAATTGTGTTTTGTTAAGACATAGTATTGTAATGATGTAACGGTAGCGTTTGTCGGTCGATCTAACCGTATCTGGAAAAATCTTTATTACAAATCATCACAATTACAGCATGTTACCTGGTACGGTTGTAAAACTTGAAACAAAAAATCGCAAAATAGATTCTAGTATGAGAAAGTCGAGTTAGCCACATTCTAGTTAATTTCAATAATGACTGTCTCACTCAATCCACCTGCATGTCTGTGGGTGTCTAGAAAGCCCAGACCACGCGACCAACCCGAAGGCTTATGGTTGCTGCTTGTGTGGCCGGGCATGTCTGTGGGTGTGTGGTCAAGCAGAAATATACCCGCATTGGAATTGATTCCCCGAATTATATGCTTATGAAAAGTAAAAAGAAATAAAACATCATTCAATTCAAAGAACAGACCGAAAATTTTCACCCTTTAGAAGAAGTTCAACCAACTCCAAAGAACTTTTTGAATCCTCGCCAAAACTTTATTAAAGTTTTATTCACATTTTTGACTCTCTACCCCGAAAAAGCGAAAGCGGATTGAGACGTATATCTTGTTTCACTTAATTTCGTCTTCAACACTACTTTCTTCGTTTTTACGCGGAAATTATTTAGTATGCACTCATTCCCTTTTCTCAGCACGAAGCAAATTTCGAACCGGAATGAATATATATTTCCTAGTGAGTATGCACGTAGCACATTACGACGAGACAGGTCAATGGCACTCATTCTTTTTTTTTTTAATTTCTTTGCAATATATTACAATATATTATATCCAACAATATACATTACCTTGTAATTTCAGTGATGGATCGCAATCCCGACCTTCGGATTTGGATGGATCTAACTTCTTAGAATAGTTATCAACAGATTTTCGATTTTCAATGATATCTCGTATATGTGTTGGAGTGTTTATGAATCTGTAGGTGGGTTACCCGCGAAACAGTCTATACGCCCACTTGGTAGACGCGTAATTTTAGATCGCATAGGTATAATTTCAGTTTTTCTTTAATTAACGAATAGTGCATATAGCAAGTGCATATATCGCCCCGGCAACAGACACTAACTTGGGGCGTATATACGGACTATGAGGCTATGAGGACAAGTAACGGTAGCGTATTTTTAGTTTACATAAGCCAAGTTTTAGTTGTTTGTTTTTAGTTATAGCAATAAACGCCGCGACCTATGCACCCAACCCTTTTGTCTTCCTACCTTGTCCCTTTTCTTTTTCCGTTTTCCCTTTTGTATTTTGTGTTAGGGTTTTTTCCCTTCGGGGTTTTTCCCTCTTTACAATTTTCTGCCTTTTGTCTCTCTTGTATTGCATTGTATTGTACTGTACTATATTGTATTGTTTTTATGTTTTGTTCTGTCGTTGCCATTCTTTTGCTTGTTCTGCGTATTTTATGTATTTCATGTTCTTCTTTTCGTTTTGTTTTAGTTGGTTATACTACATTTGTGCTTGGGTTTTTTTCCCTTCGGTGTTTTCCCCTCTTTTCTTTTTTCCTTCTTATGTCTCTCTTGTATTGTATTGTATTGTATTGTTTTTATGTTTTGTTTTGTCGTTGCCATTCTTTTATTTGTCTTGTTGTAACTGTGTTGTGATTCAATTTTAACCTGTTTTGTAATGTTTTGGATCTATAATAAAGTTCCCGGCCACACACTTAGCTACAGTAAACCTTCGGGTCTCTCGTGTAGTCTGGGTTTTCAACACTTCAGCACCCGAGCAACGGGAGCTTATTTAAAGAGTATGCGGGCTACGAAACCGAGTAGCAGGAACGAAATTTTAATTTATTTTCTTAAATAAAATGTTTGCTAAAAAAGTGAAGCAATAAAATAGTAACAACTAACCACAGATACCGGTCACTGCAAGCGCCACTGCTAGCTAGTGGTCACTACAGGCACCACCGCTAGCTAGTGGTCACTACAAGTACTACCACTAGCTAGTGGTCACTGCAAGCACCACCGCTATCTAGTGGTAGCTGCAACTAGGGGTCTTTTCTTTAGCTATCACTAAGAAAAACTATTTTATCAATGTGAAATGTTGTGAATGTATTGTTACGAATATGTAAAATGCTTCACGATGCTTTCTGTACCCGCAAGGAGAAAATAGTGGCAAGCATTGCAATTATTACTAAAAGTAGGTTTGCCTAAAGTTGGGGACATTTTTGTGAACTGTATGCTAGATTTGGCAAAATATCGCCAACTTAGCGACTTCTGGCGTTTTTCCGAATCCACTAGAACTTTCTAGATTTATTCACTAGTTTCGAAGATTCGCTTTCTTTCTTTTTTTGCATTCTATTAAATTCTCTATGAATAGCTGATAAGGGAATCTTCGTTCGTTTGTAGAGAGTTTGGACGTAACACAAGTCAAATTGAATTGTGAGATACGTCAGGGTTTTAAGAATGAAATCGGCTGTCATGTGAATAAATTGTGAATTTATTTGTTGTTTTATTGTACCTGACAATTTTCTTGTGATCGTGTCTTATAGTCTAGCTTATAGTCTTGTCTTATAGTATTGTCTAGGTAAAGTCTTATTAGCTGTATATTGCTTCTGTTTACGCTTATTGGTGCTTTCCAATAAAAGCGTTAGTTATCCAGAAATTTAGACTCATCTTTGTATCCATTTCTGTATCCCTCAAAACACCCATGTTTTGAGAAGATATGCTGCAACAATATATGCATATATTCCGTTTTTCTAGCTTTAATAGTTTAAATCTTCGAATTAGTTTATTTCTTAAGACAACCGATACTTATAATAAGATAAATAATGGCATATATATTTTATTAAAAATTGTAAAAATACTGGCATCTTCTTCTTGAGGCATGGCCTAAATTTATGCACCTGTGTATTAGAGCAACGGTTCACAACCGCTGTTTACCCGAATACCCTTCGACTTGACTGTCTATTTCCTTTAATTGCACACCCTTGTATCACCATTTATTTCAAGAATGGGGAATTACTCAAAGCAATGTTACGAAGTACTGAACTCCAAGACACTTTCTGAGATAAATTAGACAGAGACGAATAATACAGAAAGGAATAAGGATGTTTTCTAATGCTGGTGTTCTTAAGGGTTGCTGATGAAAGGAACAGCTGATGTTATTTATCGCATGGGCAGCTAAACGTGCAAGGTATACAGGGTGTCCCAAAAAGATTGAAACGCGCTTTAATTCTTTAACTGCTGGAGATAAGTAGGCAATGTAAATTGCAAAAATGTTGAAAGTAAGGTAGGAAATAAGACTACGTTAATGAAATAGTCCTCCCATTAATTTTCAAAAAGTTACATTTTTTAAATTTTTATACGACCCCCTCAGACAAATTTGGTCAATCAGAAAATTTTTATATTTGATTCAACAAGATCATTAAAAACCAGCATAAGTGTATCTTTAAAATTGAGCGAGTTATATTTAATTGAAAATTAAACATTGTGTATGGGAACCAACCATATATCAAATAAAAATGTGAATTTGAGACATATCACAAAGAAAAAACTGGATGGTAATACATAGGATGTATTTCTGATCTAAACTTGCATCGTCAATTTGTTTATGATCCCTATTTTCCCTTATGAAACAGCCTTTCACATGGTACGGAAAAGAGGCATAAGTCAGATTTTTTTCTTTGTTATAATGCAGTTCATTTTAAAGATACAAATATGCGTTTTTAACACTTTACAACAAAGTTGAAAAGTGTTTATGACTTTGTTCATTCTGTCTGTCTATCTGTTTGTTTTCCCGTTAGCACTGTACATGACTTTATCAAAATGAAAGTTTAGTATGTGATTCAGACGGTCTGTGGGATATATGGGAATATAAATTAATAATATCACCCAATTAGTTTTGGATTGAACCCGGGTTGAGAAAATGAAATGCATTGAACCTTATGGGACCTAACTTTTCAAACTTTTTTTAGGCGAATTTAAAATTCACAAATTGCTTCGAAAGTTTTAGGAAATATTCAAATTATCCCATAAAATATATAAAAAAAATTTCAGCAAAATATATTCAGTTCTTTTTTAAATAAAATTAAAATAATAATTTCACCCTTTATATGAAGAGATCACGTGATCCACTTCAAAATAAAATATGGCATCCATCTTGTGTCAAAATTGGGATTTTTAATCTTTTTAATTTATATTTAGTGATGTATCCGTCCTAAAACCGCTTTATTTTTGTTCAAATTCTGTACATCTACATTATGAAACAACGCAATTACAATATGTTTGAGGTTAAATGATCATCAAACTTTGAGTATTTCTACAACGAAGCCTAATTTTCACTTGTGGAGAAAGTAAACACCAAAAGATGTAGAATGGGTTGTATCAGAATTGATTCATTTCTTTAAATCAAAATTATTTAGCTCATAGAGTCTGCAATATAGCTGATATGAATGAAACAGTCATTGATTTTACATAGAGAAGCAGAAGATTTTTCCGATGAAGTTTTAAGCATAGAGTTAAATTACTTGTACCTCCATGGTTTTAATTTTTCAAATAAAATAAATTATTTTAGTATTGTGATGAATGAAAGGAATGGAAAAAGTTTATGAATGAAATGCTGCTTTTATGAACCAGGCGAGTTATGTTTCGATGACGTCATATGTTTTCGATGGAGTTTTGAAATATAATAAATTATTTTAATATTATGATAGTTTTAAAAATATTACCGAGGAAGGTATCGCATTTTAGAGATATTTAAATAAAATTGAATTGATGTTGGAAAGTATTTCATAATCAATGATTTATGCATGATTGATCTTTCTTGTTTTTAATGATCTTGTTGCATTAAAAATAAAATTTTTCTGATTGACCAAATTTGTCTAAGGGAATCGTATAAAAGTTTAAAATGTGTAACTTTTTGAAAATTAATGGGAGGACTATTTCATTAACGTAGTCTTATTTCCTATCTGACTTTCAACATTTTTGCAATTTACATTGCCCACTTACCTCCAGCAGGTAAGGAATTAAAGAACGTTTCAATCTTTCAGGGACACTCGTATATAATCTTTCTGTCGAACCACTTAAGTTATAATTTGATAACAATTCCGAAATTCTAGTCTCACATTCTTGAAGTAAATATAAACGTGTAAGATCTCCCCTATAACATCATTTCCATGAATGAATAAATGAATAAATGTTTGTCAGTGACATCTGTTGTTAATTACCACAATTAATAAAAAAATCTGATGTGGGCAACACATGACTTTCCTTATATAATGTAATGAATTTACTACTTTTACAGTAAAAAAATAGGTTTTTCTTATAGTAGATACTAATATTCTTTCCAGGATATTAAATTTTCAACAAATAGTCGTCATTTTCATTGATTTAGCGTCATTTTTATCCATTTGGCGAGATTTTCGTTAATTTGGCAACATTTCAAAAAGTCACCAAGTTGGCGATATTCCGCCGAATTCGTCGCCAAAATTCGTCGCCAAGCGTTATGGACAAAGAAATATGTTATTCTTGCAGCAGACAAATGATTATTGGCGTTCAAATACAAACGTATTACTCAAAGTATCTTTTTTCATGAATGGAACGAGTTAGATCCACGAGAATGAGGTCACCCAATTTATCGCATGGTATTACATATGAAAAGTGAACATGTTTCTCAATAGGAAATATTTTTTTTATTTTATATGACTTTTTGATAAATTTTTTGAAAAATGTACAATATCTTGAGAACGGTTCATGTTAGCGTTCTAAAATTCATGACAATCGTTTTCTAATGAAAAAGTACATAAGAAATGTCTATTTGCGTAACTTTATTAGTGGTTTTGATTTTTTGACGATTTTTTCAAAATTTCATTCGAAAATTTAGGGGGATTCTGAACATTCGATTGCGTATAAAAACAATAGGCTTCCAGTGTTTACGGATTGTGATTTTTGTACCAAATTTGGTTCGAATCGGTCCATTCGTTCGTCAGTTATTGCCTCCACAGACTCACTGACACACACACACACACATACTTTCACACACACACACACACACACACACACACATACACACACACACACAGACATCACTTCAAAAATGTTTGATTCGTGATCAGGGATGCTTGAAACGTGCTCTCCCGTCGAAAATTCGATTTCGAATTTTCGATCCCGTCACAATAGTTTCCTTATACATTATGTATATAAGGAAAGTAACAAGAAAGATCAATCATGCTTAAAGCATTGATTATGAAATACTTTCCAACTTCAATGCAATTTTATTTAAACTTCTCTAAAATGCAATACATTCCTCGGTAATATTTTAAAACATATCCCAATACTACATTAATTTATTATATTTGAAAACTTAAACCTTCATCGAAAAAAATGAACTTCATTCAAATGACGGCATTGAAATATAAATTACCTGGTTTAAACATCTCTAAAATGTGATACATTCCTCGGTAATAATTTTAGAATTATCATAATACTACGATACTTTGTTATATTTGAAAACTTCATTGAAAACAACTGAAATTCATTCAAATGACGTCATAGAAAAAATAACACGCCTGGCTCTCTCTATAAAAGCAACATTTCATTCATAAATAATTTCCCATTCATGTCATTCATCACAATACTATAATAATTTATTTTATTTAAAAATTAAGACCATGGAGCTACAAGTAATTAAACTCAATGCTTAAAACTTCATCGAAAAAAATCGTCCATCTCTTTGTAAAATCAGTGAATATTTCATTCATATCAACTATGCAGACTCTATGGACTGAATGATTTTGTGTTAATGAAATACAGCAATTCTAATACAACTCATTCTACATATTTCGCTGTTTACATTTTACATAGGTAAAAAATAGGCTTCGTTGTAGAAATAATCAAATTTGAATGAGAATTTAAACTCGAATATATTGTAATTGAGTTGTTTCAGTATGTAGATGCACAGAATTTAAGCAAAAATAAAGTAGTTTTAGGACAGATACAACGCTCAATATGAATTAAAAAGAACTTTAAAAATCACGATTTTGAGACAAGGTGGATGCCATATATCATTATGAAGTGGGTCACGTGATCGTTTCATATCATGGTCACGTGATCGCTTCATATAAGAGGTGTTATTATTATTTTAATTTTTATTTAAAAAACTACTGAATATCTTTCGTTAAATTTTTTTATATATTTATGTAACAATTTGAATATTACCTAAAATTTTCGAAGCAATTTGTGAATTTTAAATCCGCTTAAAAAATGTTTGAAAAATTAGGTCCCATAGGGCTCAATGTATTTCATTTTTTCAACCCGGGTTCAATCCAAAACTAATTGGATGATATTATTCATTTCTATTCTCATAGGTCCTACATACCGTCTGGACAACATACTAAAATTTCATTTTGATTAAGTCATTTTTATGGCAGTTTTCGTGCTAACGGACAGACAGACAAACAGACAGACAGACAGAATGAACAAAGTCATAAACACTTTTCAACTTTGTTGTAAAGCGTTAACAAGTGAAGGAGTTTAATCAATGAGTACATTAATATTTCCCTTTAGTAAAGTAAATATCTTGACGCAAAAAAATTGGAGGGTTTGTATAAGAACTTGCCTGAATAATTACAACACAAATTTCATTCAAGGTAATAATTGTAATGAATCCACTGTAATCATTTAAGATAACAGTGATTGTCATGACTACATACTTAATTGTTTCTGCACTACTAGTGTACCCCAGAGGTACGTATTTCAGGTTGAGAAACGATGTATTGAGGACAGACAATAAGATAACTACCACTAAAAAGTTTAAATTTGTTAAACGTCCTATTTTCGTCCAAATGTGAAGTTGCAACATAATAGCGGGTAAGTTCTTTGTCTGGTTATTTTGAAGTTTAATTATCCTCCACAAAATTAATTTTCAGCCATATTTTCGAATGAAAAATGGCTCGAAAGCGAATTAAAGACGAGAAGAATAACAAAGATCATTAACCGTCTTGAAAAATGTATCTCTATTCAATCTGAGGAGCATCGAATATTTAATTAATTTTACTCCCATAACCAAAATATAATGGATAATGAAAATCTTGGGTAATGCAATTTAATAAACTGGGTTTAATAATCGCATGGAATTATTAGTGAACTATAATCAAGTTTTAATTTTCTTTCTACATTATTTTAACACTAAAAATATGAGGTCCGTGGGTTCAAAAGGAATGGAAGTGTATTGAGATATTCTTATGAAGAAAGCGTATTAAATGGTTCTAAGATTAATTTCGATAAGGCTGATCATTCATGTATGGAAACAAGATAATTGAAGTGCAAAATTAAAAACTTTGAATTTGAAAACTTGAAACACGGTTGGCTATCATACTGTGGATGAAGTTGCATCCAAACTTTTTTGAACCCATACTCTTAATTAAGTAACCTATTAGCGTACCACTATGATAAATATATATGCAGGATTTGTTTTTCTAAACGGGCATTGTTTCTAATATGGAGGCTCCATATTAGATTAGTTGTAAATATTGTTTGCTTTAAACAGGCATTCTAATAAAGATATGTTTATATAATCATGATATGATTGCGTCCATGATCATGTAATTTAAAAATAGATAATAATATTTGGTATTTTTTAATAATTTTTTTTTTTTTTTTTTTTTTTATGTAAATTTACAACTTGGAGGTGGGGGCGTCCAAACATTAAGCTGCCATAAGCCTTAGGGTTGGTCCTGTGGTCTGGGTCTTCAACTTGTGGGGGGTATAAAAAAAATATTAAATTCTCTTGACATATTCCCCCTTATCGGCCCCACTTTTGGAAGCCATTGCAGATCATAAGATTGGAAATACAGCGAAGCGTTTATGAACGAATTGCATCCATAGAGGCGCAATATGTTAGTGGTTAGAGTACGGGGACTGCACTCGGTGGACCCAGGTTCGATTATCGGCTCTGCCCAAACTGTCTCCGTGTTCATGTGTACGAACACGTAGAATATGTGGGTCTGTAAGTCCTTCCGAGGGGTTAGCGATAGGGGAAGGAGGGTACGGTCCCTATGGATGTCGCCACCACTGGGTTCCAGTCTGAATCGGGTGGCACTGTCCTGGTCGTCCAAAAAGATAATTTACACATTCGGGTAGTTCGGACGGTCTGTGTCGAAAGACGGAAAAAAATTGTATCCGTAAGGCCATCTATTAACTGCTGCGTCAATTAACACTGCATGGATGTATAGCGTTTACGTGTTCTATATATTCTCTCACAACAACATGTATTGCTTATGCCAACATTTATTATAATCATATATGCATTGTGTGAAAAATTTATATCACTAAAAATAGCTAATCTAATTAAAATATATTTTATTTCTACTCAAGATATAAAGTAATTATTCCTCACTACCGCCACACATGATAGTCAGATTCTGAATCCCCCCAATCCCGGGGAGTAGGGATTATTTTTAATGTCTTTCCAGACCAGCATGCAGTCCTCCAGTGGCTTAAAAGTCTGAATCTTTGCACACTTTTAATACCGACCACTGGATCTAACATAAAGAAGACAGATATTTTTTATGTTTCTTCCGTAATGAACAAAAGGGGGACAGGAAGTGTTAAAATCTCTCAAAACCATCCCGAAGCTCCCACTAGGGATATAACAACTTCAACGCAACCGCTGGACTGAACTTAAATGAACCAATTTTTAATTGAGACAAGTATCTTTGACGCTTAGCATCATGCATTGTTTAGCAAAATAAAATTTATTGAAAATGCTGCTGTTGAAATTTTCAGAATGCTCGTCTTCCTGTCTTTGGCAGACTTAAATACAAGGTTTTAATAACCACCTTATCACTCCGATGTGTAAAAATAATACCACGACCTGTAAAGGTTCGCGCTATCCTATATGACGATCCCAATCTGCCCCTTGGTATAAGTAAAGCCCGTTGTTGTTGAGACCCAGATCGTCCGACCTACCAGAAAGGTGTAAGGTAACCGTTTGGACGGCCGGGAAGTGCCACCCAATTTAGACCGGAACCCAGTGGGGGAGGCATCCACAGGGATCGTACCCTCCTTCCCCTACCACCAACCTCTCGGAAGGACTTACGGACCCACATGTTTAACGTGATCATACTCCGAGTGAACACGTCTGCAGTTTTGGCAGTGGCTGGAATCGAACCAGGGCCTACCGAGTGCAACTCCAGCGTGCTAACCACTGGGCTACCGCGCCCTCTAAGTAAAGTCCGTGTAGCAGTCCTATGGAATCATGCATATTTTTTAGAGTAGACAACATTTTATATAGACATATCTTTCACTTCTCTGGGAAAATAGAATAGAAGCGCTATGGTATTCTAATTGAATTTTAAGTCTTTTGTGGTAACAGGAAACACAGTTTTGAAAATCTAGTGCTGTAAGGACTTTGTAAAAATGGTATGTAAGCAAATAAAACAGAAGTTTTTTTTTTCAAGCTTTTTACGTGCCCCTGACAGTCTGTTTAACTTGTTATCTTAATTCCTAAACAACTTCAACTTTCACAATCTCATGAAAAAATTTGAACCTAGTTTTCTTTCATTTTGTTCCTGAATTTGTTCACTTTCATTTGTGTTCTGAATCTGTATCTCATTTAACAACTTTAATTTTTGAATAACATATTCCTTGTATTTGCTTTTGTTTTCATCTACTTCTGAAGCTGATTTTTGAATATCCTTAACTTTATTATCATTTTGATTATTATCCGTTATTATATTCTCATTTTCATTTCGAGTGTTTTTCGTTATCCTTATTTGCATTTCGAATTTTTTTAAAATTGACATTTTTATTTTCATTTTTCATAACAGCCAGTATTTTATTCTCATTTGCATTTTGAATATTTTCATTATCATCATTTGCATTTTGAGTGTTTTGAAAGTTAACATTTTCATTTTCATCCATTATTTTATTCTCATTTGAATTTTGAATTATTTGAAAATCAACAGTTTTATTTTGCATATCTTCACGATCGTTAATTTCAAAAACCTTATTAACTTTTCGATTTTGCATATTTTCGATGCCCAAATCTTCGCTTCTATGCTGAATATTTTTATTCGCACTTTGAACATTTTCAATTTGTACACTTTGTACCGTATAACATTTTTTTCTATTGAATCTCAATTATTTCACCGTTCCCGTTATATTTATTTTTTCTTTGTACGTTTAGAGCTATATGGCATTTATTGGTGTGAATTTCCTTTGTTGCATAGTTTCTGTCATATTTTTCCGTTAATTTTTTCTCACTTAATACATTTTGCGCTATATAAGATTGGATGGCGTGAATTTCAATTGGTTCATTTTTCATGCTATATTTATTTCTAATGATCAAATTATTTTTCTCTCCAAGTTTAATTACTCGAAAAAGTCCTTGATATCTATATTGTAGCATATTGAGTTTGTTTTCCTCTTTCAAAAATATGATATCTCCGATTTGCATTTCTTCGTTAGTAATTCTTCTGAAATTTTTAATCACTCCTACTTTTATATTTTTATTGACCGTAATTTTATCCTTCTTTTGGTTACCTATTACCATATTAAATTTGTTATTACTTTCCTTAGATACATAATGTATAAGGAAAGTATTGTGACGGGGTCGAAAATTCGAATTTGTGTTTTCGACGGGAGAGCACGTTTCAAGCATCCCTGATCACGAATCAAACACTTTTGAAGTTATGTCTGTGTGTGTGTGTGTGTGTGTGAAAGTATGTGTGTGTGTGTGTGTGTGTGTGTGTGTGTGTGTGTGTGTGAAAGTATGTGAGTGTGTGTGTGTCAGTGGGTCTATGGAGACGATAACTGACGAACGAATGGACTGATTCGAACCAAATTTGGTACAAAAATCACAATTCGTAAACACTGGAAGCCTATTGTTTTTATACGCAATCGAATGTACAGAATCCCCCTAAATTTTCGAATGAAATTTTGAAAAAATCATCAAAAAATCAAAACCACTAATAAAGTTAAGCAAATAGACATTTCTTATGTAATTTTTCATTAGAAAACGATTGACATAAATTTTAGAACGCTAACATGAACCGTTTTCGAGATATTGCACATTTTTCAAAAAAAATTATCAAAAAGTCATATAAAATAAAAAAAATATTTCCTATTGAGAAACATGTTCACCTTTCATATATAATACCATGCGATAAATTGGATGACATCATTCTCGTGGATCTAGCTCGTTCCATTTAAGAAAAAAGATACTTTGAGTAATACTTTTGAATTTGAACGCCAATAGTCATTTATCTGCTGTAAGAATAACTTATTTCTTCGTCCATAACGCTTGGCGATATTTTGGCGACGAATTTGGCGGAATATCGCCAACTTGGCAAGTTTTTGAAATGTTGCCAAAATAACGAAAATCTCGCCAAATGAATAAAAATGACGCTAAATCAATAAAAATGACGACTAATTGTCGAAAATTCAATATCTTGGAAAGGATATTAGTACCTACTATAAGAAAAACCTATTTATTTTGCTGTAAAAGTAGTAAATCCATTTCATTATATAAGGAAAGTCATGTATTGCCCACATCAGATTTTTTTTATTACAGTTCTAATTGCACCAAATAGAAAGGTTACTTTTGCGTAGGTTGTGGGCATAAAAACACCTCCTTTTCCTGAAATTCCTGTTCAAGATTTAATTCTTCCGCTGCCAAATAACCTGGTTGCAACGAAAGCGTGCATGAAAGTGTAACATATCTCTGGACGTCCATATTTGACTCCTTAACCCATTTTTTTTCAGCAAAATCATTATTCTTTTCACTTTTAGGAAAATTTTCATTATCGACCTTTGCTGTCTTTTGACTGTAAAAGTAACCATTTTTAATATCTCATCAAGTTCAAATATGCCTTTTACTTTATCTCGTGTGCCAATTGGCTTTTTCGCACTAGTCACGATTTTAAAATAATTTTCTGTATCATCAAAATTTTTATTATTTTTATCATTTGCATAATTATAGTTACTGACATGGCTACTTTCAAAAAAAATTTATTATCCATTTACGAAACTTTACAACTAGTTTTTTCCTTAATTTTAGTTTAATCATATTCTTTATTATCGATCTGAGTCGATTTTGAGTTTATTTCCTTTATGTGCTCATCATTTACATTTAATTTCGCATTGCGCTCATCATTTTTATTTTTAACAATTTCTTCAACCCCTGCATTTTCACTATTTGTCATGATTTTACTTATATTATTTTCTGCACATTTATTTGCCTCAATTTTCTTTTTATTAATGTTTGCCTCACTTTTCAGTTTTGGGACAACATCATTATTGAACATTGCTTCTTTGGGTTGCGTCATTTTAGCAGAAACAGGTTGAGCGTGGACCTTCGACCCGAGTACAGAGGTATTTATTGCATGCTTTCCATTCTATTTTTATTTTGCCTGTCATTTGTATTTTCTTGTGCATAGTTTTGATTTAATTTAAAATTGGGACCTTCGCGTTTGAATCTCCCTTTCATAATTTTTTAAACGGATTTGTTAGTTTGCGATTGCGATTTTTCGCCTCTTGATTGGGACTTTGGTCTATTTTTAAAATTTTCACCAGGCCAAAGCCCCTTTGCCAGTTTAAATAACCACGATTTTGATTGACGCTGCGATCTCTTTGTTGCGGCTTAAGCCTTTCAAGTCCGCTATTTGTATTATACCATTCATTTCTTTCCGTAGTTCTTTCTCTGTAGTTCTTCTTCCGTAGTTCTTCTTTCCGCTATTTTGCGTGTTCCCAAAACCGTTATTTTGCCCCTTTCTAAATTAACTTCTTTTATTCTCATATTTATTTACTCCATAATTTTTCTGAACGTTTCGATAGTGCCAATAGGTAGAAAAATAATGTCATTGCTTTCTGCATCCTATGCAATATATAATTTCATTTTCTGAATTCTCCCGCTTTTCATCTTTCATTTGCTGAATGTTAGTTTTTAAATATTATATTTGCCTTTCCATCTGTCTATTATTACCATTTTTGCCTATATTTTCATTGCGATGAATCGCATTTACTTCCGTACTGTCGAAATCGCCAAAACTACTTTCTAAATGTTCCGCTTATTCCCTCGCCTTTTCAAAATCCTGTATATTAAGTTTTTTAATTTCAAATGCCAGATCTTGTCTTACAGACTCCATAAATTTTACACACATTAAATTATTCTTTATTTCACACATCTCATTATTCGCATAATTCCCTAAAAATTCATGGATCGAATTGGAAATTTCCAATGCCAATTCCGATACTTTCATCCCTGGCTTCATTTTAATTTTATTTAAATTTGTCTGCTTTTGCAACACTGTAAGAGATGTTTTAAACTGTCTTACTAACAAATTTTTACTTTCTACAATATTATCTGTTTTTTGCAGTTCTATTTCTTTTGACAAAAATCCATGCGCTTTCTCCTTTAACCTAGTTTTTAAAAGAATTGCTTTATTTCCTTCAGACCATTCAGCCATCTTTGCAACATTCTCAACTTGCGCAATAAAGAATTCAACATTATCGTTTTTACGCCCATTAAAAACTGGCAATAAATTTATTAATTCAAAATTATCCATTTTTATCCTTAGATTTTCAATATTACTCAATTGCTCTGTTTGAGATGATTTCTGTCGTCTATTATTTTTCGGAGGCTTTTAAAGCAAAATTGCCCCTTCTAAAATCCTAACTAATAGCATAAAATACACAATTTAACATAACTCACATCAAACACTTCTAAATGCAAATTTCTTAATCATTATTACTTTTTCAAACAAATTATTTTCAATGTCCTCAATATATTCAAAATATTTCAGTATACCTTTAGTGAATGTCCATATTTTATTTTAAACAATGCTATCATCTAGTCATCATAATGCTCCTCCATTAAAATTATTCATCTCCTTATTTAAATTATTTTTCATCAGACACATTTATATTTATAAAAATTTTCATTTAAATTTTATACTCGCACCAAAGCATCACGGAAACCAAATGTGGTGCACATAACTTATATGCAAAGCATATAATATTAAATTCCCTGAAACATAGCAGTTGATCGTACATCGTAAAACAGAGTTGTGTGCCGCTTAAACCCACCTTATTTATCTTCAGTGCGAGTTCTTGGAATAAAATACATTAACATACTACCAAAATTAATTGCACCAATTTAACTTTAAAATAAAATCATTTATTAAGAACATTTGATTAATTATTAAATTCATCCCAACAATTATCGTATTACTATTCGCGGAGGAGATTGCTAATGTGAGACCCGGTAAATTAAAAATTCCTAAATTGCATTTATGACCTTCTATAATACTTGACTCGCACATACCTGCTGGTTGTCTTTAGACTTTGTCACACAGCTTGTATTTAAGTCGATCATTTAGTACTGGAACTAACTCGCTGTGTAGTACTCCCACTCGTACTCATCGATCATATCGTACTACCGCACATTTCTTGGGAATACTTTTGGAGCAACTCTATATCAGGACATTTCTTTAGAATTCTCTCTGTGAAATTGTTCGGATGCCGCCTCTTTTGCCTGAAATCTGACACGTCCATTCGACTCCCATTAGTCGGCCTCAGGGATATACGACCAGACATCTTCCATAATTGGTCAATGGTTTTAACCAATCTCATGGCTTCACATTGGCCTCCTAGCTTTATGGCCTACTTCACCCTGCCATAAAACTGGCGTACTTACGTCTGATGCCATTGTCAAATATTACAAACATCATAAATACAAACATAAAACTGTCTTCGCTAAAATCTTCTTTCAAATCTGGTCTCACAGTAAGAATAACACAATCACTACTTTCTTGAAAATAGAAATTTTCTTTCAGACGTTTTGCATGCTGCTGACAGTCTGTTTAATTTGTTATCTTCATTCCTAAACAACTTTAACTTTCAATAAAATAAAACTGCTACTTGTGAGAATAACACAATCCTTGAAAATAGAAGTTTTCTTTCAGACTTTTTACGTGCCCCTGCCAGTCTGTTTAATTTGTTATCTTTATTCCTAAACAACTTTAACTTTCACTAAAATAAAACTGCTACTTGTGAGAATTACACAATACTTGAAAATAGAAGTTTTCTTTCAGACTTTTTGCGTGCCCCTGACAGTCTGTTTAATTTGTTATCTTCATTCCTAAACAATTTCAACTTTCACAAAAATAAAACTGCTACTTTTGAGAATAACACTATCAATACTTCCTTGAAAGCGGGTATATGCAAATTACGTGACAACACTTGTTTCGAGGGAGTTTAAATCCCTCTTTATCAAGTCAAAACCGTGTTTTTGCTTAACAAACAATAAGCAAGAAAAGTAGAGACACTGTTTTAATCTGATGAAGAGGGATCAAAACTCCCTCAAAACAATTGTTGTCACGCAATTTGAATATATATGCTTCCTTTAAGGAAGTAGTGATAGTCTTGTTAAAATTGCTTTGTCAAAGATTTTGAGAATAACAATTATACAAAAAAAGTAATGAGAGAATCAAAGCAAACTTTGGCATGCAGAACTTAAAGCTTTTTCTAGCTACTGGAGCCACTCCCACGTGTCTGTTGTTTTCTCATACTTTACATACGGAGCACAGGGGGTTATAGCCATTATCAAAATACGCTTTACAATTGACTTGGTTGCGAATGGAAAAAATCTGATGTGGGCAGTACATGACTTTTCTTATATAATGCAATGAATTTACTACTTTTACAGTAAAAAATAGGTTATTCTTATAGTAAATAAGTATATTCTTTCCAAGATATTGAATTTTAGACAATTAGTCGTCATTTTCATTGATATAGCGTCATTTTTATAACCATTTGGAGAGATTTTTGTTAATTTTGCAACATTTTAAACAGTCGCCAAGTTGGCGACATTCCGCTAAATTCGTCGCCAAAATCTCACCAAGCGTTATGGACGGAGAAATAAGTTATTCTTATAGCATATAAATGACTATTGGCGTTCAAATACAAAAGTATTTCTCAAAGTATCTTTTCTCGTGAATGGAACGAGCTAGATCCATGAGAAAGATGTCACCAAATTTATCGCATGATATTACATATGAAATGTGTACATGTTTCTCAACAGTTAATTTTTTTTTAATTCGTGGGATTTTTTGATAAATTTATTTGAAAAATATGCAATATCTCGAGAACGGTTCATGCTAGCGGTCTAAAGTTTATGTCGATCATCGTCTAAGGAAACATTATATAAGGAATGTGTATTTGCGTAACTTTATTAAAGGGTTTGATTTTTGATGATTTTTTCAAAATTTCACTCGAAAATTTAGGGGTTCTGAACATTCGATTTTTTTTTTTTAATCAAATGGCCAGGTACTTGACTTTTATCATTCGCCTATATATCGGCCAGAAACGTGAAACATATAGCCGTCCTGGGACGTTGCCCCAGGCGCAACAGAGGGAGGGCGGAACACACTGCGCCCAACAACACAACATCCATGCCTTACGTGGGACTCGAACCCACAACGCGGCGGCCGAACGATCGCTATATTCGATTGTGTTTAATAATAGGCTTCCAGTATTCATTTATCGCTACATTCGATTGCGTTTAATAATAGGTTTCCAGCATTTATGCTCTTCCAGTATTCACGGATTGTAATTTTTGTACCAAATTTCATTCGAATCAATTTATTCGTTCAGGTGATATCGTCTCCATAGACTCACTGACACACACACACACACTGCACACACTGACATCACCTCAAAAATGTTCGATTCGTGAACAGGGATGTTTAAAACTTGCTCTCCCGTCGAAAACTCGAATTCGAATTTTCACGAATTTTCACTATTCACGGATTGTAATTGTTGTACCAAATTACATTCAAATCGCTTCATTCGTTCGTGTGATATCGTCTCCACAGACTCACTGACACACACACAGAGAGAGAGAGAGAGAGAAAGAAACAGGCACACACACAGGCATCGCCTCAAAAATGTTCGATTCGTGAACAGGGATGTTTGAAACGTGCTCTCCCGTCGAAAACTCGAATTCGAATTTTCGCGAATTTCACTATTCACGGATTGTCATTTTTGTACCAAATTACATTCGAATCGCTTCATTCGTTCGTGTGATATCGTCTCCACAGACTCACTGACACACACACACAGAGAGAGAGAGAGAGAGAGAGAGAAACAGGCACACACACAGGCATCGCCTCAAAAATGTTCGATTAGTGAACAAGGATGCTTGAAACGTGCTCTCCCGTCGAAAACTCGGGATTCGAATTTTTGACCCCGTCACAATACTTTCCTTATACATTAAACTATGTATATAAGGAAAGTAAAAATTGGGTGCGGGGACGATATTTGTTCAAAACAGACATTTCGAAAATTGATTTGTGTTATTTCCTTTCTCATTTATATTATTTACACAGCGGGCGTATACTTGGAACACGAATGACTCCTGATAGTTCGTTCTGGTACAAAATATGAACCCAGCTGTTTTGAAAGATAGGTGATCCAAGTTAGCCAGTAGAGTCAAGAGTTTTCTTTTAAATAATGAATTTACTCTTCGATGGATGACTTGAAACTCTCAAATTGACCAATATTAGATTACTTTGGCGATATTTTTATGCACACAAGAGGTACTTTTACTATAACCTACAATTTTAAGATGAATTGATGGCCATTACAAGCAGGCCTGAATGATCCTAATGATACTTTGTAACTCGCCAAAAAATCTACTTAAAGTAGAATGTTTATGTTTGGGACTCTAGAGGAAATGTGTTGTAAAAATATTTATTCGTTCGAAAAACTTTACAAGAACATTTTCTTAAGAAAAATCATGTAATAAAAAAATTGTAATAAGAAAACTTCAAGCAGATATTTTGCACAGTGTAATTGGATGAAAGCCATGCGAAATTGATAAATTCATAAAATTCTGCATAAAATTAAATTTCTATAATAACGTCCAAAATATGTATAATAACAATCAAAATATGTATAATAATGAACAACGAGCATGAAAACGACCCAATACACTTATTTTCTCAACATAGAAAATGCCAAACTTTGTTTCATTTTATATTTTGCCCGACATAAAAAATGCAACCAAACGTGACCTTTTTACTTTCCCTGTAATATATGGTAATGTATAGGCAAAGTATTGGTATCATGCCGAAAATCGCAACTCGAATTTTTGACGGATCAACACGTTTTGGGACCTCTAGAATATGAAAAATATGAACTATTTTTAGAGTAACATCTGTGTGTACGTGTGTGTGTGTGTGTGTGTGTGTGTACAACGTTGCTCGTGTGTGTGTCGGTGTGTCCGTCTGGCAATGTATTTATCCACTCTAACTCAAAAACAGTTGGACCAAATTTCATAAAATTTGGTAGGTGTGCGATCCTGGTGCTTATTAGTTTTTGGAACGATTCGGGATAAAAGAACATGCCTTATTTTGCGAAATGGCCTGCAAAAATTGCCTGTATCCACTCTAGCTGAAAAACTAGTAGATTAAATTAAACAAAATTGCCTGTATCCACTCTAGCTGAAAAACTAGTAGATTAAATTAAACAAAATTTAGTAGATAAGTCACTTGTGGATTACCTTGATGCTAAATTGATTTTAGTACGATTCGAAAAAAGGAACCTCCCAGTTTTAGCGAAATGGCCCGAAAAAAATCGTCGAAATCTAAATTAAAAAACTACATATGCTCAAATATGTCAATTAAATGCTTGTTTTATACGTAATGTTTAACGATGAAAAGGATAAGACCAACCCCATTACATTAGGACTAGCCATTCTCGAGATATTTTAGTTTTTTCGCGTTTCGCTACACCACCTTTGAAAATAAGTCCAGTTACCAAATGAGAACGAAAATTGAATTAAAAGTGCAAATTTAGTGCAATTTTAAATAATTATGGGTATTTTTGTGCAATTAAACTCAATATAATGAATTATTGAATAAATAAAGATACCGTGAATATGAGTCTTCAGGGAAAGTCATGTGTTGCTCACATGACTTTCCCTGAAGATTTAATTTCGAACAGCGTAAATAAATAAAATGGCATTGTTTTAGATTAAAATAAACTTTAAAATGTGGTTTCGAGTGTTAAAAATAAAATTACATTGGTTGTTTTCTATATTTAAATATATAAAATATATTACGACTATGGTTGATCATTTACGAATAACAACGTATAATGGGAGCAAGTGATCAACTGGAAAAGGAATCAGCTGAAAAATGATCAACTGGTCGTTAGGAACAGCAGTGCATAAAAAGGGCTACATCTCTTGCGCTCGATAAAATTCCCTTATCTTGTCTTCCCAACCATCTGTCAATGTGCGGTCCCAAAATATAAAAGATAAAATGTTATGAGACGAAGTACCGCTAAATGTCACAATTTCTTATTATTAGGAAAGACAAAATCTATTTAATAGAATCAAAAGTTATTTATTTGTTACGTAGGTCTCTAATACATCAGACATTCAAAATCTTTGCAGGATCCAATTCAACTATAGAAGGAAAGCTTTTCGTCGCAGTGACTCAATTGATACAACGTTGGTTAGTCAGGTAGAAATTCTCGGATTTTATTGAGATCTAAAGTTTCATTTCGATCAATAATCTGAAGAAGGATAATGTTAGATTGACTTCAAGCATCGTATCATTATCTCCATGTATAACATTTTCCCTGTGACTTCAGAGTTCATTACATCTTATGTGACGAATGCAAACAATCAAAATCGTTTCCTTTGTACATTACTAATACTAAGCTAAATGCCTTGTTCATATACAATAATAACTCCCCATCTTTTGATATTAATGTCACATCTTTCCAAATATAATAACATTTAATATAATTTTTAGTATAACAACATTTAATCTTATCCAAAAATTCTTACTAGTTATACTAAACTGCATAAAATAAATTAATTTTAATGAGTTATACAGGGTATTTGAAAAAAAAGGGGACATCAAAGATTTTTTTTAATTGTTGGTTGTAGATGCATAATTCCAATTGCAGAAATGTTTTAAATAAGATAGGAAGTTATGAAATTGTAATTTAACCGATATGCAATATTTTTGTAAAAAATTAACTTTTTATACAGATCTTCTAGCTAAAAGATTTAAATTACAAAAATGTTATTCATGCTGTATTTAGTAAAATTGACAAAAAATTTGGCTGTAGTATATTCAAATTTAACATAGTTATCATAGATTAAAATGTTCATTGGGAAGTAAAGGGAATCCACAAATTAATTTTGATTGCAAATAGTTACTAACGTTGATTCACAGTTTGTATGCATCCAATAAACTCTACCACATAACTAGAGTTTAGAGCCAACGGCCCTACCGTGCTGAAAACACCGGTTCCTGTTAGATCACCGAAGTCAAGCAGCATCGGACGCGGTTAGTACTTGGGTGGGTGACCACTTGGGAAAACCGCGTGCTGTTGGCACATTTCGGACGCGGTAGCCCGGTGGTTTGCGCGCTGGATTTGCACGCTGCCACAACTGCCGCCGTGTTCATGCGGAGTACGATCACGTTAAACATGCCGGTCCGTTAGTCCTTCCGAGAGGTTGGTGGTAGAGGAAGGAGAGTACGGTCCCTGTGGATGCCTCCCCCATTGGGTTCCGATCTAAATTGGGTGGCATTTCCCGGCCGTCCAAACGGTTACCTTACACCTTTCTGTTAGGTCGGACGGTCTGGGTCTCAACAACAACAACAACAACAACATAACTAGAGTTTAAATTATGGCACTCTTCAGTAATGTCGAACTCTGAGACGATTAAGATTTGCAGTGAAAGCAACCGATCTCCAACAGATTTAAAAAAATTAAAGAACATGCTCATTTTTCCATAGATTTTGTTAGGACAACATTTGACAGATCAACAAAATCACAATTATCATTTTTTTTAACTTTACTTAAAGGTCACAATAGATTTTAACCAGAAGCATCTGCCTGTCCTTAATTGTTCCAAAAACAAAAACCCGAATAATATTGTTTTAAAACCCTACTTAACTATATCTGTGAATTAATTCAATTTGTGAATAGCTCCTGGATTCATGAATTGAAGTGACTACAAAGATGACGAAGAACTATGGTAAAGTGGTGTAAGTCAGGAAGTTTGACAATTTATTTAGTCTTAAATTTTCCCTTTTGAGATCAAAATTTTTTGTAGTTTGAATACATGAAATATAATCCACATTTTTGGGATTTCACCTCTTTCGCTAAAGAAGCTGTATAAAAATTTAGTATTTTAAATTTTTACAAAAATATTGCACATTATTTAAATTACTATAGCATAATTCCCTACCTCATTTAAAGCCTTTTTCAATTGGGACGATGTGTTTACAACCAACAGTTTAAAAAAGCTTCCACTATTAACTTTTTTAAAACACCCTATATACAGTTATGAGAGACATGAGGCCATTATGAGACTACAAATATACATGATTGCTCGATAAATGCTCTAGTAAAAGCGGTTAAAGATTTCCGGAATTTCCAACAATCTTATAATTTTTTCCATCTTCTGAGGTCTATATAACTTTTGGTTATGATTTCACTTAGTTAACGTTATCAATTATATTTTACTTTAAATTAACGACTTCTAACTGATTCTGTTATGTAGGTCACTCCTGAGGCAGCTTTATAATTCTGCCAACCTGCAATAGAGTAGGATAAATTTTCAGTTCGAGTAAGAGAGAATGACTTAGAATACAATGCTCCAGGAGCCCAAAGCGGGCGACCACCACTACCACCACCACCACCACCACCACCTTAGAATGCAATATTGTGCAAGCAAGCCTGTGTGCTTAGTAGTTTTGAGTTCCCACTTTCGAAAGTCTATCTAAATATTCAGTCACTATATGGGCAGGAGTAATTTAATGTTTGTTTTGCATACCTCTTCCGTCGTAAGCCAACTTTGACTTAAGACAAAAATTTGTAATTGTGTCATTTTTAGATAACCAATCTTTACGAATCCAGCTACATAATTCATAAGGACCCACTTCATCTGAGCTAAAGACTTATGTTTTACAATCTTCATCGAGGCATTTTAGTTTACATTAAATCTGTAAAATTGTCGGATGGAATGTCCAGCTTTGCTCGAGATTACTGTAAAATAAATTTTATTTTAAATTGTGCTTTTACTCCGATGTTAAAAAAGAAACACAGAAACAAAATTTTATCTTTATAAATATCAATTTTAATATGCATTTTCGAAAATATATGAAATCTAGAAGATAATGCTAATGATCAAAAATCTTAAATGCTTATTTTCAAACTTTCTAATGAAAAGTATTAAAGACATTGGTTAGAAAATACAGTTTTCAGTTGTGCTCAAAGATAAAAAACATCGTACAAACACACGTGTAAAAATGCATTATCCAAAAATATATCTAGCAACTCTAGGAATTTATCTAGCAACTATTATCTAGCAACTTTAGGATCTTACAGGAGAACCTTCCTAAGTTGTATGCTTAATATGAAAATGGAACAAATTGTATTTAAAAGTACTGGTATATAATTGCATACATAGGTACCTAATCCCAAAAGTTACAGCTCTTTTGATGTACTCGAATATCTAACAAGAAAGCCGTCCAAAAATGTTCCCAAAAGGATAAATTGGAATAACTTGCATTTAAAAGTACTAGTTTAAATATGATTCCACGCAAAGCATTAGATATATAATCACAAAAGTTACAGAGTTATGACTCTTTTGATGTACTAGAATGTCTAACAAGAATTCGCAAAAGAGTAAATTGGAATAACTTGCATTTAAAAGTACTAGTTTAAATATGATTCCATGCAAAATATTAGATACCTAACCCCAAATGTGACAGAGTTATGATCCTTTTTATGTACTGATATGTCTAAGAAGAAAACCTTCTGAAAATTTCTCCCAAATGGGCGAATTGGAATAAAATGTGTTTAATATATTGTATAAATATGATTGCATGCAAAAATTAGGTACCCAATCTCAACAGTTGCAATGTTACGATTCTTTTTATGTACTGGAACGTCTAACAAGGAGAACCTTCCGAAAATCTCCCAAGAAGGGTGAAATGGAATGAAGTTTATTTCAAAGTACTAGTACAAATACGAGTATAATTGCATCTGCATGCAAAATATTAGGTGTCCAATATTACATCTTCCTCATGGCCTTACTTAAATATATCTACGTTCGTTGTAAACTATACACATACAATGCGGTACTCACGAAAATATTTCACACAATTTCAGTTTCGAACACTTTTGTTCAAAAATCTAATAAAATAAGCATTTTACATTTAAAGATGTCTCTAAAAAGTCCTCAAAAATTTGCAACTCTCTTGCATATTGCTTTACCTCATTCACTAGGAATAGTTGTTCACAGTGTGCAGACGAAATAGGCATTTTCATTATTTGCATTACTTCCGAGACTTTGTGATATTTCTGGCAAAAATAATTAACATAATTTTACTCAATATTCATTTCGATAAAGGAGCAAGAGAAAAATATTTAAGATCTTAAACACATTTATTTTACAGAGGATTTACTGGCTTGCAATGAAAGATTTGAGTTATTAACTTCAAACTTGAGCTTGTTGTTTCTTATACAAAAGTTCAAATCGTGGTGGAATTAAAGACAAGCACGCACGCATTTCTTGTTCAACTGAGAGAAATCTCTTGCGTTTCTTGTTTTACGTAATTTGCAGAATTTGGACTTTTTGTACCGAGAATATTTTCACATAATCTCTTCGTTAATACATTGTTTCGTTAGTTTTCCCTACAGAATTCACCATACTCGTCAATATAAAAAGAAATTTGAAAAGTTTTAGAGAACTCTTATATCAGCGGAAAATCGACTCAATGATCTCCGGCTTGGCAGACGACATTCTAACCATCAAGCTACTAAGACGATAATCTTTCCACCTATATTTCAAACGAATCTTACATGGTATAGCGCTATCAAAGAATACGAAATTTAGTTTTTCCATATTTTTCGGAAACGTGTCCTGCATTCGTTCTTCAGGGAAAATTTGAAATTCCCAGTTCCTAAAATTTATCCGTCGCTTAACTAATATCCATTTTATACATACATTTCTCCATTGACTTCAAAGTGAGACGAAACGATGCCAGATACTCGCATTTTAGTGTTTTCGAAACTTGAAAAAAAATATATCCTGCTATATTCCTTCCAACAAAATACCAAATCTTCAATCCCCTTAGATCTTCTTTCACTCTTGAAATCTAAAATTTCTATATAGAATTATTCATCTGGCAGCTACTAAAAATGAATATTTGAAGATATATTTTGCTCCACTAAAAACATATGCGCACAGATGATAGACCAAACACTAAAAAAACTTTGCAGTTCTGTAGAAAACAGAGCATTTTCGCATTAAATAAATTTTAAATTGAAAAAATTCTTTGGTCGATGCTTGCAGCTAGCTGTCCGATTGAACTGGACTGGAATATTATTATAAATGCTTAAAATGCTTCACGGCACGTTATTTCTCCCCAATGAGAATACATATTTGCAGACAACCATTGATATTATGTGAAAGTCTGGGGCGCTTGACCTTGGCGACAGCATGGTGGCGCTGGCGATAAATTTGGCGAAATACCGCCAACTTGGCTGCTTTTAATGCGATTTGGAAAATACTCAATTTTTTTTATTATCTCAAGAACTTTTCATTTTACGCCCACTTTCTAGAGATTTCTGTGGAGAGTATATAAGCGAGTCATCTATCAGTTGGTTGACGTAATACGAGTCAAATTGAATTGTGAGATGTTCCCGTGTTTTGAGAACAGCATTTGTTATTTTGTGATTAATTTAGAATTTAATTTCTGTTGTAATGCACCTGGCAGATGCTTTTTGATCTTGTAAGATAGTTGCCATATTTTTAGCGGAATATTGCTCGTGTTTGCACTTATCAGTGTTTTAAATTAAAGAGTTAGCTATCCAGAAATTCGTACTCATTTCTGTATCCTAAGAATACATCCATGATTTCAAAATATACGTCGTAATAGTATTTTGCGCTTTACTGCTGTTTTTATACACGAGAACCACTTTTAAAGAAAGCTACGGTTCAAAGTGAGGACACAATATAAATGCCAGAACCTATACGAACATATGTATTGTGCCTAAACAGGCTATTCATCCCTATAACCCTATATTGTAGTCCCTTATAACCCTATATTGTAGTCCACTATATATCCCTCTGTGACAACATACTGCAAAAAATAACAACAGGAAAAGTCTAGCAACAAAATTTTACAGGTATTTTCCATAATACGAGACTCGTACATAGAATATCCGTTAACAAACTGTAGGTCTCTATAGCAGTGGCGTAGCGTCCATTAAGGCTCAAAAGCTGAGCATCCCCTGTTTAAAATCTAATTTAAAAAGATACTTTTATTTATTATATTTTTTAAAATAACTTTGGGAATATACTATATGTCTTTTTTTAGAAAACTGTTACACTATACTTACTTAAAATGAGATGTTCCAAAGTATTTTTCCCATTAAAACTCATATGCAGAAGCTGAAATCATCTAGCTTTTAAGATGTTCTGAAAGGAGCAACTGTTAAACTCCGCCCTCCCTGACAAGCTAAAACTACAAGCTAACTTCCAGAAAGGTGTGGCTATTCCTTCCCCCATTTACAAACTTTTCTAAACAGCGTAACTTGAGACAATGATTGGAAATGGAACGTAAAGTTTTATGAATGAAAATTTCATGGGCCACGTTAATGGATACGCCATTTTGGGTCAAACATAGTTCTATTAATTACTCTTTGCAGAAAAAAGTCATATGTAATACTAAATATGAAGCATTTTCCACAAATAGCATGACATTCACCCAAATTTAAACAATATTAAGACGACGAAGGAACACACTAATCATGACTACCATTAAACTTAAATAGTTTATGAAGTAGTCTTAGTCACAGCAACAATATGGCAAAGCATCCGTTTGCGTATTTGGAGGTTTTAGAAAGAATAAATCTGATTTTCCTTTAAAAATCACGTTACAAGAGAATCTCACTTAAACAAAAGCCATTGACAATTTTCCATATGTATTTTTAGCATATTGTGGTTAAGATATTTTCAAGTTTTCAAAGTATTTATTTCTAAATAATTAATACGCAAAATTGTTTAAGGATATTGTTAATTACAGTTAATCTTCAACTAAGCTTGTATTTCAGATATACACTGGCTTCCAGAACTTAAGAACGAACGGTAAAATCAACAAAAATGGAAAAGTAAAACTTTGATTAACTAAAAATTGCACATGAAGGTAGCAAATGTGCTTATGCTTTATAGAAAATAAGAATTATGTACATAGATGAAAGAAAATATTTACTTTTCGTGAGTCATATGATGACGTCACATTTGGGTCATTAACAAAATCATGTTCAAAGGCAAACAAATCAAACAAAACTTACTTTAATACGGTACGTGACCAATCCGGGCCTTCACACAAGCGTTACAATGATTTTAAATGCTTTCAATGCAGACCATCAATCAACCATCGCAGATGCAAGCAATGGCCATTCCTCCAATAGGTCAGTTTCCAACTCTCTGAGACTAGCTGAAGGAGGTAATCGTACAGAGACAGCACGCCCGAAGGCATCCCAAAGGTTTTCAATGGGGTCAAAGTCGGGGGAATACGCCGGACACTCCATACGAGAAATGTCCTCACTTTTTAGGTATTCGTCAATGATGTTAGCTCGATGGGGCGGGCATTATCGTCCATAAGGAAGAAATCTGGACAAACTTCTGCAGTGTAGAGACTCGCAATGGAGTCTAGGACTTCATCCCGACACCACGCAGCCGTCACAGAACCGTCTTTAAAGATGTGCAGCTCTGTGCGATATCCCATTGAAATTCCAGCCCACACCATGAAGCTGCCACCTCTTAATGCGTTCTTGGCCTCATTGCATGTGTCTAGTTCTCTCGAGACCCTTACACGCTTATCATCTGATTCCAGGGCAAATCTGGACTCGTCCGTGAACAGGAAGTTGCACCAATCTGAGACAGTCCAATTGACATGTTGACGACACTACTTTAATCTTGCCCCTCTGACTTGGAAGGTTAGTGAAATACAAAAACGTGGTACTCGGGCGTGCAGTCCCTTCACTTGGAGCTTTCGGCTCACAGTACTGGCAGATGTTGTCTTACCAAGTGCCGCTGCAACCGTGGATGTAACAATTGTGAAAGTCACTCGTCGATTCAGCTTGACTACTATAGCAATATACCGATCATCAAATGGGTGGTTACACTTGGACGACCAGGCACAGGTCTCCAGACAACTATTTGACAAGTTTGGAATTGTTTCCATAATCGAAAAATTACCGAATTATCAACGCCAAAGAAAATAGCAACATCTTTGATTGATTCTCCTGCTTCAGTGCGTCCGACAGGACGCCAGCGCTCACTATTTGTCATTAGTCTTCTTTCAGCCATAGAAATACGAATATCATCAAAAATAATCCTACAAAAGTTATAAACACTTCGTGTCAGCATTTAAATGCACCTCCTCAAACCCTTCAGAATGCTGGAGTCTTCAACGACTGTCTAATTAGCATATATCCGTACAGTCAATCGTGATTGGCTGTAATATACGATATTTGTATACTGCCATCTACATCGCAGCGATTTTCAGCCACTCAAATTCAAATACGCTTTCAAAAAACGAAAATTTGCATTGCGTGCTTAACTTTTGGAAGTCAGTGTATTTCTCACCCATTTTCAGTGCACTTCTTTGAATTGCTTTATTTCGTTAGTTCCAGATGTTTATATTTACAAAACTGATATATTGTTTCTATCACTTGCTAATAATATTCTAATATATTTCTACTACATACATAGACGCCAATAAAAGTTTTTTCAGGGTGGGTTGGGCAAACTCAACATCGACTGGCTTGATGCTCCCTTTTGTTATAATGAATGTCCAAGAGGGAATATGATCCCCCCCCCCTTTTACCTCCCCTATTAGCGACCATAACTTCATATTTAATAAAATAATTGGAAAAGTTCATCTAATTTATAAATAAGAAACATTTAAAATGTTATATCTTGTACGTATTCATCTTATATAGGTAGCATTTTAAAATATCGTGCATTTCATCCACTCTTTGCATTTTTATGTCGAAGGCCCAGACCACACAGCCAACCCTAGGGCTTACGGCAGTTTAATGTGTGGCCGGGAGAGGAGGTTAGCCGAAACCGTCCTCCAATCAGTCACCAGGTTTCAGTCTGCAATTATTTAAAATTCAATAAAGTCGTTACATGGTAAATATATATACAGACAGTTTTAGAGTTTTACATAAAATACAGTGGGAATGGAGGCAAAGAAACGTAGATTTTAACAAATTTTGAATTTTGAGGTAAAAATTAAATTATTTTCTTAAAATGAAATTAAATTTATGTAAAACGTATGGCCAAAAATAATCCGAGCAACCGCGGGAAAAGGGACAATACAGTAAAAACCAACAAAAGAAAGCAAAAAGAACATAACTGAATAAAGGTTACAATCAGTTGAGGTAACCGGATAAAGTTAAGTGCAATATAGCACTACATGTACATGGTAAGACTTTTAAATATATGAACAGCCGAGGAACACAGGGAAAACAGATATATACAACAGAGAAATATAAACAGGAAACAAAATATACAAAAGACGGACACCAAAATGTGTAAGTACAGAAACAATAAGAGACAAACGCCTGGAACAGGGAGGACAACATTGACCGAAGAAAATTGAAAGCAGTTGGCACCAAGCTTGCTAAGGAACCTGATTGGAGATTTCTCTCGCAATTAAAACACAGTTTTTCAACCTATTTAAAAGAATTTTATTGGTTCTGACACCAGAGAACCAAGTCGCACGAAGATTATCTGGAGGACGGGTTAAGTGAAATTTTGAGGTATGGGGGCAATTAAAGACGTAATGATCTACGTCACCATATGAATTACAAAGACAATTTGAAGAACGTTTATGTTTGAAAAAATGAAGATAGTCAAGAAAAGGACCATGACCCGTTAAAAAATAGATTAAGAATTTGTTATAAATTTGAAAATTGGGGTTGACTTTGGGTAAATAGCTTAGAATTCTGGCAGGGTCATGAGTCCGGGGGGAAATATAATCATTAAGAAGAGTTGCATTTTTATGTAAAATTATTTTATTTTATTCACCAACAAGTGAAACTTATTGAAATAAAGCTTATGAAAATGCGAATTCAAATATAAATTTCACTTGTAATAACAAATTTCTTGCCAAATGTTCAGTCTCCCCAGTCCAAAATCTCACGCTACGCTATTGCTCTATAAAAATCGTCTGTAGGCAAACATTTCTGGAAGTAGGAGATAAAGTAACCAATTAACTTATATTTCGCGGAGCTCTAAATAAACAATTATCAATATTTGATAGCATTCATAATAAGCGATATAGTTCATATATTAAGATAATTTAATATTTAATACATCATTTTCATTAATTTAGCTTCATTTTTGCAATTTTGACAATATTTTTGTCAATCTGGAGCGACATATCACCAAGTTGGCGATACTTTGCTAAATTATTCTCCAAATGCATCACTAAATGTTACAGACAAACGGAGAGAAGAGCATTTCTTATATACTAGAAGGCATGCCCTTAATATGACGGAAATCAGAATTTGCGAAACACTACTTCCAATTTGGCGTCATTTTTATCAATTTGGCGACTTTTTTGTCACTTTGGCAATATTTAAAATAGTCGCTAAGTTAGGACGTCTCGATAAATTTCTCGCCAAGTGTTATGGACAGACGAACGGTAAAATGGGTTATTCTTATAGTCCACTCTTATGTTCTTTCCAAGATATTGAACTTTCATCAATTAGTCGTCAGTTTCATTGATTTAGCGTCATTTTTATCAATTTAGCGACATTTTCACTCATTTGACATTTTCACTCATTTTAAAAAGTCGCTAAGTTGGCGACATTCCGCCAAATTCGTCGTCAAAATCTGATCAAGCGTTATGGATGGAGAAATAGGTTATTCTTATAGCTGATAAATGACTATTGGCGTCCAAATACAAAAGTATCACCCAAAGTATATTTTCTCATGAATGGAACTAGCTAGATCCATGAGAATGATGTAACCAAATTTATCGCATTATATTACATATGAAAAGTGAACATACCTCACAAGAGTTAATATTAATATTTATTTTTTAAGATATTTTGATAAATTTGTTTGGAAAATGTGCAATATCTCAAGAACGGTTCATACTAACGTTCTAAAGTTTATGTTAATCGTTTGCTAATGAAAAATTACATAAGAAATGACTATTTGCGTAATTTTATTAAAGGTTTTAATTTTTTGATTATTTTTTCAAAATTTCACTCCACAATTTAGGGAGTTTTGAACATTCAGTTGTGTTTAAAGACAATATTATTCCATTATTCAGGGATTGTAATTTGTGTACCAAATTTCATTCGAATCGCTCCATTCGTTCGTGAGATATTGTCTCCATAGACTCACGGACACACACACACGCACACACATCCATCATCACAAAAACGTTTGATTCGTGCTCAGGGATCCTTGAAACATGCTCTTCCGTCGAAAATTCGAAATCGAATTTTCGACCCTGTCACAATACTTTTCTTATACACTATACTATGTATATAAGGAAAGTAAAAATATATTTTATGTGCTTTTAAAGTTGAAAAATTGATGTTCCTTTTTCCTTTTTATTAATACAGTGTAGGACATCTCATGCTAAAATGTTTTTTGGATCGCAAAACTTTGCATTGACTTAAAAACTAACTTTTCTTCAATTTGTTCTTTTTATAAAAGTATATCAAGGAAATGTGCCAAAATATTGGAAATTTGACCAAATCTTTTGTTTGAAAACATGTTGCACAATCAATTGCCATGCTCCTCAAATCTAAATCAATTCGCTCCTCAAATCTAAATACCCCTATATAGTTCTCCTGAGTTTTCCCTCTACCTCTATTCAGATAGGTATATGTGTAAAAATAATATTTAAAGAGATAATTTTGCTACCATAAATGCGATATTTGGTGTTTTCAGATTTTTAAAATGTTGCCGCCCTGTTAAATCTTCACACAAAATTTCGAATTCCTAGTTTTATCTGATCATCAATCGCTTGGGAGTCATTGTTTCTTTATCCTTTTCTGAAGTGTCATCTTTTTTTCGTTATCCTGCACTGAAGTGTCATTTTTTTCGTTATCCTCCACTGAAGTGTCATCTTTTTCGTTATCCTTCACTGAAGTGTCATCTTTTCGTTATCCTTCACTGAAGTGTCATATTTTTCTTTATCTTTCGCTAAAGTGAAAAAGTTTTTCTTTATCCTTCGGTTAAGTTTGTTTGTTTCTTTTTAACCTTCGCTTAAGTGTCATGTGTTTCTTTATCCTTCGCTTAGGAGTCAATATTTCGATATCATGTGTCCTATACACTGGTACTCAGAACGGAAGAAACAAATTAAAATATTGGACATGCCAGAATTTAACTTTATCTACAAACTGAAATTACTTTCTTTATTGCATTATTTATATTCACGAAATGCAATTTTATCACTCAATAAAATGCATGAAATCGATGCTTACTTAGAATTATATAGAGTTGTTTGCATTTTTTTTTTGGCGATTTAAGACCTTTTTTTAATGAAACTAACCTGTCAATATTAAAAAAAATTACGATGTGGGCAGCACATAACTTTCTCTGTAGACTCATACTCACGTTCTCTTTATTTCTTTAATTATTCATTGAGTTTAATTGCACAAAATAACATCCATAATTATTTTCAAATACACCGAATTTGCACTTTTAAATTCAATTTTCGTTTTCATTCAGTAAGTGGACTTATTTTCAAAGATGATATAGCGAAAATGCTAAAAATAATAAAATATCTCGAGAAAGGCTAGCCTTAGAATAATGGGATTGCTCTTATTCTTTTCATCATCAAAAATTGCGTTTAAAACAATAAAATAAACATTTAAATGATATATTTGAGCATACGTAGTATTTTATTTTAGATTTTTGTAATATTTGGCCATTTCGCAAAAAAAAGCAGGTTCTTTTTTTCGAATCATACAAAATCTAATCAGCATCAGAGTAACCCACAACTGACTTATACACCAAATTTTATGAAATTTGGTCTATTACAGTGGATACAGGCATTTATTGCGGGTCATTTCAGAGAAAAGGCAGGTACTTTTATCTCAAATCGTACTAAAATCTAATCAGAACCAAGGTCTCCCACAAGAGAGTTACTTACCAAATTTTATAAAATTCGGTCAATTAGTTTATCAGTTAGCGTGGATACATACATTGCACAGACAGACACACAGACACACACAGAGAGAAGTCTCAAAATGTGTATATCTGTCGAAAACTCGAGTTGCGAGTTTCGACATGATTCCAATACTTTCCCTATACATTACCTTGTATTGCAGGAAAGGTGAAAATATCTCGATAACAACTTATCCTATCACAATATGTGTTTTATGCCTATTGTTATCAAAAATTACATTTATATTAAAATCAATAGATTCGTTAACTAAAATTTTGTGAATCTTCGAAATGCATGAAGAATTTTCAATTTTCAAATATTTATCCACTTAAATGGCTACAGGATTTTGTTGATGAAACAGCAGACTAGATCACCCCCACCTAAACCTCATTGAAGAATTTTCATTTTATATTTTATATTGCTTAACAGTTTCAAAACTTTGCTATTATAGTTTCTTCTGAATTCGCCCTTTCTGATAATTCATTTAAGCCATGGTGAAAAGATTAGGTACATCGTGAGTGGAATACAAGATTTATTTTCGAGAAAATATTTTTTCCTTTCAATACATCACATTAATGTTGTCCATTACTTTGTATTGAAAAAATAAATTAATTTTTATTATCTGCAGTACCAGCACATAGGACCAATAAACATTTTACATTGCAAAATTTTATAATTCGTTAAAGAAATGCTTTTATCTTTCTAGAAAAACATTCTTTTTCATTTTATCGAAATCATATATTTTGTTCTAAAACTTTCCAAAAAGATATCTGTTATCAAATGAAACTACTCTCGACTTCTAAAAAATGTGGTTTTACACCAGCCAACCAATTTTAAGTTTATTTTATGCCGTATTTCATATCAGGTTTATCTTTTCATTCTTATTTTATGTTTCCATTCTCTGGAAATACATTCTATAATTCCCAAATATTTTAAAGAAAAGACATAATTCCATTACAGTAATACTATTGCATTTCGGGAGCTTTTCTTTCCACTCTTTATTTTCCTTCCTTGATGACAGTAATGAATTGCGATACTGATTAAGTAAAAACAAACTTTTTACTAACTTATAGAAAATTGTTTCATTTTTTAAAGAATAGTAAAAAGTAAGTTTCAAAATATCTCCTCTTAGCTATCAATTTATTATTATATAGAAATAGACAAATATATATTTTCCATCAAATTAAATCTAAAACTGAACGTATTAAAGCTATACTGAAAAAAATATTTGTAAAAGAAAACAGGTGTGTCCTATAATTTTCAACATTAAAAATCTTATGTGAACAGCACATGACTTTCTCTATATAATGCAATGAATTTACTTCTTTCAATTCAATGTTTTTTTTAACATTGAATTGTACACACGCACATAATTACACACACACACATAGACTTCGGGTCAGTCGTATGGTCTGGGCTTTTCACACACACACACATCTACACGCACATAATTACGCACACACACATGCACACGCACATAATTATTGTACATACACACATAATTAAACACACACACACACACATATTTACACAAACACACACACACATACTTACACACACACACACATACTTGCACACACACACATACTTACACACACACACATACTTACACACACACACATATTTACACACACACATATTTATACACGCACACATACACACACACACATAGGCATCCCCGCTGAAACGTTCGATTTGAATTTAGGGATACTTGAAACGTATTCTATCGAAAACTCAAATTCGAATTTTTGACACCGTCACAATACTTCCCCCATACATTATGGTAAAGTATTATGGTACATGTCTATGGTAAGTTAAACCATATGAAAATACGTTTTTAATCTTTCTAATGATACTTACAGAAGGTAATGATATTTAGAGAAGGCCTGTTTTTTTTCTATGAAATTTATATCCTGTAACTTTCCAAAATTAAACCTTGTTGAAATACATTCTTTAAATTCTTCTATGTTTAAACATTACTATTATACAGGGTGTCCCACAAGGATTGAAACGCGCTTTAATTCGTTACCTGTTGGAGATAAGTGGGCAATGTAAATTGCAAAAATGTTGAAAGTAAGGTAGGAAATAAGACTACGTTAATGAAATAGTCCTCCCATTCATTTTCAAAAGTTACACTTTTTAAATTTTTATAAGACCCCTCCCCCTTGGACAAATTTGGTCAATCAGAAAATTTTTATTTTTAATGAAAGAAGATCAGTAAAAACCGCACATCTGTATCTTTAAAGTTGAGCGAGTTATATTTAATTGAAAATTGAACATTGTGAATGAGGATCCTATATCAAATTAGAAATGTACATTTGTGATATATCACAAAAAAGATTAAACTGGATGATAATACTTAAGATGCCCAACCGCGTAGTGAGTACCACTGCTTTATATGATCTCCGTTTTTATAATGCTTTTGTGATAAAAAATTTTGACACCTATTAACGTATTTTTGATCTAAACAATTTCCATACTCAATTTGTTTATGATCCCTATTTTTACTGATGAAACAGCCTTTCACATGGTACGAAAAAGTGGCATAAGTCAGATTGTTGCCTTTATCATAACTCGCTCAATTTTAAAGATACAGATATGAGGTTTTTTAATGTTCTTGTTGCATTAAAAATAAAAATTTTCTGATTGACCAAATTTGTCTAAAGGGGTCGTATAAAAAGTGTAACTTTTTGAAAATGAATGGGAGGACTATTTCATTAGCGTAGATTTATTTCCTACCTTACTTTCAACATTTTTGCAATCTAGATTGCCCACTTATCTCCAACAGGTAAATAATTAAAGCACGTTTCAATCTTTTTGGGACACACTGTATACGTGACAAACAAAAGCTCTTTATTTACAGAAAACATTTCTGTGTGAACTTAAAATAACGATGTATCCCTTAACTTTTGAACTGTGGACACTTCATTTATTAAGAGTTCAGAGAAATAGATGGTCTAAAGAAAACCGTTTGAGTAGTTTTATTTCGATTTGGATCCAAGAATTACAGCTTTTCCTAGCGCACAATGAAGTCTTAAATACATCGTATATTTTTCCTCGCTTATGATAGCTGTCAACAGAGCGCATGTTAATAATGTTTTAATCGGAATGGCTATTAAAAATGGCGAATGAAGAAACACCACCAGCGTACGTTTATGTACATCTGCTGTGTTTGTTTTGAAAAAACTTTTATTAGGGGAATTATTGCAATTTGACGATCATTAGTGAAATATTTTTCAATTTATTTTTTCAAATGGGTTTCTGTTTTCCAGCATTAGAATTGTGGCACCATAATTGTGGTGCACATTGTGTTTTCTGACTGTTATTGTAAGTATCAGTTATCCAGCATAAAATGCGCTAAACCATAGACGGCGTTATCAGCTATAGAAGGGCAATTCAGGCGATTTCTGTGATAGAGATGAGATTAACTTCGAAGTAAAAATACCTATAGACGGTATGGTGTACAAGTATGATAAAGATCCGAAGCAACATGTATTAAATACACGCATGTATTATATACTAGCATCATACCCGTTCTTCGTACGGAGTATATAATATAAAGAAACTTAAAATTCACACTCATGTAAAAATTCCTATAGTATATTAATGACATTTTTAATCAAAATATTCTGCTAAAATATTTAACATAATGCTCCTAAAAAGAAGTTAAGGAATATCTGTTCTCGCTATTCAAAATTATCTTCGTGGGCAGATCTGAAGAATAAAACATCCTGGCCTCTTTTGTAAGCAAATTTACAAAAAATATGGAATTGAATCAATATATGCAAAATAAGAGCGTTAAAATTGTATGGGACCCGTACTACTTATATACGCGAATATTAGAAGATATAACCTGTATTAGTAGATTACATGTATAAATTGAAAATATCAATAAATCCGTTATCTTTAAACCAGAAGGCAGTAATTGATTCCAATATGTGCCGAAATGAAAGTGCTAAAATTATATTGGAAGATATACCCGTACTTCTTATAATGTCGTAGATTAGAAGATATGTCCTAGTGTTAGTAAAACATTACCCGTATTATATGAGTCTTAAAAATCTTTGCCAAAATAAAACAGATTAATTAATAAATTAAAAATATCAATAATCCCCATAATCTTCATACCAGAAGGCCGTACTTGATTCCAATATATGCCAATATATGTCAAAATATATGCCAATATACCTATACTATTTATATTCTCATAGATTATAAGATATAGCCGTGCATTTGTAGAAGATTACTTGTACAACGTACAATATATGAGTTTCAACCATTTTTGCCGCAATAAAACAATGGCATAAGAAATTGAAAATATCAATAATCTCTGAATTAATATTCCCCGAAAACATCAATAATAATAATGTTTAAATCTGAATATCGTAATTGATATTATCCAGTCAAAAATACGATGGCGATGAAATTTACTTTATGTACATATCTTCATTATTAAAATCGGAAAATATTTAATAAAAATCTTCTTCCTCATAAACACACTGGATTTAAATCCGTTGCTAAGCGACATGTTATGATTTGCTTCATATAAATTGATGGTCAAAATATCGTCTGAATGCGATCTCTAATGAAGGTTTGGCGGCATTTTAAAAAATCGTCAAATTTATCGCCAAGTGGGACTGTAGACCTGACAGTCCTACTTGACGATAAATTGAAGAACCATCGTCACAATATTATCCCCTAAAAAACACAATTTCATTTATTTAGCGCAATTATATCAATTTCAAGATATTTTTATCAATTTAGTGATATTTTAAAAATTCGCTAAATGTGTTACTCAGTAAGACAGTTGGAATGACAGACAAATGCTAACGAAACACCAGTTCAGTACTTTCTTCTAGCAAAACAAAATAAATTTGATTGATTTACATCGTTTTTATCAATTTGGAGACATTTCAATCAATTTGGCAACGTTTAAGAAATTTGCCAAGTTAGCAATATCCAGCCAAATTCGTAGCTCTAAATTTGCAGATCTGAATAAAATATCGTGTTCCAGTTTGTATATAATAAATGAAAACACTAAAATATTATTAGAAGATATACCCGTTCTACTCTTTTTCTGTTTCAACAATCGGATAAATGAACTTATTGGGTAGACAGAATATATGAGTTTAATAGCTAAACACAATATATAAGCTTGAAACCTTTTTGCCAAAATAAATGAAAGTGATGTACGCAGTTCGCAATTAATATAATTAAAAGAATAATCAAACCGTTTTTTTCTAAAATATATTTTCTATCCATTCATTTATTATTCAAATCGAAAAAATAATAATAATCATTAACAAACACAATTAATTTTATTGCGTAGCCGAGCAACATGATATAATATAGAATCTTCCTCATAAAATGCGAAATTCAATAACCATTTAGAGTTCTTTATGCTTTTCATCGTTGAGTAAATGCTTGTGAAAAATATAAGCCAGGGAGGTGATTTTTCCATTTAAATTCATGTTTCAAACAATTCATGCTTTCAGATAGTGACTAATTAGAGCAAAAGATCTCCATCAAACTCAGAAATAAAGTTTTATTTCTCTTTGACGTTTTAAACAAACGATTTTCATCCTTTCCGTTTGGATAAACCACGGAGTTAGAGAGTAGAACTCCTAGGAAAAAGTTCGGTTTTTCATTAATATCTCGACAACTCCTGGTCTTAGAAATCCGAAACTTGGACAAAATTTATGGGGGCTATTTCAAGGCTACCCACAAAATTTGATTAAATTCGGTTCAGCCGTTCTCTCGTGATGATGAAACAAACGAAAGTTTCATTTTTTACTAATATCTCGAGAACCACTGGTCGTAGAAACTCCAAACATAGACTAAATTTTATGTGGGGCTATTTCTAGGCTACCCACGAAATTTCATCAAATTCGGGTCAGCCGTTCTCTCGTGATGACGAGACAAACAGACAGATAGACAGACAGACAGACAGACAGACAGACAGATTTTCAATTTTATATATATAGATTCATAACAGAATGAAAAATAATGTCAGTTTATACAATCAAAAATATTATGTATCCATCACATGACTTTTACTACAGATTAACACATTTCTTTATTATGTGAAAACAATAGCAAACTTTAAATGATCATCCAAATTTGATTATTTCTACAACGAAGCCTATTTTTCACTTATGTAAAACATAAACAGCAAAATATGTAGAATGAGTTGTATAAGAATTGCTGTATTTCTTTAACGCAAAATTATTTAGTTCATGGAGTCTGCATAGCTGATATGAATGAAATATTCATTGACTTTACAGAGAGAAGGACGATTTTTTTCGATGAAATTTTAAGCATAGAATTTAATTACTTGTAGCTCCATGGTCTTAATTTTAAAATAAAATAAATTATTATAGTATTGTGATGAATGAAATGAATGGGAAAATGTTATGAATAAAATGCTGCTTTTATAGAGAGAAGACGTGTTATTTTTTCTATGACGTCATTTGAATGAATTTCAGTTATTTTCGATGAAGTTTTCAAATATAATAAATTATCGTAGTATTATGATAATTTTTAAAATATTACCGAGGAATGTATTGCATTTTAGAGATGTTTAAACCAGGCAATTTATATTTCAATGCCTTTATTTAAGTGATGTTAATTTTTTTCGATGAAGGTTTAAGTTTTCAAATATAATAAATTAATGTAGTATTGTGATAAGTTTTAAAATATTACGGAGGAATGTATTGCATTTTAGAGATGTTCAAATAAAATTGTATTGAAGTTAGAAAGTGTTTCATAATGAATGCTTTAAGCATGATTGATCTTTCTTGTTTTTGATTAAAAGCTTCTACAAAGCATTTATCCATTGGATTATAGAGGACGTATATAAACATTTCGGGATTTTTGTTTTCAAATTTAGATTTAAAGCGTACAATATTTCGAGTAAAGCAACAGTTGCCGTTCTATATATAGTCATATTATATAAATAATGCCAACAGTGTGTCATTTGCTTTTAAATAAGAAATTACATTTAAAATTGTTAATTCTTCAAAGAGTTTTAACTTAATAGTTTTTATAATGCTAAAATTTGAGGGCCTTTTCCTCCTCTGACATATTTGAAAATATAGGCCTCTAATGTCCATTTATTAAAATAATCATACCAAATTCATTTCAATTTGCTTAGTGTGTTTAGAACATACAGCACTCTAAGCTGAAAAATAAAATTTTCAATATCTCGAGAACGGTTCTAAATAACTCTTAAATAAAGATGCTCATTTATTTCTAGTTATAGGTGCTTACACAGCCATTACACACTTGCTACTAGTGATAATTTTTTTCTTATGATTTTCTTCCACTTTATATCGAAATTTTACATTGTCCTGAAGTTTATAAATAACGTGAAGGAGTTTATAAATAACACCTTGCATTTTTAAATAAAAATGACCCCATAAATGAGTTTTTGTAATTTCAATATATTTATTGGTATTCTGAACAATTATTTTCGATTTTAAGAAACAAATATAAAAGTTAAAGGCCTTTTTCTGGCCAGACCTCTTTGAAAATCAATATTCCTCTTGCAATTATGGATTTCAATAATCGTATCAAATTGCAGGTAATTATCTCAACATTTTCGTTATCATCTTTAGTTATCATCAAGTTATCGTTTTTACAGATCCACAGACAGACATCATTGATAAATTGGTTGATTCGTATTCAGGGATGCCATCAAAACATCATTCAACCATCAAAATCCGGGGTTCGTATTTTCGTCCGCAATTCTTTTCCTTTACATAAGTATACATGGTAAAAGAGAGAAGCCTACAAAAAACTCTAATTAATGACACAAATGCGGTTATGTCTCCTATTTTTGAAGATTCCCGTACCTAATTCTTCAATCGCTTTCAATGTTTCCTCTCAAGGTGGAAAATAACAAGTAGAAGCAAAAACATGTAGTACAAGACATTTTTATTATTTGTATGTAACTTAAATGTATTGAAAATGTATTTTTACCATTTTCCAACATAGTTTAGAAGTGCTTATGACTTTGGTCATTCTGTCTATCTGTCTGCCTGCCGTTCGTATGATAACTGCCGTAAAAATGACTTTATCTAAAGGAAATTTTAGTATGTTATTGAGACGGTTTGTGGGACAGATGGGGATGAAAATGAATAATATCACCCAATTACATAGATTCGGATTTAACCCGGGTTGAAAAGATGATATAAAAGGACCAAATTTTTTAAAAAAATTTTAAGCGGAGTTAAAATTCACAAATTGCTTTGAAAATTTTAGGAAATATTTAAATTATCACGTAAAATGTGAAAAAAAAAATCATGTTAGGTAGTATTTTAAATAAAAATTGAAATAATAATTATATCCATGATATATGAAGAGATCACATGACTCGTTACAAAATAAAATATGGCTTCCATTTTTTTCCATGTGTAAAGATCGCGATAATTAAGGATCTTTCAAATTTATATTTAGTGTTGCATCCGTCCTAAAACAGATTTATTTTTACGTATTATGTGTTTATGTAAATCCTGTGATAACGCAATTACAATATTTTTTTATTTGAAATGATTAGTTATTTCTATAATTCAATTCTACAATTCTATTCGATTATTTCAACAACGAAGCCTAATTTTAAAGCATACAGAATATAAACAAATCAAGCGATTATAAAGTGAGTTGCGTAAGAATTACTGATTTTTTTTCACGCAAAATTATTTAACTCTGGAGTCTGGAATATAAGTTATATGAATGAAATATTCATTAATTTTTCATTCATTCTGGAATATAAGTTATATAATGAAATATTCATAGAGAGGCAGACAATTTATATTGCGATGAAGTTTCAAGTTTTCGCATATAATAAATTACTGTAGTACTGTGATAATTTAAAATATATACTGAATGAACATAGCTGAATGAATCCTATTTTAGAGATATTAAATAAAATTGCATTTTAGTTGGAAAGTGTTTCATAATCAATGCTTTATGCATGATTGATTTTTCTTATTAAAATGTATGCAACTTAACTGTATAAAAGATAACGACATACCAAATTTGAACTTTATACTGTTCCGGTTCACTGGTTATTACGAAACAAGGATTACATTTTTATGACGGACTCAGGATAAGCTGAACCAATAAGGTTGAAAATCAAAAACTCCAATATGTACCACAAAACACAACGACGTGCCAAATTTCATGTTACTATGATTAATGAAACTTGATTATTTGGAGCCTCAAAAATTTTAATGACGCTGACAAATAAACAAACACCAAATCAAGCTAAATAGAATGTTGCGAAAAATCATTTTGTTCGTATAAAATCCGAATTTATTTTCCACTTTGCTTAATTCGGAATCCGATATATTTCCAGCCCTTAACATCTTAGATCAGGGATGTTCAGTAGCAATTCCTATTCTTAATATTTAATTACATACGTAAACTTAATCCTTCAGAATGAATATTAAATTATTTTCTCACATAGTGCACTCTTTCAACAGCTTTAGTAAATATTTACAGAGTCATATGTCGCATAAATATTTATTGAATTTAGGAAAATGAATTTTTCCCTTTCGGGAAATTGATTTCCAGATCATTAGGGATGAAAATGTTCGTAAACATCTGTAGTAATTATGTGAGAGGGATCTATCTAATCATAATTTTTTGCACTATTTTAGTTTTGTTTCCAGTAACATTTTATCATGAGTGACATTAATCTGTAAAACAATATTATTTTAGTAAAAGAAATTTATAACATTGTAGCGTGGATTTGGATAAAAAAAACTCTCAAAAATCAAAATTGCACCAAGTGTTTTGAAATAACTATTTTACTGTCATGTAATGCAAGAAAAATTTATAAGAAAAAGAATTATAATTCTTAATTAATAAAAGAATGTGCCTGTGTGCCTGTCTGTGCGGTCTGTAACGGGAAATCTAAACGTCGCATGACCATGATGTACATAGGTACTTCAGAACCCGAAGAAGTGCACCTCGGCATTATTTATTTTCAATTTGAATTAGTTATTTAGATATAGATTTCTGAAAAACCCTAGGGTACCCATTCAGAACAATAAGGCTCAAAGTTTTCTTTACAAACTCTAAAAACGCATTGAGGACAAATACGGACCCAGTTTCATCTGAGGATCGCTCTGTGGGAAAAGGAGGAGAAGGAGATTTTGTCTGTGAAAAAAATGCACATTGTCTACAATTATCTTTTAAAGAATTTTCGTGTTTTTTTTTTTTTTTTTTTTTTTTAAGTTAATAATTGCGCAAGAAAGGGGGTAGTGTAGGTATTATTTAAGTAAGGAACGTTTAATTAAGTAATTCGTTCTAGTATACCAGGGTGTCCCACAAATATTATTTAATTCTTTACCAGTTGGAGATAATGGGCAATGTAAATTGCAAAAATATTGAAAGTAAGGTAGGAAATAAAAATATACAATAGTCTTCCTAATATTAATACAATAGTCCTCCCATTAATTTTCAAAAAGTTACACTTTTTAAATTTTTATACAACCTCCTTAGACAAAATGAGTCAATCAGATAATTTTTATTTTTAATGCAACAAGAATATTAAAACAAGAAAGATCAATCATGCATAAAACATTAATTATGCAACACTTTCCAACTTCAATGCAATTTCATTTAAACATCTCTAAAAAGCGATACAATCTTCGGTAATATTTTAAAAATTATCACAATACTACATTCATTTATTATATTTGAAAACTTAAAACTTCATCGAAAAGAATGAACTTTATACAAATGACGGCATTGAAATATAAATTGCCTGGTTTAAACATCTCTAAAATGCGATACATTCATCGATAATATTTTTAAAATTATCTTAATACAACAATAATTTATTATATTTGAAAACGTCATCGACAACAACTGAAATTTATTCAAATGACGTCATCGAAATATAACACGCTTGGCTCTCTCTATAAAAGCAGTATTTCATTCATAAACATTTTTCCATTCATTTCATTCATCACAATACTATAATAATTTATTTTATTTAAAAGCTTAAGACCATGGAAGTACAAGTAATTTAACTCTATGCTTAAAACTTCATCGAAAAATTCGTTTGATTCTCTGTGTCAATGAATGTTTCATTCATATCAACTATATTGCAGACTCCATGAGCTAAATAACTTTGTGTTAAAGAAATGCAGCAATTCTTATACAACTCCTTCTACATATTTTGGTATTTACATTTTCCATAAGTAAAAAATAGGCTTCGTTATAGAAATAATCAAATTTGGTTGATCCTTTAAACTCAAACATATTGTAATTGCGTTGTTTCAGTATGTAAATGCACAGAATTGAAGCAAAAATAAAGCGGTTTTAGGACGGATACTAAATATGAATTAAATATGTATATACTAAATATGAATTAAATTAGGACGGATACTAAATATGAATTACACTAAATATGAATTAAAAAGAACTCTAAAAATCACGATTTTGACACAAGATGGATGCCATATTTTATTTGGAAGTGGGTCACAGGATCTCTTCAATGACCACGTGATCTCTCCATATAAAGGGTGTAATTATTGTTTTAATGTTTATTTAAAAAACTGATAAATATATTTTGCTGATATTTTTTTTATATATTTTATGGGAAAATTTGAATATTTTATAAAACTTTCGAAGGAATTTGTGAATTTTAAATTCGCTTAAAAAATGTTTGAAAAAATAGGTCCCATAGGGTCCAATGTATTTCATTTTTTCAACCCAGATTCAATCCAAAACTAATTGGGTGATATTATTCATTTATATTCCCATAGGTCCCACAGACCGTCTGACAACATACTAAAATTTCATTTTGATAAAGTTTAATACATAGGAGACTTTTTTGCGAATTCCGCGTGGGCTTCCGATGTAATCACGAATTCTTAAGTACTTTTCAATAACTAATTACGTAATTTTTCAATAATTAAGTACTTTTTTTATCTAAACAATTCCCATCGTCAATTTGTTTATGATCCCTACTTTCACTGATGAAACAGTCTTTCACATAGTACGGAAAAGTGGGATAAGTCAGATTTTTTTCCTTTATCATAATTCAGTTGATTTTAAAAATACAGATATGCTGTTTTTTTAATGATCTTGCTGCATTATAAATAAACATTTTCGGATTGACCAAATTGTCTAAGGGGATCGTATAAAAATTTAAAAATTGTAACTTTTTGAAAATGAATGGGAGGACTATTTAATTAACGTAGTCTTATTTCCTACCTTACTTTTAACATTTTTGCAATTTACATTGCCCACTTATCTCCAACAGGTAAGGAATTAAAGCGCGTTTCAATCTTTTTGGGACACCCTGTATAATATAATAATATACATGCAGTTTCAAAAATATTGCACAACTCAAACTTTCATATTATGACCATTTTTTGGTCAAGTAAAAAGTTAACGTACAAAATGTATTTAACTTTATATACAAGTTCCCTACGAAGGAAGCTGCTCTTACGAAATAAAAACTAAGCTGTATAATATTTAACATTGACCATGAAAAATTGTATGTTACCATTTCCACTAAAATTTGCACTAAACCATTACACTTAAAATTTTTGTAAGAGTTAACATTTTCAATCGATCAAATGTAACGGCGGAAACATATATTTCTACAAAAATTGAATTTCGTTAGATAAAATTCGCATCCAAAAACTTAATGCTTAGTTATATTTAGCAAAAGTTTTATACAATCCCCTATAATACGTCGAAAATTTACCTAATGATATCTCAGGTAATTTTAATCGCAAGGTAGTGGGATTTTTTTTTGTTTGATTCATTGGATTATGGGAAATACTTTTATAATTTAAAATTCTTATAAGGGTTTCGTATAAAAGGTTAAATTTTGCTCTGTGTTTTTACTAAAATATGTCACATGATCAAAATATATATATGATAATAGTCTACCTTAATTAAAGCATTTCTAAGATTTGAACCATGGGCCTACGTCCCATCATTTAACTGATATTGCATCGTGCAAACTTTTTAAAGCCCCTGTACATTAATACCAGATATTAAAACAGTCATATGACAGGGTGCACAAAATTAAGTAAAATATTCCCTCTCATCAGAGCACCTGCAAAGTTTACGCTCCTAAAATTTCCGAACGCACGCATGGAGCGTCGGCCGTTTAATTTATTTTGTCTTTTCATTGGGCGACTTGGCACTTTCTTAAAGGGTTCTGATTCGTCAAAATCATAAAGGCAATATTTCGAGAGCTGTTTATTCTAATATAGTAAAAGGCCATGCGTTCATGTTGATATCAAATGCTACATATAAAACGAGCATTTGATGAATTTCTCTCTGGAATTGACTTGTTTATTACATTATTTCTATTTTTAAAGGCCGTATCGAAAAAAAGCCCCATTTCTTTTTTTTTTATTCGTCCCAAAATCTAGCCAATTCATTACTGTGTTTCGTCATCAAATTTTACGAAATTAGGTAAGATGCCTTTAAACTTAGAATTGGTACATACCATAGAATTCTGCCGACTTCTCAAATGCGACTGAAAATGGCAGAAAATGGGGGGGAGAGCACTTGCCGGAAATTTTCTGCTTAAAAAAACAAGTAGAATTTCGACAATTGGCTCCCTCAAATGCGAAGCGGAATCGCAGAATATATAGAGAAGAAAAGGATCACCTGAATGTTTCTGCGGAAGGAAACAAAGTCCATTTCTATCAATAAATTTATTTTATTTGGTGACGAATGTTTTTTATACTTAAACGAGGGGGGGACGGAATTTTTCAGAATTTCTAATTGAGACAGAAACGGGGGACGCTTTCCTGAGAAGGGTAGATCGACGAAATTCTATAATACATTATAAAGAGATACATACAAACAGACAAACTCAGAACACACGCTAAAAATAAGTAATTTGTATCCTAGAATCCCCCTAATATGTATAAGTCTGTTGAAAACTCGAATTCGAACATTTGTTACATTTACTTAAGACATGGGCCATATGTTGTGAGGAAAGGAACATGTTCTGCATTTTGTTGAGAATGTGAAAATAGTTCAGCAAGTTTTTCCGCCAATATTGCCATTTAATAATCAAAATTACATCGAATTATCTTATTTTTAGAAGTGTTTATGTAATGTATTATATTTATAGTAATTTTATAAGCTAATATTTATAGTCATTTTATAAGCAACTAGCAGGTGTACTCAATTGCTCGTGCCTTCAAACAGATACATATTCTAGTAATATTCTAAAAGGAAATTAAAAATATCAATAATTCCTGTAATCTTATATCCCAAGGCCATAACTGATGTAACCCAATCAGAAATATAACACTATTCATTTATAAAATTTATATTGTACCAATTTTTTATTTAAATCAGATTAACTAAATAAAAAAGAGTCTTTCGGATAAACACATTTTATTTGATTCCGTTGCTAAGTAAACATGATATAATGTTCTTCAAATACTGTTTCGGAAAATAATCATCCGCATAAAACTATTTAGTATAGTGAAGATTTCATTTTGTATTTTTTATATGTCGACAGCCCCAGATCCCAGAATGTCGAAACGTTAACAGGGGAAGTAAAAAATAACCACACCCAATCTGAAAAAAAAAATCCATCAAAAACTGTGGATTTGTATACGGAATTGACAAACAGACGAACATTCAATTTCATATTCGTTTGAATTGTGATGCTTTTTTATTTTAAGCTTATGATATGAATGAATTTCGGTATGTACTGACAAAATTATGACGTGATGAAATGAATTTAAAGGAGCCTTTGAAAGTTTGTCGAAAATAAAAATCAAGTACAGTATGTGGATCTCTTGAAAATTGATCTCCAGACATGCTCTATAAACTGAGTTAAGGCCTAAAAGAAAGCCCTATATTTCCCTCCTAGATTAGAAGTCTAGACTTCCTAATTTACCAATATCTTTTTAAGAAATTTTTTCAATTATTTTTCATCATTAACTACCTACAGGTCAAGCACAGTCACAGAACCCACATAAAGGAACGTATTCAAAACTTATAATCTTGCTCCCAGTGTATCGATCAAAATTCGTGGATAGGTTTCACACTCGTTAGCGTCCGCCATCCATTATGCTGCTCTAAGTCTTCGGACGAGTCGGGTGGTCTGGGCTTTCGACACTCGTTAGCGTCCGGCCATCCAAATAGTTGCTCAAGTCCATTGGATGAGTCGAACGGTCTGGGTTTTCAACACTCGTTAGCGTTCTGCAGCACCGAATAAGGGGCCCTGGAAACAAAATCATGCTATGTGAGGTAATACTGCGAACCTGTGGTGACCGAAGTCAATCTTATCTCACAGTAGATTTAAATTTTATTTGCGTAGAAGGTTGAACACAAAAAGTAAGAGGCCAAGTCGGTAGTTAGAGATAATCAATCGGGGGGCGTTCTTAAAGCTTAGAATCAAGCTCTTAATTCTCGAATCGCATTTATAACCGAAAGCCAGATGCTAAATAGTCACTTCTCTTAAAGAGAGATTCTAAGAAAAATTATGTTTTAGGTTGCAAAGAAATGTTATCATATAGTTTTACGCCCACTAAGGGTGGAGGAACAAAGGGTTTGTATCCGTAACCAAGTGCGTGTACGGTCAAAATCGCGAAGTTACAAAACCGCGAGGACGAAACTGCGCGGCTTCAAAATGTGCTACAACTGTCAGTTGTACAACCATCACTCTGACATATGTACCCTCCCCCTCGCTGCCTTAAATGTGGCGATGGCCATCAGACTAGAGATTGCCAAAAAACTCGTGAGACATCGGCGAAATGCGCCAACTGCGGAGGTTCTCACCCTGCCAACGTCAGACACTGCCCTCAAAATCCCTGGAATCGCAAGAAATCCCACGAGCTCAAAAAACTCCATCGACCTACTAAAACACCCCTCCCCCAGTCTTGGTGAGGAAAATTTCCCCCCTCTCCCTTCAAACAGTATCTCCTCTGTGCAGGGAGTTTAGGAAAGTGCCAAGACGGTAACATAAATTACCGGAGAGCACTTTCCCAAAGCACAACCTGCCACAGTCTAAAATCAACCCCAAACCTCTAATGCATTCCTTGAATTCATAAAATTCTATAAAGAAATTGAGTCATACTTCGATTTAAGTAATTTACAAAACCTTCTTAAACAGCTAGCACACATCCTGACAACCAACGACGCGGACCCGATGCAGAAGTTTTTCAGCATCATAAAATTAATTTCTGAAATTCAGAAACCCCAGTCCGCCCAAAATTAGCCTCCTAACTTTTGGTCGGCTAACAGGGAGGTTTCATCACAGCTACTTTGTTCCAGTATTACCAGCAGTTCCAGCAACCAGCTTGTACAGCCATACTATCTGATGGACTTTTCTCCACGTGCTTCTTCACACCGCTTCTTCTTGGAGCCAGCGCCTACGACAATGCCCCACCCATCTGGGGGCGGTTCCCGGCGACATCTCATCGAAAAAACAGATAATGTCAAAGCTACAGTATGCGTAATCTAACATGACTGAAGATAAAGGCAGAAATGCCAGGTGCTTCATCAACTACGCAACGATACGAAACTGCGCGGACAAAATAGCGAACGGTCAAAACCGCGAACGGACGAAAACTTGTGTGAGAAAAAATTGATAACAACTTCATTTTCCGATAATAGATGGCGCTATCCTTTCCTGATAAACGGGTGTATTGAATCGCTATTGGTTGTGTCGATTTGTCTTTTCTGAGTAATGGCGCTTGTTTTCGTGAAAAATAATAAAGGGGGAAATCACCTCGTTTACAAAGGATATACTTTTAGACAAGAAAAGAAGGAAGTAAATCTTGACTGTCTTCCGAAATATTGGAGATGTACTGTTTATGATAGTACAAGATGCCCAGCAAGACTCACGTTGGAAAGTCAATCGAATGTTTCCGAAACTAATAGATTACACAATCATTCCGCAAAACCAGCAAAAAGAGTGGCGAAAGAAGTTAGACATGAAATGCTGAAAAGGGCAAAAAGCACATCGGAGGCACCTCAGACTATTCTTGCATCACTATTTGCTGGAATACCAGAAGAAGTTGCTGGAGCACTACCATCAACCGATTCACTTGCAAGAGAAATTAGAAAAGAAAGACAAAAATGTGGAAGAGCACCACCGAATCCATTATCAAGGGCGATATTACAAATTCCTGAAGAATATACGAAAATTAATGGTGAAAATTTCATTTTGCACGACGGTGGTCTAGAAGAAAATCGTATAGTATTAGTTTTTGGAACGAAAAAAAATCTTGAAGCACTGAAAGAATCTAATGTTTTTTTGTGGATGGCACGTTTTCTGTTTGTCCACTTATTTTCAGTCAGCTTTACATTATACACGGATTTAACGATGTCTCACTCCCATTGATTTTCGCCCTACTTCCAGACAAAACAGAGGAGACGTATAAGAGATTTATACGTATTTTACAAGATTTGGAGCCGCAAATTGGATCAAAACTGAAAATGATGATGCTGGATTTCGAAAAAGCTACCATCAACGCTTTCGCAGAAGCTTTTCGTCAAGTAAGAATAACTAGATGTTTCTTTCATTTTAAACAGTGCATTTGGCGCAAAATTCAACGCGTCACAGGATTTCAAGAAAGATACAACAATGAGGAAAATGAGACCGCGACTCTGGGAGCGAAGTCAGAGGAAACATTCATCGGACAAGAGTCGGAAGGTGGTTCCCAAAGAGCTAGAATCACACAAGAGCTTGATTGCTCCTCGAAGATCCATGCCCGCAGATGGGACTTAAACCCACAACTCGGCAACCAAGCGAACACGAGGAAACGCTTACTTTGACTGCTCAGACACCTCGTCGACGTATTTCTCCTATATTAATCGCAAAAATCATTTAAAGTAAATTGTTACACAGTAAATAAAGGTCCTTTCTGGTAGGTCGGACGGTCTGGGTCTCAACAACAACAACAGTAAATAAAGGTAGTTACCTTACACCTTTCTGGTAGTTCGGACGGTCTGAGTCTCAACAACAACAACAGTAAATAAAGGTGTATAATATATGCCTAAATTTCCTTTTGTTTTACAAACTTAAGCTATTAATCGAAAGGCAAAGGCACTATATGTTTCACTAACATATATTTTGGATCCCCCCCCCCCCCCATCTTTTTTATCCAAAGCAAAAGCAATTACGGGCCTCATTATATAGACTGGAACATAAAAGTCAAGAACACTAGGCAACAGCGCCTCGAATTTAGAACTAATTTCAAAATTATGAAGTACGTGGAAAAACTTTATGTTAAAACCCCTTCAAGTTAAGGTTATTGCTTTGATAATAGTTTCTTTCGTGATGAGAACGTTAAAGAGCTTCCAGGGTTTTACAACTGCTCTTGATTTAAGATTAACATATATCCTCAAAAATTATTGCTTCTTTTATCCTTGCTTCTTTTAATCCTTGTTTTGCGTCATCTTGCTTTCTTCCTTGCTTCTCTATTTACTACAAACTATTTACTATCTCTCTTTACTACAAACTTTTGCCCTCGCACTAATTTTCAAGTCTATCATTGGAAAGTGCGTTGCCCAAACAGCTCATATTTTAAACGCTTTAAAGTGGATCGACCCCACCCCCCTCAAATAGAAAGTTTCCCTAAGGTGCAACTGTAACGAAGACAAAAAATATACTGTAACCGAGTCAGAGATATTTGAATTTCTGTTTTTGATTGATATAGGCCTTTGCATCATCTCTAAATACGAATAAAACATTTTTGATGTATGTCTGTGTGTATATATGTCGATATATCTTTGGAAAATAATTTACCAGATCATCAAATTCATCAAAACTGAAAGTTTTTAACACGTATAACGTTTCTTCAACATTAATCATTTAATACCATAAAATTTTTACCAAGTTGCTCAAACCTACGAGCCATTTATCTCTAGATAAATGTTCTAAACTAAAAAAGAACAATGAGTAAAATTTGGGATGGTCGTCTCAGTGCTGAATTGGTTATTCAGATTAGTGCTTGTTAGTGCTCTTCAGCGATTAACCGATAACCACTCTGGTAACAAGCAAAAGAACTTACTATGCGCCTCAACTTTTAAAACCTTTTACTAACATCCTCTATAAGCGAATTATTTCTATAATTATGAACTAACTAGGTTTACAAGGGGTGAATTTATAGGAAAACAAAGTATTGGATAAATTCTTAACCTTAGGACCAAACTCCCAATACAGGTAACAACATCCTTGTGCAGGTTTTTCGCAATTTAATCGCTCGTCAGCATAGAATACCCCATATTTTTAATAACAGCAATAATACTTGCTATGTACTGGAATTTTGTGAAAATTCAGTTCTACCAAGTGGCCAACTTCAAATTTTGTCACATTTTAGATCAGACTACACAAGGCTGCAATGACCAAGTTTATGGTCATAAAACCTCCTTGTTGGGTGCATCCAAAAATTTTGAATGCAATCCCATTGCTTATGACAGCATCCATGGAACGGTTTTGTGTGTATTATGCGCTCGCAAGCATGGAATAATTAATATATATCATGACAACTATGTACCACATGACACTGTGTGCCACAATTTTACGAACCTCTGTAGGAATAAAATGGGTTCAATAAACTTGGGCGTTGCAGTCTCGTATAACCTGAGCTTAATTTTGAAAACATTTAAAGCCTGCTACATGGCAGGACTGAATTTGTCATTAAAGGTTCGCAAAATTATGGCAAGTTTACATGCTGCCGTTGAAGATATCAACTATTGTATGGTGACAAACGCATAATAAGCCCCAAGTCTTTTTCAACGGACAAATATACTATTTGTTACACAAATAAACACCTCGTACCTCCAATTTCCTTCCTCCCATCCAAAGCAAAAGCGATTAAGTGCCTTATCATGACCTGGAGGGTGAAAGTCAAGAGCACCCAACATTATGGCAAGTTTACATGCTGCCGTTGAAGATATCAACTATTGTATGGTGACAAACGCATAATAAGCCCCAAGTCTTTTTCAACGGACAAATATACTATTTGTTACACAAATAAACACCTCGTATCTCCAATTTCCTTCCTCCCATCCAAAGCAAAAGCGATTAAGTGCCTTATCATGACCTGGAGGGTGAAAGTCAAGAGCACCCAACATTATGGCAAGTTTACATGCTGCCGTTGAAGATATCAACTATTGTATGGTGACAAACACATAATAAGCCCCAAGTCTTTTTCAACGGACAAATATACTATTTGTTACACAAATAAACACCTCGTATCTCCAATTTCCTTCCTCCCATCCAAAGCAAAAGCGATTAAGTGCCTTATCATGACCTGGAGGGTGAAAGTCAAGAGCACCCAACATTATGGCAAGTTTACATGCTGCCGTTGAAGATATCAACTATTGTATGGTGACAAACACATAATAAGCCCCAAGTCTTTTTCAACGGACAAATATACTATTTGTTACACAAATAAACACCTCGTATCTCCAATTTCCTTCCTCCCATCCAAAGCAAAAGCGATTAAGTGCCTTATCATGACCTGGAGGGTGAAAGTCAAGAGCACCCAACATTATGGCAAGTTTACATGCTGCCGTTGAAGATATCAACTATTGTATGGTGACAAACGCATAATAAGCCCCAAGTCTTTTTCAACGGACAAATATACTATTTGTTACACAAATAAACACCTCGTATCTCCAATTTCCTTCCTCCCATCCAAAGCAAAAGCGATTAAGTGCCTTATCATGACCTGGAGGGTGAAAGTCAAGAGCACCCAACAGCAGAACTATGGACTAATTTTAAATTCATGAAATGTTTCGTTAAAAAAAAGAGTGAAACTTTACCCATACATGTTAATGTCTGCAATGGTGTGTAAAAAATCCAATGAGTATAATTATTGATACATGCATCAAAACTTTCTTACACACATATCTTTTACAAATACTACACTTATAACTTTTGAAATAGAGCTATTTTCTTAGAAAATATTTAAAATATTTTTTTTTCTATATTAATCACAAAAAACATTTAAAGCACATTTTTACACCGTCGTTAAGAAAGGTATACAAAACATAACTAATTTGCTTTTAAGCTTCAACTCTTTATCGAGAGACAAAAATACTATATGTTACACAAACAAACACCTTGTATCTCCTATTCCCTACCTCCCCTCCGACGCAAAAGCAATTAAGAGTCTTATTATGGTCTGGAGGGTAAAAGTCAAGAACAGCCAACGACAAAACATCGCACTATGAACTAATTTTAATTTTATGAAGTGTTTCGATAAAAATAAAAGCGTTATCTTTAAACCTTTTCAAATTAAGGTTATCGATTTTGTTATATTGTGCTTTTTTTTTGTAATAATAAAAGAGCTTCTCGGGTTCTGCAACAGCTCCTCGATTAATGTTAGAATTAATATTTTTAAAATATCAAAAATTATTGCATCTTTTAATGAATTAATGTTTTCATTAAAAATGTATAGATATGTTTCAAAATAAGGATATTTTTTTCCTTTGTTTCATAGGAAATTATTATTTTCTTTTAAGGTGTTGTATTACAGCGAAAAATGTACTGACGAGTAAATGTATTAAAAAGATAATGAATTATAACGGAGGTGAAACTTTGTATTTACGGGGTTTTTAATTCATACCCTCCCCCCTACCACTGTTAAAACATATCTGAATATGAATAGAACGTTGTTAAAATGAGATAATTTTAGGAGCATATGCATGTATATGTGAATGTGCGAAGTATGGCCTCTGTTCATTGGTCACTGTAAAGTATCAGCCTTTAGCTCAGATGCAGTTGGTCATTATGTTACCCTAATCAGGTTTCATTGTGAAGTATGTACATGGATTTGCAAAGGTTGATTTCAAAAAATGATACAACTAGAAACTTTTGTCTTAAGTAAAAGTTAACTTACGGCTAAAGGAACTACACAGATATATGCACAGCTTGAATAAGCTGCGTCATGATTGTTTCCATTTTTTATTTTGCTTGATACAGCTTATGAAAATTTTAAAATCGGTTACTTTTTCCCTCTATGTGCTTTCTTTTTATAGTTCGGCTATGACCTCTTCTTTCGGTGGATCATTGTAACGTTTGAGCTTTAGCTCAGATGAAGTTGGTCATTATGCAACCGTGATCAGGTTTCATTGGGAAATATATGATTTCGTAAATAGTCGATGCTTACCCAATTCCTCAGCTAATTTTAGATACTTCAGAAGGCACTCTTCTGATCACTCACTCTTCTGTTGATCATGATTGTAAACATCTCGTTTAGTGCTAGCTACTCTTACAGATCACCACCATGAGAACTCACAACTACTATGCACACTCACATGCACCTGCTCAAAAACCCAAATCATTATCTCTTACCCGAACAGAAACTTTTAATTCAAAGTAAATCATAATTTATAGCGTAAAACTAAGTGAAATATTATCCAAAGGTTATATAGACCTCACAAATGTGCAAATGCGATATCGATGGAACATAATTCATCAAATCTCATAAAATTAATCAAAATTGAAAGTTGCTTATACATATCATAAAATAGCACATAGCTTACAAAAAAATAACGCGTTGAAAGTATAAAATTCAAAACGAGTCAAATATACTCCACTTTGAACTTTAAACAGGTGTGATATTCACAATTCTGTGACTAAGAACGCCTCTTTCCCCCTATTATTTGGTTCTGTTACTAAGAACTTGCCGTTCTGCAATCTGAGGTCAATCATCTAATAATTTGAAGCCGGCTGCGAGGTATAACTGACTTCACTCACCATAGAAATTCTTAAAATCTCGGCATATTATAAGTTTTCTTGCTGCCAGTGCGGTAATCGCTTATTCGGTGTTGCAAAACCATAATCCGGCAAAACTGGTCACTTCACAAACTTCCAGACGTCTATACTAGGAGCACAATTCCGAGTTTCATGAACCGTCCTATATCAGGGAGTTTTATGAAAATAAATAAAGTTAATTACCTATACGTAAAAATGTTTTAACCAGTGTTAGACAGAATCAGATCATACCCTATACACAACTATCAAAATGTAGCTATTCTGCTGTGTAAACTTTTCTTCCAGCAATTCATAAAACTTAAAATGCACACAAAACTTTCTAAAGTTAATTTTTTCACCACTTTACTATCGCTAAGAACGTGGTATAAAGAGCATTAAAAATTTATCTTTTTAAAAGTTTCAACTGTTTATCGGAAAGCGAGAAAATTATACGTTAACAAACAAGTGCCGGCTCTCTCCTCGTACCCAACTAAAACAGGGGCAATTAAGAGCCTTATTATAGCCAACAGCCCTAAAGGTTAAAAGTCGCCAACACACAACAATGGCGCATCCCATTAGAAATTCATATTAAATTTATGAAGTGTTTTGGAAAAGCATTATCTTAACATTTCTTCAGTTTTCTTTTTTATAATATTGTTCCTCGCCTGATGATAATGTTTAAAATCTCTTCTCGGCTTTTTTCTCTGCTCTTCGCTGATATAACTAATAGTTTAAAACGGATTTTAGTTCTAGACTCTTTCACAAAGAGCAGTTTTTGCTAGTTGGGATGAAAAAGCAGCTAAATGCATTAAAACTAAATAAAAATGTTCTGTATTTTTTTCATAATAAATTAAGTAGCAAATAAACGGTGCACTTAAAAGAAGTTTCTTCGGTCGATTTTCTGAAATAAAGGGCCTTCGCTTTGTGATAATAACATGAAATTTTTATATATTCGCACATTTTTCTTTTTGTAGCAAATAAAAAAGTGGCCACTCTGTGCCATATGTATAAGTTTTCATTCTGTACTATATGTATAGGTTGCCATTGTGCCATATATACAGATTGCTACCCCGTGCTATATGTATAGGTTTCCAATCTATGCCATCGCCACTCAACATATGATGCTTTTCAGTATAGCCTCTTAAAAATTTAGCTTCCTAAAACAGTTTTCAGCGATTCTTTAACAAATGGGTTATTGTGTCAAACTCTTGCCATAACAGAAAAAATATGATGCGAGCAACACATGACTTTCCATACATAATGCAGTTGCCTTACTTATTTCACAGCGAAATAATGCTGTACAAAATCCATAGCAAAATGTTTTTGGTGTTGAATTAATGCCACGTAGATGACTACTTATGAGTCTAATCAAAATGATTTATTCATACTCATACATACGTACCATTGACAGCTCTCAACATACGCTCCATTGACAACTCTCAACATACGCTCCATTGACAGCTCTCAACATACGCTCCATTGACAGCTCTCAACATACGTTCCATTGACAGTTCTCATGAAAAAGGAAAAATCTACGGAGTACAAAAAGTCTTCCTTGTTACTTCAAAAGCTGTACTAATCACACCGTTTTGCATTACACCATTTTTTAAACTCTCAACAAATGTTCGCAAGACGTGCCAAAGGGAACAGGAATGTCTCGTTAGTTTACGTTTCCACGGAATGATTTTCTATAAATAAAAAATGGATTCCTGTTAGACACATAAAAATAACGTTCACATTTCTAAAAATTTCAAAAATGTATTTTAACATGCTTCTAATGCTGAAAAGCTGCAGAATACATCTGCTTCATATAAAATAGGAACAACGTAACAACGTTCTCTAAATACTCAGGTTTTTTTCTTGCATACATAAACGTGACTAAAAAAAACCTATACCAAAAAAATTCAAAACCATACCAAAACAATTCATTTTAACTTTTAATGTTAAACATTATAAGACATGTCTGTTTTCTTACCAAAAAGAAGTCAGTGCAGTATTGAATAAAGCTACTAATTATTATCACTGCATGGAATATCGTAGAAAAGAGACCATTAAATGTACTCTTTGATCATTAAAGTTGCCCTTTGGTCACAGCATATGTCACAGTAAGTACTTTTGAGGGTGACCTGTTACATTTTATTTCCGTTTGCGCATTCGCGTATACCGAATTTACAATTTCAAACAAAGTTTGCAAAGGCTGAAGCTTCTTCAATATAAAATTTTACAACAATTAAACCATTTCGTCATTGCTATAAAATTTCGTCATTGCTGTAGAATATTTCTAACATTTGATCGTCTCATTTCCTGTTGATATTCAACATTACTTCAGCGTCTCCACTGACTCTTTTGCAACGTTATTGCAATATAAAATTTCTTCTTGGGTAACAAGCAGCAATTATACTTCCGTATCATGTGGCGTTCCATAATAAAGTCGATATTTGACTCATTTAACGTTCTCAATTTGAAATTTGGAAAAAAGAAAGTCATGGATAAAATGGATTAGCCATGACTAAGAATAAAAAAAATCTGATGTGGGTAACACATGACTTTCCTTATATAATGCAATGAATTTACTACTTTTACAGTGAAAACAAATAGGTTTGTTTTTCTTATAATAAATACTTATATTATTTCCAAAATATTGAATTTTCGACAATTAGTTGTCATTTTCATTGATTTAGCAGCATTTATATCCATTTGGCGAGATTTTCGTTAATTTGGCAACATTTCAAAAAGTCGCCAAGTTGGCGATATTCCACCAAATTCATCTTCAAAATCTCGCCAAGCGTTATGGACGGAGAAATAAATTATTCTTATAGCAGATAAATGACTATTGGCGGTCAAATACAAAATTATTACTCAAAGTATCTTTTCTCATGAATGGAACGAGCTAGATCCACGAGAATGATGTCACTCAATTTATCGCATGATATTACATATGAAAGTGAACATGTTTCTCAACAGTTAATATTTTTATTTAATTTACGGGATTTTTTTATACATTTATATAAAAAATGCGCAATATCTCGAGAACGGTTCATGCTTGCGTTCTAAAGTTTATATCAATCGTTTTCTAAGAAAAAATTACATAAGAAATGTCTATTTGCGTAACTTTATTAAAGGTTTTGATTTTTTGATGATTTTTTCAAAATTTCACTCCAAAATTTAGGGAGGTTCTGAACATTCGATTATGTTTAAAAACAATAGGCTTCCAGTACTCACAGATTGTGATTTTTGTACCAAATTTCATTCGAATCGCTCCATTCGTTCGTGAGATATCATCTCCACAGACTCACTGACACACACACACACACACTCATACACACACATACTTTCACACACACACATACTTTCACACACACAGACATCACCTCAAAAATGTTTGATTCGTGATCAGGGATGCTTTAAACGTGCTCTCCCGTCGAAAACTCGAATTCGAATTTTCAACCCCATCATAATACTTTCCTTACACATTATGAATATAAAAAAAGTAAAAATCAATGTTTAATAGAAAATTCTGGCTTCTTTGTTCTATACAATAACTTTGTTCCATACAAAAGATTTTAATGCAATGAAATAATTTCTTAAAAATATTTTTGTGCATCATTTCCTCAAGATGGCGGTTTAAAACCAACATAGAACGATACTATATCCCATTTCATTCAACACAAAAATCTGGATGAATATGCCAAATATCGTTATTAGTATCACAAAATCAATCATTGTTATACTTTGCAACTCCACCATTAAAAGAAAATATCAATTACGCGCAAACTGAAAGGTATATTGTAAAAATCTGACCTTTAAATGTGTTCTTGTGTGACCTTTAAATGTGATCATTGGAGTCAAGCATCATGTAGCTCAATAAGTTCCACTTTGAGGGTTTTACCACGGTAAGTAACACTTTGAAAACTAATTTTCGGCTGACCACTCGCGTATACCAAGGTTGCAATTCCGTGCTTTGAAACGATTACGAAGACAAACTATTTTACAGCAATAAGAAATTCTACAGCAATGAAACCGCTGTATTAAAAAACGGTTTGATTGCTGTGGAATTTTCCAGACATCTGGGAGTCTCATTTCCTGTCGATATTCAATTGTACTGCCAACCAACAACTCCACTCACGCATTTGCGGAGTTATTGCAATGTACAATTGTTTCTTGCAAACAACAATTGTACTCCTGTACCATCTGGTGTTTCTTGGTTCTATTAAGGCGATATTTGTCTTATTTAAAGTTATATGAAATTAAGGAGTTTAAATTAAAATATGTATTAGACAACATATGTTCATCATTGTTTTGAGAAATCTCTTATTGACGTATTCTTCGGCCAATTTAAAACACTTTTAAGCAAACTACCCAACCTAACCGTATAAGTATCTCCAAAAATAATACTTTTTGCATAATATGAAGAATTAAATAATTATTCGTTGTACATTGTTATTTAACTCTTAAATTATCCCTAAAAGTTTCCACAAAAAAGCTACAACTTTAAAAAATCTTTCATGATTAATTACTTTGTTCTAATGAACGGGATCTGCCCAAAGTGTTGCGATCGAACAGATTTCCCTCAATCGCGCGAATGTCTTTTAATAGATTAATTGGGTGGTTCTGCAAATCACTCAGTTTCACTGGGTTTATTTTGGTACTGCTATAAATATAGAACGGTTTGGGGAAAATCGTGACATAAAATCGGCGGCAGACATAGAATCGCTTCAATTACTACCTTTTAAATAATTTTGGCCAGAAATTGCTGTCTTCAATGAACAATCCATTCATTCTAAAACAAACATTTTGCATTTTACATTTTATCATTTACACTTATTAGCTTATTTTAGCAAGTTTCTGTTGGCAATATAAAAAATAATTCTTGGGAAATTATTTTTTGTTATATTTTGAGAAATTGTAAAAAAGGTAATGTCTCAACCAGGATTCGAACTACTAATCTCTAATAATGCAAAAAAAAACGTCGTCAAAATTTGAATTACAACATAATACAGAATTTTAACTGTCAACTCATTTCAAAAGTGAAAAACAGGCCTATTTTTACGGATAAATAAAAAGCGCAAATGTATTTCTTCAAACAAGTTCGACATCTGGGGTACCGTAACAAACGTGGCTGAAAGTAACAGAAAAGTTGCCATCACCCTGAAGAGAAATTATTGAAATAAAATTCAAGGAGGTAGGAAAACGGAGGGCATGATACTTCGAATAAACGGTAAACACCACAGAATAAAAAAAGAATAGCAGAAAATAAAGAATGAACCGGAAAAAAACGACATCAGATCAGATAGCAAAGCTAATATAAACAACTGAATAGTGAATAAACCCACTAAAACAATAATAAAAGAACACTAGACGCTTAAGCAAGTAATAAAAAATGCTAACAAGAAAAAAATAGAAATCAATTGAAAACGACGACAAAATAATTAGAACAAACAGAAATAAAGGTAAAAACAGATAAGAAGGAACTAACTTGTTTTTGGAGATTATATAAGCTAGCAACGTCAAATAAAATTGCCGAAAAATAACTGAAATCCAAAAAAGGAAGATGAATAAGCAAAAAATGAAAGAAGAAGACCGGATAAATAATAAAACGAGAAATTTTCAAATGGAAAAGAAAAAGGGACAATGATTGCTAACAAGGGATTTTGATTGCAAAACAGTAGAGAAACTTACAAGAAAGTCCAATATTGAATTAGGTGCAAAAATGATCCTAACTTACAAAAAATATATAAACATGATTAGATTCCCAAGAAATTTCGACCTGTTGACGCTTTACCAATTAAGTTAGTGGTACAATATTTGTATATTCTGTAGTGTGTAAATCCTAGATTCTCTTTCCTCAAATTTTAGATTGAGGTAGGTCTTCAAATCGATTCAATCTAAACATTCTTCCAATATTTTATTGAAGAGAACATCCTCTTTATTGAGCCTTATGCCAATCTTGAAATCTCTGCCACAAATCGCGGGTCCTCAGAAAAATTGAAACTCGGTCTCTTTTGAGATATCAGTGATCCACTGCAGCTACCATGCGCAATTGTGTTATTCGGACACCATCCCAACTTAGATTCTCCATTTACCCAGTTGATACTCAATCCATTAAGCTACTAGGATGATATCCATATCTTCTACAGTAGAATTAGACACCTTGCATCCCCAGGTTACACGGTATGCTAGTTGTCTCCTCCTGGCTCTAAATTTTTCAATTATGAATGGAATCATGGATGGAGTCAATTATGAATGACGTGTAAGAAAGCGTGTCACTGTTAGATCTACAGCAAAGGACCCCTAATGATTATGCCCTAGTTCTCAAACTTTTTCAATTTTTTACTTTTCCTGCCATACATAGTAATGTATAAGGAAAATATCAGAATCGTGCCGAAAATCGCAACTCGAGTTTTCGACGGATCTACACGTTTTGCGACCTCTAAAATGCGAAAAAACTATTTTACTGTGACGTCTGTGTGTGTGCCCGTGTGTCCGTCTGTGTGTCTGTCTGTGTGTCTGTCTGTGCAATGTATGTTTCCACTCTAACTCAAAATCTAATGGTCCAAATTTCATAAAATTTAGTAGTCCCTATAGATAGTAAATTTATTTAATAGATAAGCCACTTGTATGTGACCCTGGTGCTGATTGGTTTTTAGTTCGATTCTGGATAAAAAAACGCATTTTTTTTTTTGTGAAATAGCCTGCAGAAATCTATTGTATCCACTCTAGCTAAAAATCTAATTGACCAAATTCCACAAAATTTGGTAGATAAGTCACCTGTAGGATATCCTGGTGTTGATTAGATTGTGGTACGGTTCGGAAGAGAAGAACCTGCCTTTTTTTACGAAATGGCCCGCAGAAATCGCTAAAATGTATCAATTAAATATATTAATCAATATGTATCAATTGTATCGATTAATGTATCAATTAAATGCTTATGTTATACCTAACTTTTAGCGAGGAAAAGAATAAGACCAATCCCATCACTCTAGAACTAACAGTTTTCAAGATATTTAAGTACTTTTGATATTTTTACTGCGCCGCCTTTGAAAAAAAATATCCAGTTGCTAAATAAAAACAAACATCGAATTAAAAGTGCCAATGCATTATTATTTTGTGCGATTAAACTTAATTTAATGAATTATTAAAAAATAAAGAGAAAATGAATTTGAGTCTGCAGGGAAAGTCATGTGCTGCCCACATCAGATTTTTACTTTCCTTACCATGCACAATAATGTAACAGAAAAGCATTGTGATGGGGTCAAAAATCGGACCCCCGGATTTTTATTAATCTGCACGTTTTGGGCATCCCTGAATGACACTTTTTATCTATCTGAGCATGATACATTTCGAGAAAATTGATAAAATCGAATGAAATTGGACATGAATGCTTCAATCTTGTCAGATGCCTAATGATTTTTGGGGTAAACGGAATGGAAAGCTCTGAATTTTTCGAACATTTACTTTATCTAAAATCCAAAAATCTGATGTGGGCAGCACATGACTTTCCTTATATAATGAAATGAATTTACTACTGTTACAGAAAAAAAAATTGATGTGGGCAACACATGACTTTCCTTATATAATGCAATGAATTTACTACTTTCACAGTAAAAAAAATAAGTTTTTCTTACAGTAGATACTTATAGTCTTTCCAAGGTATTGAATTTTCGTCAATTAGTCGCCATTTTCATTGATTTGGCGCCATTTTTATCCATTTAGCGAGATTTTCGTTAATTTGGCAACATTTAAGAAAGTCGCCAAGTTGGTGACATTCCGCCAAATTCGTAGCCAAAATCTCGGCAAGCGTTATGAGCGGAGAAATAAGTTATTCTTATAGTAGATAAATGGCTATTAGTGTTCAAATACGAAAGTATTACTCAAAGTATCTTTTCTCATGAATGGAACGAGCTAGATCTACGAGAATGAGAACACCAAATTTAGCGCATGATATTACAAATGAAAAGTGAACATGTTTTTCAACAGTTAATATATATATTTTTATAATGTATGTGGATTTTTTGATAAATTTATTTTAAAAATGTGCCATATCTCGAGAATGGTTCATGCTAGCGTTCTAAGGCTTATGTCAATTGTTTTCTAAGGAAAAATTACATAATAAATGTCTATTTGCGTAACTTTATTAAAGGTTGTGATTTTTTGATGATTTTTTCAAAATTTCATTCGAAAATTTGGGGGAGTTCTGAACATTCGACTATGTTTAAAAACAATAGGCTTCCAGTATTTACGGATTGTGATTTTTGTACCAAATTTCATTCGAATCGCTCCATTCTTTCGCGAGATATCGTCTCTACAGACTCACTGACACACACACACACACACTTTCACACACACACACACTTTCACACACACACACACACAAACACACTCACAGACATCACTTCAAAAATGTTTGATTCGTGATCAGGCATGCTTGAAACGTGCTCTCCCGTCGAAAACTCGAATTCGAATTTTCGACCCCGTCACAATACTTTCCTTATACATTATGTATATAAGGAAAGTAAAAACGCCCAACTGGATATTTATTGATGAAATATACACTTATGGGTAGTACAAACCAATTCCGGATGATTCATTATCAACAAATTATGATAGCAATAAAGGGCTAAAATTGGCGGCAAAAACTTTGCCATACTGTGTTTTGGAAAAAATCTGCATTGAAACATACGAGGGTTACTATTTTAAGTAAGATCCGTTTTGCAATAAAAACTACGTAAGTTTATTTATTTCAAAAAAAGCATTTACTTTCTGAATTTACATTCAATTCTTTATTTTTCTACACAATTTCCTTGCCAATTTAAGCATTTATCGGAATGATATACCAGTTTTTGGATACCGTCATCATAGAACTCTGCCGTCTGTGATGATAGCCAGTTACTCACGATCGTTTTCACTCCATCATTAGTGTCTAAACGCTTGCCGCCCAAGACCTTCATGGGCGGTAGCCCAGTGGTTAGCCGATAGGTTGGTGGTAGGGGAAGGAGAGTACGGTTCCTGTGGATGCCTCCTCCACTGGGTTCCGGTCTAAATTGGGCGACACTTACCGACCGTCCAAACAGTTACCCTACACCAAACAGTTACCTTACAACAACAATATGAGAAAATGCTTACAAAAAACGTATTTTCCTTTCCGAAGGAAAGTTGAATTTTGTGCGGCTTGATTGAAGAATTTTTCATATAGCAACATGTCTATCAGAATACATAGCATAAGTTCCTTCTTAAATCACGGATTATGAACAAGAATATGTACTATATATTTTTTTAATCTTCGTTTGGCCAAAAATTTCAATTTGATTAATTTTTTGCACCTAGTTTATCCTAGAAAAATGTTGAACTGATTGTTTAAACTACTGTTTCGATATACTTGTAAAGAATATAATTTGCAGATATTCAAAGGCATTAATGGAGATTGGAATTTTTTATTTTGGTCGTAAAAGAGGGACTGAAATCGTGATTTTAACTAGAGAACTCACCTACGTTGAATGTATACCGTAAAAGTCTTCTGTGTGAGCCTATTTTTTCTAGATCACGTATTTGTTTCAACAATAATGTATTTTTAACTTTCTTTTATTCCAATTCACACTAAATTAAAGGTGTTTACAAATAACGGTCGTTTGGCCAATAGGCCATTAGACAGAGAGCTAGCTCTCCAGTATTTCTTAATAATTGAATTAAAAGTCACTAGTGCAGAGCAATTGTCCAAATGTTTTCCAGACATGGACTGTCATAGGTCACATAAAATACAATAAGTGCATAAAATACAAATAAGTAATATTGAGATTTTTCACTATTCAAAATACATAAATACAGGTAATTCAGATCTTTATTTAAATAATTGTTTTTCTGGAATGGCAACAGCGTTTTCAACAATGAAACGTAATTGTCCATGACAATAATGATTGAGAAATGTTCTATTTGTTCACAACAACAATGCTAGCGAAACTTTATGTGTGTTTGCAAAATTCAACAATTATGAATTTGCTACAATGCTATACATTAGAAAAATCGTAACTATATATTTTCCCATGCTTTGTAGAAGTTTGATTTTTGGTAAGTTATTAATTACATTTCAAATTGTATCATATGTATAATAAATATTCATTAAGAATGAAAAGGAATTCAGCCACATTGCCATCTATACTGTTTTGTCGCAAGTTTCCTGCACAATTAACCTATGCCTAGACGATAAACAAGGCTTAAGGCCAAACTTTTGACAAACAAGTTGTGTAAATTATTTATTTAAAAGTAAAATGCATGTCCGTCACACGGAATTCAAAATTAGCAAACCATTACTTCGCATTTGGCGCAATTTTCATTAATTTGGGGATGGATTTAAAATGTCTGTAGAGATCCCCTCTTAATTTGCAGTCTATGCGTTTCTGCCTCTTCTTTTCAATTTTTTTAAAAATATTCTTAACTTTGACGTGCTTGCCATCTTCTCAGACTTTAGTTGTTTAACCGACGTTCCTTTTCTTTTCTGTTCTCTCCATTTTCCATTGGCCAACACGTTTGTGAAATAAAATGTGTTTTGAATGCAAAAACTGTTGCAAATGCCGGTCGTTTGACCAATAGGCCTTTAGACAGAGAGCTAGCTCTCCAGTATTTCTTAATAATTGAATTAAAAGTCACTAGCAAAAGTCACTAGAATTAAAAGTCACTAGTCAGAGCAATTGTCCAAATGTTTTCCAGACATAGTCTCTTCTAAAATATAGTAAATGCATTTTCATTAAAAAACAAATACTTTTATTCACAGTATTAGATTTTTATATTTTGATGAAAAACTCTTGCCTATTCTCTTTTCACGGAATACTAAAATTTCGAAAAAAATTTGTGAAAAGCTGTAGCAGGAGAAATTAAAAATTATCGCTGTTCAGCATCCGCTTCAAAGAAATGTATGTATTACTTAACTCCCATTAATTGAAAATTAATTGAAATATAATCACGTACAGAATACCACAGAGTTTTATTTGAACAAACATATAAGAAGATTTTCCGAGTGATTTCTTATCGATGGGAAATGAGGACTTGTGTCCCAGATTTTGATATTCCATGACCGTATCTTTATTTCTGACCACAGTGCAATATCTTAAATGTACTACTATAATGCTTTACTGCTGAGTTAGGTGTTTGCAACTGATTAAGGGTAACATAAACATCTTTAATTCTTGATCTGCATATATGCATATAATTACTTGCTTGTATAACAAAATGTATAATTTATTTTGCTTTCGAAAAATAAATATAATAAAGCTTCGACAAATTTTAAGATCTGTTGAACTCATTTCGAACCCTTTTGAAATGGTAATCGACACAAAACACGATTTTATTTTTCCAATTTCTGACTTCAAATTTAACTCAATATAAAATATTTGTATTGATGCAAATATGATATAATTTTCAGCATGAGCCTGCCAGACTACGCTAAATCTAATTTCTCTTATGAACTTATTAACTGTTTGCCTCGTATTATTTCATTCTGTTAAATTTGACTTTAATTAAAAAATTCTGATATGGGCAGCACAGGAATTTCTTTATATGATGCAATGTATTTACTACTTTTACAGTAAAAACAAAATAGGTATTTCTTATAGTATATACTTATATTTTTTCCAAGATATTGAATTTTCGTCAAGTAGTCGTTATTTTTATTGATTTAGCTACATTTTTATTCATTTGGAGAGAGTTTCTTTGATATGTTAACCTTTAAAAAAGTCGCTAAGTTGGCGACATTTCGCCGAGTTCGTCGCCAAAATCTCGCCAAGCGTTATGGAAGGAGAAATAATTTATTCTTATAGTAAATAAATGACTATTGGAGTTCAAACACAAAAGTATTACTCAAAGTATATTTTTTCATATATAGTACGAGCTAGATCCACGAGAATGATGTCACTAAATTTATCACATGATATTACATATGAAAAGTGAACATGTTTCTCAATAGGAAATAATTTTTTTTATAAATATTTTTTTGATAATTTTTTTGAAAAATGTGCAATATCTCGAGAACGGTTCATGCTAGCGTTCAAAAATTTATGTTAATAGTTTTCAAATGAAAAATTACATAAGAAATGCTATTTGCGTAACTTCATTAGAGGTTTTGATCTTTTGATGATTTTTTCAAAATTTCACTCGAAAGTTTCACGTATTCACGGATTGTCATTTTTGTACCAAATTTCGTTCGAATCAGTCCATTCGTTCGTCAGTTATCGTCTCCACAGACTCACACACACACCACACTCACACCACACTCACACCACACACACTCCACACACACATCACACACACTCCACACACACACACCACACACACTCCACACACACACCACACACGCACACATACCACACACACGCACACATACCACACACACGCACACATACCACACACACGCACACATACCACACGCACACGCACACATACCACACACACGCACACATACCACACACACGCACACATACCACACACACACACACACACATACCACACACACACACATACCACACACACACACACATACCACACACACACACACATACACCATACACCATACACCACACACACACACACACACACATACACCATACACCACACACACACACCATACACCACACACACACACACATACACCACACACACACACACAGAGCGAGAAATCCCCTCAAAAATGTTCGATTCCTGGTCAGGGATGCTTTAAACGTGCTCTCCCGTTGAAAACTAGAATTCGAATTTTCAACCCCGTCACAATACTTTCCTTATACATTATACTATATATATATATAAGGAAATTAAAAATGCTCGATGTAGCCGCGGTCCAAAACCTTTTTAAATAGAGAAATTTTGTGTCAGGGCTAACGCTGGACCTATGGTATCAAATGATTTGCAATCTGGCATGAGGATTTATAATACATTGCCATGTGTCGTTACCAATTTTTTAATTTCTTTGTTGTATCTTCAGATTTCAAACTTTCATTGTTAAAAATGATGTTGGCATGTCAAATAATTAATATTTAGATTTTTAACTTTTCAAAATACATAAATACAGGTAGTTCAGATCTTTAATTAAATAATTGTTTTTCTGAAATGGCAACAGCGTTTTCAACAATGAAACGTAATTGCTCATGACAATAATGATTGAGAAATGTTCTATTTGTTCATAACAACAATGCTTGCGAAACTTACTGTGTGTTGTAAAATTCAACAATTATGAATTTACTACAATGCTAAACATTTAAAGACACGTAACTGTATATTTTTCCATGCTTTGTAGAAGTTTGATTTTTGGTAAGTTATTAATTACATTTCAAATTGTATCATATGTATAATAAATATTCATTAAGAATGAAAAGGAATTCTGCGACATTACCATCTATACTGTTTTGTCGCCAGTTTCCTGTCCAATTAGCTTATGCTTTGACGATAAACAAGGCTCAAGGCCAAACTTTTGACAAAATAGTTCACACGGAATTCGAAATTAGCAAACCATTACTTCGCATTTATCGTGATATTCATTAATTTGGGGATGGATTTAAGATTTCTGTAGAAATTCCCTCTTAATTTGCAGTCTATGCGTTTCTGCTCTTCTTTTCAATTTTTTTAAAAATATTCTTAACTTTGACGTGCTTCTCACACTTTCGTTGTTTAACCGACGTTTCTTTTCTTTTCTGGCCTCTCCATTTTCCAATGGCCATCACGTTTGTTAAATAAAATGTGTTTTGAATGTCAAAAATGTTGCAAATGCCGGTCGTTTGACCAATAGGCCTTTAGACAGAGAGCTAGCTCTCCAGTATTTCTTAATAATTGAATTAAAAGTCACTAGTGCAGAGCAGTTGTCCACATGTTTTCCAGACATAGTCTGTACTAGGTCACATAAAATACAATCCGGGGAAGCAGCAAGTCCTATTCGATGGAGATGAGCCCTGAGACAGTCATGACCAGTCAAAAATCTGATCCTGCTAACTGCTTGTCGTCGCACCAAATTAATAATGCATACTACCTCGATATGAATTCACATTTTCAAAACCCAATTATAGGAGGCGTTCCCGATGCCCCCATTTCCGATAACAATACCCATTGCCCGGTTTCGTAATTGTTATGCTCGTAAGCATAAAATAGTCATTACCTTCAATGACAGAAATGAAACTTGCTAGTGGTAGTGTTGTCATAGTAGACATCAGTTGTTTTATGACAGTGGCTGCATACAGACGCATAATAAGTCAGTTATAGGAACGCAACAGCCATATCCGATCACCTACCTACTAGACTGAAAAAATGTATAACGGAAAATGTTTAGTAAATGCACTTTTATTAAATAGTAAATGCACTTTTATTAAATAGTAAATGCACTTTCATTAAATATCAAATACTTTTATTCACAGTTTTAGATTTTTACATTTTGATGAAAAACTCTTGCCTGTTCTCTTTTCACGGAATACTAAAATTTCGAAAAATTTTTGTGAAAAGCTGTAGCAGGAGAAATTAAAATTTATCGCTGTTCAACATCCGCTTCAAAGAAATGTATTTATTACTTAACTCCCATTGATTGAAAAGTAATTGAAATATAATCACATGCAGACTACCACAGAGTTCTACATGAACAAACAAATAAGTAGATTTTCCGAATGATTTCTTATCGATAGGAAATGAGGACTTGTGTCCCAGATTTTGATATTCCATGACCGTATCTTTATTTCTGACCACAATGCAATATCTTATATGTACTATTATATTCCTTTACTGCTGAGTCAGTTTTCTGCAACTGCTTAAGGCTAACATAAACATCTTTAATATTTGACCTGTATATATGCATATAATTACTTGCTTGTATAACAAAGTGTATAATTTATTTTGCTTTCGAAAAATAAATATAATAAAGCTTCGACAAATTTTAAGATCTGTTGAACTCATTTCGAACACTTTTGAAATGGTAATTGACACAAAACACGATTTTATTTTTCCAATTTCTTACTTCAAATTTAACTCAATATAAAATATTTGTATTGATGCAAATTGGATATAATTTTTCAGCATGAGCCTGCCAGGCTACGCTGAATCTAATTTCTCTTATGAACTTATGAACTGTTTATCTCGCATTATTTCATTCTGTTAAATTTGACTTTAATTAAAAAAATCTGATATGGCCAGCACATGATTTTCCTTTTATAATGCAATGTATTTACTACTTTTACAGTAAAAACAAAATTTGTTATTCTTATAGTATATACTTATATTTTCTCCAAAATATTGAATTTTCGTTAAATAGTCGTTATTTTTATTGATTTAGCTTCATTTTTATTCATTTGGAGAGATTTTCTTTGATTTGTTAACATTTTAAAAAGTCTCCAAGTTGGCGAAATTCCGCCAAATTCGTCGCCAAAATCTCGCCAAGCATTATGGAAGGAAAAATAATTTATTCTTATAGCAGATACATAACTATTGGAGTTCAAATACAAAAGTATTACTCAAAGTATATTTTATCATGAATTGAACGAGCTAGATCCATGAGAATGATGTCACTAAATTTATGGCATGATATCAGATATGAAAAATGAACATGTTTCTCACTAGGAAATATTTCTTATATAATTTTTTGATAATTTTTTTGAAAAATGTGCAATATTTCGAGAACGGTTTATGCTAGCGTTCAAAAATTTATGTTAATCGTTTTCTAATGAAAAATTACATAAGAAATGTCTATTTGCGTAACTGTATTAGAGGTTTTAATTTTGTGATTTTTCCAAAATTTCAGTCGAAAATATAGGTGGGTTCTGAACATTCGATTGCGTATAAAAACATATATATATATATATATATATATATATATATATATATATATATATACAATTTTGCAATTTATTAGTATTGTTCAATACTTTCAATAAGATATCACTATACACATCATTGTTATAAATAAGTTGAATCCAATGTATTGTGTCGTAATTAATGTCATCAGTAGATTCAAGTAGTTCATTGCAGTTGATTGTTTGTAATATGTTTATAATCTGCAGAGCAGAGGCTGAGAGGAAATTTGACGCGGAGTGACAGGTACAACTGGTTCATGAACAGGTACAGTTGCGGTTCATGAACAGGTACATGTACTGGTTGCGAAGAGCAAGAATGATGGACCTTTTTATAGTCAGCCATCCTAACACCATATTTTCTGACAGTTGGTGAGACTTTAGGCTTATTAATTCCTCTGCATTCAGATGGAGTCAAATTATTTGGTTAATTGAATTGAAGGGGGGGGGGGGAGTGCTATTGTTGGTTGAGCAAGATATTGCGTGAGAGATTGCTGTTCCATAATAATAAAAAATGTTTATAATCTATATATTTATATATAACGAATGTATGTATGTATGTATGTATGTATGTATGTATGTATGTATGATCCAGCATCACGGGAGAACGGCTGAATCGAATTCGATGAAATTTGGTGGTTAGTCTTGAAATAGCCCTACTTAAAATTTAGTCCATGTTTCGAGTTTTTATCATAAGGGGTTGTCGCGATATTAATAAAAAACGCAGCTTTCGTTTGTTTCACCATCACGGGAGAACAGCTGCACCGGACTTAATAAAAATTTGTGTATAACTTTTAATTAGCCCTCATAAACTTAGTCCAAGTTTCGAGTTTCTAGGTCAAGGGGTTATCGAGATATTAACGGAAAACGAAACTTTTATCTAGGAGTTCTGCTCTCTAACTCCATGATTCCCAACGAAAAAGGTTGAAAATCGTTGGTTTCAAAAGTCAATTAAATATCCGAGTTCGTCGTAGTTTATTGTACGTATTAGTCACTTTTGAAAATTGCAGGTTTGAAATATGAATTTAGAGCCAACGGCTCTACCGTGCTGAAAACACCGATTCTCGTTAGATCACCGAAGTTAAGCAGCATCGGGCGCGGTTAATACTTGGGTGGGTGATCACCTGGGAACACCGTGTGCTGTTGGCAAAATAAGTCGACGAGGTGATAAGGCGGTCAAGGCAAGCGTTTCCTAGTGATCGCTCGGTTGCCGGGTTGTGGGTTCGAGTCCCACTTCAGGCATAGATGTTTGTGTTGTTGGGCGCAATGTGTTACCACCCACACTGGTGCGCTGGGGCAACATCATATGACGGCTAAGAAGTTCACGGTTCTGGTCGATGTATAGGCGAAGATGAAAGAGTCAATGCCTGACCATTGGAAAAAAATATATATGAATTTAAATGGAAACTCTATCACCATGGTTCATTTTTCACAGGCTTACTCAACAACGAAAAGTATTAAGAAATCAAATTGTCAGCATTTTATGAAGATTATTTCTTATATCATAATATTTTTTGATTTGAATAATAAATAAATAAATATAAAAATATATATCTATATATATAAAGAAGAAAAGTATGTATGTATGATCCAATGAATCTGATTGGCCAAAGAGTGGCTGTGGTTAGGCAATGCGTTAAATAAGTAGAAACGATTCTGATTGGTCTAAGAGTGTGGCCGTGCTTAATAAGTATGTCCTTTTATGGTAAGGTTATCATTCTAAATTTCAAAAACCCAATTTCAATCAAATCTTATCTATGTTTAAATTATTATTTAAGATTAACAAGCATTGCAGTGTAAAACGTAACAAATTAGGAAAATTATATTTAATGTGTTGAACACTAGGCGACATTGCAAATGTTAAGTGTAATTTCTGTTTACTTTTCAAACTATACATATTTTCCTGTCGTATTTCAAACAGAACATATTAACTGTACATCAATTGTGGATACCTAAAAATCACATTCCGAGACGCTGCCAGCCAGGGCCACCCATAGCTGCGAAGGGCATGCTGTATACAGGAAGAATCTATGACATATATAATGGAATGATTTTTTTCTAATGGTATGAATTTAACGCAATGAATTTACTTCTTTCTCGGTGAAAAAACAATGTATAAGATTCATTGCCCTATATTTTCGGGTGTACTTTTTATCAGAGTTTTGCATCGTAAATCCCGATCAAAGCCGAGTAATCGCTGCTAGTAAATAAATAAACAATAAAAGTTGCTACAGAATAATATAAAGTTATTATTGTCAATAAATATATCAAGGACTTTGTGAAATTAAAAAATGTTGAGCACATGACATATTATAAATCATGAAGAACTCCGTGTTAGATATGGGTGGCATTTAATAAAATAAATTAGCACCATGTAACATTATAAAAATTAGTTGCTATGGTGAAATTCTAAGGATTATACATTAAATGAATTTGGAAATAAAATATTTAATCGTGCCACCTAGAATAAAACTATAGCCAGAATTGATTATCAAAAATGAAATGGGAAATAGCATTTTAAATGTAATAAGACTATTAATAAAATAATTGGGAACATTTACAGAACATTATGTACAGATAAAATTTTTCAATATTTTAATATATTTAAGAAATGTATAAGTTAAATAGCTTAAGAAAATGAGTTAAAATAGAAAAATTATAACATATAATGGCACTGATATTCAATAGCCTTACTAAGTATGGAATGCAGGTAGAGCATAATGTTATAAAAATTTCACTGTGTAATGTCTGGACAGTACATTTCGTCGTTATATCTAATGTGTTTATCTGATTTGAATTACGCTCTGCTTTGGCGCTGCCATTGTCTCTCAGTCCAATCTATGTATAGGTCGGAGGAACGTTGAGATATCAGACAGCGCTATAAACAGATACAGAGATATAATCTCTTTTTGCTCTGATATTGAAAGAAGTTATTTTTATATAAATGATATCGTTATAATGATATTATTGGTCGACCTTAAGATTATGCAAAAGTAAAAATATATATCAGATTTGGCTACATCTAGTGCTACTTAAAAAGATTCCGTCGTAAAAAATTATAATTTTGTTCTGTCGGATTATAAATAAAATAAAATTTATATAGGCATTATAACAGAATTGGTCCATTATGAAATCCGTTGGAAACGGCTCGTAGGGACAACGTTCTGCGGTAGATGGCGTTACATCGATTGAATACAACAAATTGAAATTTTACATGCATTTAATACGTGAATCATTCATTAAGTGTAACGGAGCAAAATGTGTATTTCTCCTATTGAAATGTATATAATTATTCTTAGCTTTAGGACATGAGTATAGATTATGTATGACCCCCCTCCCTCCCAGGGATGCATAATATGTAATAATACTTTAATAATTGATCTCTTTCACGTATGTCTATTGTAAAAGTACTTTCAATATAACTGCGATTGCCTAATTATGTGATAATAGACTGGTCATTTATGTTAGTTAAAATTTTATATTTAGACTGCATTAATAAAAATTGTGCTCTAAATTTTTTATTATTTTATTCAATATCTATATTTTAGCACATAAAATGTTACACCCCCTTCCCTTCAGACCCATAAACATCTTTCAAATTATGTACTTGTGTATTTTTTATTAGTAACATAACCATGATAAGTATTTTATGACTCTACAATATTAAAAACTTTAGATCACAGCCCTTTGTATAATGATCATCTGCCTAGGATGCAACCTAGAAATGAGAGTGGTGAAAACAAGTTTTACTATATTTTTTTATAAAATAAAAAGTGTCATTCAAATAGCAAAATTGAATTGCATTAAAAATCTGTGTGTATAAAAGCATCCAGAAGTTGTATTTGACTACACTATTGTTACATAAAAAAAATATGTGTGTGACTTATTCCGCCCGTTCTAGCCGTAGGCCAGATCAGGTCCAAGAGCACAAAAGGTACAATGAAATTAAAAACCAACAAAGGGGCTTTTATAGATATCTTCCTTAGCAAGCCCCAGACAGCTCAAAAGATGGTCAGGGGAGGCGTCTGCGGAATTGCAATTAGAACAAGAAGAATAAGATTTTTGCCCCTGATTAAAAGTAAGACACTTTAAGTGTCCACTGGCAAATCTGCTAAAGGTGGTCTGGGTCTTCTGTCGCCCTTAACGGTAAGGGCGCCACCAGGGGATTTCCTGTCATACCAGGTGTGTACTGGAGGGGTCATCCATAGATTCTCGTTTAAAATTTTCCTTTTTGAGTAGATTTCAAGGTAAGACAAAGTGTCATATGAAGAAGAAGGAAGGACTCCCTCCTTAGCCAGATCATTGGCGGTCTCATAAATGTGTCCTATATGAAACGGTACCCATTGTAAGTGACCTTCATGCCGTTGAGAAATATCTTTGAGGATCTCAAGTATCGAAAGTGAAGTTCTATCTCCAATAATTGTCCAGTTACTCAGGTGATGGATGGCACTGCGGCTATCAGTCAGGCTCCAAATATCACAATAAGAGGTATCAGATTAAATAGATTTTAGTCAATCCTCGATATCAATAAGCTCAGATCTAAAGACTGAGCAGAAATCTGGATTCCTAATTCTGAGGTGATTTGTGAAAGTAGGGGTTATGAATAAAAAACCACTGCCGCAGACATTAAATTCATCTTTGCTACCATCTGTATAAACTAAAGAAAAATAATCTAAATAAATTATCTAAAGAAAAATAAATCCTTTATATGGAAAATCTAAAATTTTTGACAATTTTTTTCAATAAAATGAAACAAATTCATAACATGAAATACACATACCTTAATTTTCCCTTGATACACACAACCTTGATTTCAATATAAAAATCCAATGATAAAGTCAAATCAGCAATAAAATTAACTTTAATATCATAAACCACAAAAATAAACCGCAAAATACACTGCAAGAAACATTCAATAAACCGCAAAAAACATTTGACGCAAGAAGCGCCCTCACGCGGTACAATGTCAAAAGCCCAGGCCGCCCGACTCATCCGAAGATATAGAGCACCAGATTAGGAGACCGGACACGGTACAATGTTGTTGTTGAGACCCAGATCGTCCGACCTACAAGAAAAGTGCAAGGTAACCTTTTGGACGGCCGGGAGGTGCCACCCAATTTAGACCGGAACCCAGTGGGGGGAGGCATCCACAGAGACCGTACCCTCCTTCCCTTACCACCAACCTCTTGGAAGGATTTACAGACCCACGTTAAACGTGATCGTACTCCGCATGAATACGGCGGCAGTTGTGGCAGCGTGCAAATCCAGTGCGCAAACCACCGGGCTACCGCGCCAGAACGGCCCGAAAGTCCCCTCGCTAGAACGGTCAACGGCCCTACCGTGCTGATAACACCGGTTCTCGTTAGATCACCGAAGTCATGCAGCATCGGGCGCCGTTAATACTTGGGTGGGTGACCACCTGGGAACACCGCGTGTTGTTGGCACATTTCGGGCGCGGTAGCCCGGTAGTTTGCGCGCTGGATTTGCACGCTGCCACAACTGCCTCCGTGTTCATGCGGAGTACGATCACGTTAAACATGTGGGTCCGAAAGTTCTACCGAGAGGTTGGTGGTAGGGGAAGGAGGGTACGGTCCCTAAGGATGCCTCCCCTACTGGGTTCCGGTCTAAATTGGGTGGCACTTCCCGGCCGTCCAAACAGTTACCATACACCTTTCTAGTAGGTCGAACTATCTGGGTCTCAACAAACAACAAAAGTAAAGCGACTATTTTGCATTGAGACGAGCTGTCATGCACTGCAGATATACCGAAATAATTACATTGAAGTATAAGCAAGAGCCAATGGCCCTACCTTGCTGAAAACACCGGTTCTCGTTAGATCACCGAAGTCATGAAGCATCGGTCGCGGATAGTACTTGGGTGGGTGACCACCTGGGAACACAGCGTGCTATTGGCACATTTAGGGCACGGTTACCCGATAGTTTGCGCACTGGATTTGCACGTTGCCACAACTGCCTCCGTGTTTATGCGGAGTACGATCACGTTAAACTTGTGGGTCCGAAAGTGTCTCCGAAAGGTTGGTTTTGGAGGACGGAGGGTACGGTCCCTGTGGATGCCTCCCTCCCTGGGTTCCGGTCTAAATTGGGTGGCATTTCCTGGCCGTCCAAACAGTTACCTTACACCTTTCTGGTAGGTCGGACGGTCTGGGTCTCAACAACAACAAAAGTAAAGCGACTATTCTGAACTGAGACGAGCTGTCATGCACTGCAGAAATACCGAGATACTGACATCGAAGTACAAGCGAGAGCCAACGGCCCTACCGTACTGAAAACGCGGGTTCTCGTTAGATCACCAAAGTCATGCAGCATCGGGCGTGATTAGTATTTGGTTGGGTGACCACCTGGGAACACCGCGTGCTTTTGGCACATTTCTGGCGGGGTATCCCGGTAGTTTGCGCGCTGGATTTGTACGCTGCCACAACTGTCGCCGTGCTATGCGCAGTACGCTCAAGTTAAACATGTGGGTTCGAAAGTCCTTCCGAGAGGTTGGTGGTAGGGGAAGGAGGGTACGGTCCCTGTGGATGCCTCCCTCCCTGGGTTCCGGTCTAAATTGGGTGGCATTTCCTGGCCGTCCAAACAGTTACCTTACACCTTTCTGGTAGGTCGGACGGTCTGGGTCTCAACAACAACAAAAGTAAAGCGACTATTCTGAACTGAGACGAGCTGTCATGCACTGCAGAAATACCGAGATACTGACATCGAAGTACAAGCGAGAGCCAACGGCCCTACCGTACTGAAAACGCGGGTTCTCGTTAGATCACCAAAGTCATGCAGCATCGGGCGTGATTAGTATTTGGTTGGGTGACCACCTGGGAACACCGCGTGCTTTTGGCACATTTCTGGCGGGGTATCCCGGTAGTTTGCGCGCTGGATTTGTACGCTGCCACAACTGTCGCCGTGCTATGCGCAGTACGCTCAAGTTAAACATGTGGGTTCGAAAGTCCTTCCGAGAGGTTGGTGGTAGGGGAAGGAGGGTACGGTTCCTGTGGATGCCTCCCCAACTGCGTTCCGGCCTAAATTGGGTGGCACTTCCCTGCCGTCCAAACGGATACCTTACACCTTTCTGGTAGGTCGGACGGTCTGGGTCTCAACAACAACAAAAGTAAAGCGGTTTTAGGACTGGCGCAACATTAATACAAATTAAAAATCACGATTTTGACATTTGCAAAAAAGATGGATGCCATATTTTTTTTAAGTAGGGCACTTGACCGTTTCATATAATACGGGTGCAATTATTATTTTAATTTTTTTTAAGCTACCGAACATATTTTGCGGAAATTTTTGGTATATATTGTATGGGATAATTTGAATATTTCCTAAAATTTTCGAAGCAATTTGTGAATTTTAAATTCGTTGAAAAAATGTTTGAAACATTAAATCCTATAGGTTTAAATATATTTAAATGTTTCAACCCGGATTCCATCCAAAACTAATTGGGTGATATTATTCATATACATTCTCGCATGTCCCACTAACCGTCTCAAAAACATACTAAATTTTATTTTGATAAAGTCATTTTTATGGCAGTTATCGTTCAAACGGACAGATAGAGAGACAAAATGAATGAACACAGTCATAAACACTTTTCAACCATGCGTAAATATTTTGCGTGGATAATGTATGACGAAGTTCCTCCAGCTATTTGTGTAAAGACGCTGATCAAGCGATTAGCATAAAACTTGCTTGCTCTCCATAGACACTCTAGATTTGCATATGCCGCATGCACAGCACTTCTACCCTGGTTCTTAGAAGCGAGCCTCAGAACTTCATCACCATCATTCGGACATTCGTATTTCGGCTGCTGCACGCGTTATAATGTAGCTCTATTGTAATAATGTTCTTGTATATAATCTACGTAATGTTCCTGTATATAATCTATGTAATGTTCATGCATATAATCTACGTAATGTTCCTGTATATAATCTATGTAATGTTTTTGTAAATAAATCTATATTTCATGCTTGCCGGATACTCTTCAACATCGCAACTTCGCCTTATGTATGACCCTAAGTGGTGCCCTGAGATCTGATGCCTCCAACTTTACTAAAACGTAATGTCTCCAATCCAACTTACCGGAGACGTGGCAGATCCAACTTTCCTGAGCCTCCAATTCACCGGAAACTAGGTGCTTCATTTTATGTGAGTATCTACTTCAATTTAAGTGACGTCTGAAAAGGTGCGTTTTCCGTAGTTCCTAGCGAAACTATGACTACAACTGAGACTATCGAAACTCGTTTTACACCAGCCAGGGATGCAAAAAGCGCTTCAGCTCCGAAAGAAGATTTTTAGTTCTGTAGAACTTACAAGAGTTGCTTTCAAAGCACCTCAGTTCTGGAAAACTCTGATTTATTCTTTTTGCACCTGAACTCTCAATTCCTGTTTTACGGAATCGTAAATGAAAAAACAAAATTCCATTGCATAATTGCAGCTCTAGATTGTGATATCTTGACTCATGCCACAGATATAATTCGCACACCTCCTGAAAATGAACCTTATTCTGTGTTGAAAAATAGCATTATTACGCACTTTGCAGATTTTGAAGTCGCAAAACTTCGCAACCTTTTGCAGGAATTGCAGTTAGGAGATAGGAAACCAAGTCACTTCGCGAAATGTAAGATCGCTTCTGGACAAAAATGGACAAAGACGTTCTTCTCAAGCTGTTTTTTCAACGACTACCAGTTCATGTACAACAAATCTTATCAATTAGTTCATAATCGCTACAGAAATTTTCTGAAATGGCGGATGATATATGCGGTGTTTCCACATCACTCTCAATATAAGAAGTGGCAGAGAATAGTCATATTTTGCGCTTCGAAGCTCAAGTTGCAATCCTGACGGAAACCGTAGAGCAATTTAAAAAAAATTGCAAACTACTGTTCAATCCAAACTACGAACTCTATATCGATCGCAATCCCGAAATATCGATATGTATTGGTATCACTCAAAATTTCAAGGACAAGCTCGCAAGTGTGCAAAGCAAGTTTTTTAACCGAAAATTAGCTGGCTCAATCATTTCGGCGACGATGCATAGAAGCCTTGGGAACAGTCTCTTATTCCTATAAGACGAGCTATCTCATATACAATTTCTAGTCGACAGCGGCGCAATGATATCGGTTTTTTGAATCAACACGCATACTGCTATAGCAAAAAAAGATTTCCTCGTTATAAGCAGCAAACGAACCAAATTTAAAACGTTTGGAACAAAACTTATTTTAAAATTTGAATTACAATGAAAATTTATTTGGAATGTCGTAATTGCCGATGTCTTCCGAGCAATTTTAGGTGCAGACTTCCTAGCAAAATTCGGATTACTGGCCGACATGAAAAATCAAAGACTAATCAACAGCTGTACAAAAACCCGCATCAAAAGAAGTACGACGCAGATACTCTTACTTGTACAGTGAGTAAGATTCACCCTATACTAGGTTGCTAAGTGAATTTCCAAGTTTAGCGCAAACCATTTCTCTGCAAGCTGCAAAACCCAATACAGCTCACTGTATTTAAACTGGAGGACCTCCAGTTCATGCAAAAGGAACCACAAGGAACTACAAGGAACTTCCCAAGTTAACACATAATTTTGTGCTTCGTATGATGACCGTCACAGACCTCATACGATGGACCATTCCTAGTGTGTGCACGCACAGACATTACCCACAGAATATCCGAGGACGAAAACTCAACAACTGCATTGATCAAGTTTGAAACCCGCATTTCTACTAAAACCCTTAGACGATTCAAAAGAGACATCCACACAGATATCTGACCAATCATCTTCCACCACGCGAGATCCTCCAACGATTTGTATAAAGACGCTGATCAAGTGATTAGAGGATTCAAAAGAGACATCCACACAGATATCTGCCAATCATCTTCCACCACGAAGCTCCTCCACCGATTTGTACAAAGACGCTGATCAAGTGATTAGCATAAAACTTTCTTATTGTCCAGAGAGACTCTATATTTGCATATGTCGCATGCACAGCACTTCTACCCTGGCTGTTATGAAAGAGAATCCGAACTTTATCACCATCATTCGGACATTCGTATTTCGGGTGCTAACTGCAAGCGAATTATGATATAGCTCTATTTTAATAATGTTCCTGTACATTATCTACGTAATGTTTTTGTAAATACAGATAATATGTTCTTGTAAATAAATCTATCTTTTATGCTTGACGCTCTAATGGATACTCTTCAACATCACACATTCGCCTTATATATAGCCTATGCTATAAATGTATGCTACATAAAACTACAATAAAGTTCAAGAAGTTTCTTTGTTGTTATCAATCTCATTTGCTTCGTTTACAACATGTAGCCTATGGTAAATGTATGGCGAATATCATAAAACTCCAATAAAGTCACATAAAAAAAAAAAAAAAAAAAATTTCAGAAAGTTATTTGCTATTTTTAATTTCATCTGTTTTGTTGAAAACATATAATATGGATCTATGGTAACTTTTCTGGCGTATATCATAAGACTCTAATAAAGTAACGTAAAACTCCAATAAAGTTTATTCGTTGTTTTCAATCTCATTTGCTGTGTTTACGACATATAATATGGGCCTATGGTCACTGCACGGGGAATACCATATAATTCAAATACAGTAGCATAAAATTTCAATAAAGTTCAGTTTTTTCATTATTTTCAATATCATCAGTTTCATTTATCACATACACTCTTTTGCAAACAAAAAAAAAAAAAAAAAAAAAACGAAGCTCCCCTAAAAAAAATAACCCAATCATCTGGAAATTTCGCGTGCAAATTCCTTTATACCAAGTATGTAAATGATTAAATTTGCAAGACCAATGCGTGTTAACTTCGGTCATAACGTACGTTTCTACTGCGAAACTAGCATCCTATAAAGCAGGTTAATAATGTGGAAGGTTTATCTTTGCTCTTTATCGGCGTTGCAGTTCCGTGGAGACAGAACCAATAATGCCGTTACAATGTTGCCGAAGACTTTATAAGCAATCAAACGAGTTTAATATGATAAATTATTGATATGCTAATACACTATATGCTAAGTTATTTTGAAAGCAGTCGACATTTTATTGTGTTCTTCATACATATTTTATGGCACAATTGCGGGGGAATATTGCCAATTTTCATTTTATAATAAGATTTATCCATTTTTTTAAACGTTTGACAATTGTTACGTAAAATTGTTACATTTTGCAATGTTGCTTGTAAATAATATCAATAGAGGTTTGAAATCAAGCCAATTTTGCTACGATTCTAGCCCCAACGTTGATTAATGTCTTGGCAATATTGCTTAGTGAAGGATGTTTTTGTCGAGCGTTCTGTCCTCGAAAATTTTAGCAGTGTCCTTTCAAATTATTTAAAGAGGCATGCTAAAATGTGAAACTTAAATACACCAAAAGTGGTCGCCAATCGGCTTCCTCTTGGCCGACAGGTTTAGGGCGTTAAGTTGCGAGGCCTTTAGGCTCCAGTTCGATTCCCTCTTCGGGAAAAAAGATAAAATTCTAGTGTTAGAAAGTAGAGGATGTTTTTATCGAGAGTTCTGGCCGTGTCAATTTTAGCCGTGTCTTTTCAACTTATTTAAAGAGACATGCTAAAATGTTAAATTTAAATACACCAAAATTCAATCAGCAGTTATCGCCCTCTTGGCCGATAGGCTTGGGGCGTCAAGTTGCGGGGCTTTAGGCTCGGGTTCGGTTCCCTCTTGATTAATACTGTAGTGCTGAAGATCAGCGCGTTTTCGGGGGGTTGATGGGGAATCTGGGGTTCTTGATTAGTTAGGTCGTCTTAGGTCACTTCCTCTCCACTTTTCCTTTCTAATATTTCTTACTAAATTATCTGCACGAGATGGAGGACGGGCGGTGGGGTTTCTCTTCGGGCCTGCTGGCTTCGGTATCGAGCACGCCACCTTTCCTCGTCCAAAGTTCGTGCAGGACTTATTTTACACCACGTGACTCCTGTTAAAGAAGCCTCGAAATTTTGAGCATTTTAAAAAACATCACATTTTTTTTACCAGCCCTTTTAGTGGATGAACAGGAAATGAAGGATAGGATATCGGAAGGTTAGGATATGAAGGATATCGGATGTGACGTCATGCGAAGGCACTTCCAGTACGTCATTTCCTGTGGCGTCACTTCCGGTCAAATAATATTAATAATGAAATACTTTTTATTAATTTGAGGTAGCAAAATTCAGATTGTTGAGAAAAACACAAATACCTAAAAGTCTCAATACAGGTGGTTGGACTCGAACCCACAGCCTCTAAAATTGTAGGAAGACAACAAGACCACTAAGCCAGCCAGCTTATGTACCGAAAAATCTACTTAATTTATTTAAACGTAACGTTCAGATAGATCAGAAAAAGCACAGACACGAAAACGACATGTTGGACTCGAACCCACAGCCTCTGGAATTTGCAGCAGACAACATGACTAATGAACCAGCCAGCTCGTACACAGGAAATCTTAATTGATCTATTTAAAATTAACGGAGAGACTGATTGAAAAATCACAGATATCAAAACGACTCAACTCGCTATATTCAATACGAGTGGATGAACTTGAACCCACAGCCTCTGGAATTTGAAGCAGACAGCATGACCACTGAGCCAGCCAGTTCATATATGAAAAGCCCTAATTAATATATTTAAACTTAACAGAGAGCCTGATCGTAAAAAACACATATATCGAAACGGCACCACTTGATACACTGAATGCAAGCGGGGGATTCGAACCCACAACCTCTACATAATGGAACAGACAACATGACCACTGAGCCAGCCAGTCCACACCTCTTTGATACTCATTAACCTATTTAAAATTCACGGAGAGACTGATTATAAAAAGCACAGTTACCAAAACGACGTAACTCGCTACATTTAATGGTAGTAGACGGAATCGAATTACAGCCTCTGGAATTGGTAACAGACAGCATGACCACTGAGCCATCTAGCGCATAAACCAAGTATAGTAATTAATCTACTTAAACTTAACTGAGAGACTGATAAAAAAATTACACATATACCAAAACGACTCATTGGACTCGAAACTAAAACTTCTGGAATTCGTGGAAGATAACACGACCAATAAGACAGCCCTTTCACATCACAAGCCGAAGAACCTAATTAATCTATTTAAACTTAACTGAGAGACATAAACAAAATACACATGTGCCAAAACAACTCAATGCAGTCGAATTCAGAACCTCTGGAATCGATGGAAGGTAATATGACCAGTGAGCCAGCCAGCTCACACACCGAAGATCTTAAGTAGTATATTTAAACTTAAATGAGACTGATAAAAAAATTACACTAATACAAGAGACTCAAACCCAGCGCATCTAGAATTGGCGGAAGGTAACATGGCCACTGAGCCAGCCAGCTCATAAGCCAACGAGCCTAATTAATCTATTTAAACTTAACTGAGAGACGATAAAAAAAATAAAAATAAAAAAAAAGTACACATATACCCAGTCGTCTCAAACGTAGAGCCTCTGCAATTGGTGGAAGGTAAACATTAAACACCTCAGTTAAAAACAAAAAAGAATATTTCAAGTTATACTAATTCGCTAAATTTTTCTATGAACCATAATTCAAATTTTGTTTCTGTGGTTCAAGAATTTTAGAAATCATTTTTCTCTCGTAAACATTATTGTACAGACTAGTTTAATTATCCACGATTGTATGGACTATAGGTCAGATATTTGCCTGAGTAGCTATTTTGGAAGGACGTGAAGAAATGGAAAAGTATGCTCATTTTCCACTGAAGAGCAAACATTCCCGTTTAAAACTGTAATCAATATAGATACCTTAAATAAAAACAAAATCTTTCCGAGTTCTAGTTGCTAATTTTTTCTATGATGCACAATTTAATTTTTTTTTAATTTAAATGATCTGCAATGTTAATGGGTTTTGAAGTATTAAATATTTCTACCTGAAAAGTTCTACAACCCTTATTACTTTTCTTATATACATAATGTATAAAGAAAGTATTGGGACGGGTGCGAAAATTCGAGTTTTCGACGGGAAAGCACTTGAAAGCATCCCTGATCACGAATCAAACATTTTTAAAGTTATGTCTGTGTGTGTGTGAAAGTGCGTGTGTGTGTGTCAGTGAGTCTGTGGAGAAGACAACTGACGAACGAGTGGACCGATTCGAACGAAATTTGGTACAAAAATCACAATCCTTAAACAATGGACGCCTATTATTTTTATACGCAATTGAATATTCAGATTCCCCCTAAATTTTCAAGTGAAATTTTGAAAAAATTGTCAAAAAATCAGAAACGCTAATAAAGTTACGCAAATAGACATTTCTCATGTAATATTTCATTAGGAAACGATTGGCATAAATTTTAGAACGCTAACATGAACTGTTCTCCAGATATTGCACATTTTTCAAATAAATTTATAAAACAATTATATAAATTAAAAATATATATATTATTTGTAGAGAAACATGTCCACTTTTCATATGTAATATGCGACACAAGTGGTGACATCATTCTCGTGGGTCTAGCTCGTTCCATTCATGAAAAAAGATACTTTGAGTAATACTTTTGTATTTGAACGCCAATAGTCATTTATCTGCTGTAAGAATAACTTATTTCTTCGTCCATAACGCCTGGCGAGCTTTCGGCGACGAATTTAGTGGAATATCGCCAACTTGGCGACTTTTTAAAATGTTGCCAAATTTACGAAAAACTCGCCAAATGGATAAAAATGTCGCAAAGTCAATGACGACTCATGGATAATGACAAGAAGGAAATAACGACTATTTGACAAAATTTCAATATCTTTGAAAGAATATAAACAAGAAAGATCAATCATGCATAAGCATTGATTATGAAACACTTTCCAACTGAAATGCAATTTCATTTAAAAATCTCTAAAATGTGAAACATTCGGTGGTGATGTCTTTTATATTATCACAGTACTACAGTAATTTATTATACTTAAATATTTAAAACTGTATCGAAATATAAATCATCTGACTCTCTATGCAAAATCAATGAATATTTCATTCATATAACTTGTATTCCAGACTCCAGAGCTAAATAATTTTATGTGAAAAAAATTCAGCAATTCTTATATAACTCACCCTACAATCGCTTGAGATATTTGCATTCTGCATAAGTTAAAATTAGGCTTCGTTGAAGAAATAATAAAAGTTTAGGGATCATTTAATATCACAACTATTGCAATTGCGTAGGCACGCAATTTAGATACACAGATAATTTATAGATACACATATAATATATATGTCTGCGTGAGTATGTATTTAAAGTATTGGAATCTTGCCGAAGATCGGAACTCAAATTTTTAAAGGATCTACAAGTTTTGGGACTTCTAGAACGCGAAATAACTATTTTTAGGAAGACATCTGTGTGTGTAAGGGTGTATCTGTGTGTGTTTCTGTGTGTCAGTGAGGATATTGCATCCACTGATCATCCAGTGAGGATATTGCATCCACTGAAAAACTAATGGACCGAATTTAATAAAATTTGGCAGGTACGTTTTTTGTGGGAAACCCTGATGTTCATTTGATTATAGTACGATTCGTAATAAAAGAATCTGCCTTCTTTGCGAAATGGCTGGCAGAAATTGCCTTTATCCACTCTAGCTAAAAACTAATGGACCAAATTTAACGCAATTTGCTGTATAATATTTCAATAACCTACAAATGATTTATATACCAAATTTAACAAAATTTGTTACATAAATCACTTGTAGGTTATTCTAGTACTATTCGGGAAAAAGGAACGGGCTTTTTTTGCGAAATTACCCGCAAAAATCGTTAAATATAAAAATAAAAGACTGCGTGTGCTCAATTATATCAATGAAATTCCTATTTTATACTTAATTTGTAACAACAAAAAGAATAAGACTAACCCCATTACTCTAGGACTAGCCGTTCTTGAGATATTTATTTTTTTTTTTTTTGCGTTTTCGCTACGCCACCTTTGACAATAAGTCCATCTATCAAATACAAACCAAATTAAAGTTTAACGTGCAAATTCCATATCATTTAAAATACTTATGGCTGTTATTTTGTGCATAGAAACTTAATTATTATTGAAGAAGTAAAGAGAACGTGAATATGAGTCTGCAGGGAAAGACATGTACTGTCCACATCAGAATTTTTAACAATATTACAACAATGATTTATAGAAGTGAACGGGGATTATTTGCAGGCCATTTCGAAAAAAATGTTGGATCTATCATTAAAGATCCACCAAATTCTTGTAGAATAAAATATTCTACAAATTTAAGCTGTGTACCAAATTCTAACTCTCAAGGACGTAGGAAAGTGCATTAAAAACGCCATCAAATAAGTATATCATGAAGAGTTATATAAAATTTAAAAAAAAATTGAGAAATTGTTATATACCAAACGTATTTTAAAATGTGATGCCGCTCTCATATACTAACTAATTAAGCTCTTGGAAAGATATTTATTATATAATATATCTATTTTTCCTTTCTGGAGGATATCGCAAAAGTCAGAATTTAATTGAATTCATTATTCTCCCTATATTTAATATTTTTAATTAAAAAACTACCTAACATATTTACTGATTTTTTTATATATATTTTTTGCGATAATATGAATATTTCCTAAAAATTTCGAAGCAATTTGTGAATTTTAAATGTGCTTTAAACATGTTTGAAAAATTAGGTTCCATAGGATTCAATGTATTTCATTTTTTCAACCAGGGTTTAATAAAAAACTAAATGGGTGAAATTATTTATTTATATTCCCATAGGTCCCGATAGGACTGAAAAACATACTAAAATTTCATTTTGATAAAGTCATTTTTACGGCAGTTATCGTGCTAACGGACAGACAGACAGAATGAACAAAGTCATACACATTTTTCAACTATGTTGTAGAGTGTTAATAACTACTATAAAAATAATCTATTTTTTTCTACTGTAAAAGTAGTAAATTCATTGCATTATATAAGGAAAGTCATGTGCTGCTACACATTAGATTGTTTAAGGAGTTTTGGGTTCACGTCAATTCATCTGCACCATGTAAAACAAGAAAGATCAATCATGCTTAAAGCATTGATTATAAAACACTTTCCAACTTCAATGCAACTTTATTTAAACAAGTCTAAAATGCAATACATTCTTAGGAAATATTTTAAAACTTATCACAATACTACATTAATTTATTATATTTGAAAACCTAAACCGTTATTGAAAAAAATGAACTTCATTCAAATGACGGCATTGAAATATAAATTGCCTGGTTTAAACAATTCTAAAATGCGATACATTCCTCAGTAATATTTTTAAAACTATTATAATAATGCGATAACTTATTATATTTGAAAATTTCATCGAAAACACCTGAAATTCATTTAAATGACGTCATAGAAAAAATAACACACCTGGATATCTATAAAAACAGCATTTCATTTATAACATTTTCCCATTCATTTCATTCATCACAATACTATAATAATTTATTTTATTTAAGAATTAAGACCATGGAGCTACAAGTAATTAAACTCTGTGCTTAAAACTTTATCGAAAAAAATCGTCCTTCTCTTTGTAAAATCAATGAATATTTCTTTCATATCAGCAATGCAGACTCCATGGGCTAAATAATTTTGTGTTAAAGAAATACAGCAATTCCAATACAACTCATTCTACATATTTTGCTGTTTACATTTTGCAAAGGTGAAAAATAGGCTTCGTTGTAGAAATAATCAAATTTGGATGATCATTTAAACTCAAATATATTGTATTTGCGTTGTTTCAGAATGTAGATGCACAGAATTTAAGCAAAATAAAGTGGTTTTAGGACGGATACAACACTCAATATGAATTACAAAGAACTTAAAAAATCACGATTTTGAGACAAGATGGATGCCATATATCATTTTGAAGTAGGTCATGTGATCTTTTCATATCATGGTCACGTGATCGCTTCATATAAGAGGTGTAATTATTATTGTAATTTTTATTTAAAAAACTACTGAATATATTTCGTTGAATTTTTTCTTATATATTTTACGGAACAATTTGAATATTACCTAAAATTTTCGAAACTATTTGTGAACTTTAAATCCGCTTAAAAAATGTTTGAAAAATTAGGTCCCTTAGGGCTCAATGTATTTCATTTTTTCAACCCGGGTTCAATCCAAAACTAATTGGGTGATATTATTCATTTATATTCCCATAGGTCCTACAGATCGTCTGAACAACATACTAAAATTTCATTTTGATTAAGTCATTTTTACGGCAGTTATCGTGCTAACGGACAGACAGACAGACAGAATGAACAAAGTCATAAACACTTTTCAACTTTGTTGTAAAGTGGTAAAAAGCAACGATATGCTAAATTTGAATGTTTAGGGTTCTCGAGCTATAACGTGTACTTTCCTATTGGTGGTTTAAAAAATATAATACGCATTTAAAATTTGTTCTTTTTAACACGTTCCAACTTTGGTGTAAAGTGTTGATGACTTGTCTTGTTGCGTTTTGAAAGATAATATTATTGTAATGATTTTCTGTAGCACTTGTCTCTTAGTCTAACTATCCCACATTCCGACAAATTTGACTACTTTTTAATACGCTGTCAAATTACTGAAAATGATGCCGAATTTATAACATGATACTAAATTAATGACAATTATACACCCAGTTAATGAAAATTCAATCATTTGAAAAATTAAGTTCAATTTCCTTGAAAATCACTGTCGCTCTGTGGTAATTAGATAAAAGTTTTTGTAAATTTGTTTACACACAGGACCAGGATGTTTTTACCTTCAGATCTGCCTGTGAAGATAATTTTGTATAGCGAGAATAAATATTCTTATACATCCATTAAGGATAATTAAAATAAATACAAACCGAATACCAGTTGAAAATATACTGTGTCGCAAGAAGCAACTCCCGAATAATGTAAATGTTTGATTAATTCGCGTTTCACATTTATTCGTCAAATCGAATATTTTGGTGTGCATAACCCCTCCCCCTCTGCCTTCCAAACTATCACTACTACTTCCACTCTCTGCCTTCCAAACTATCTATCCGCACAACACATTTGACATCACATCTCTATCTCATCCCGAAGCATGTTTTTTTTTTCCATAAATTCATCTTTCGAACGTTTTTCTCTGGAGCACCCCTTAAACGAACATTTTAAAAAAACTGTATTCGTATTGAGTGTTTTCATCACATAATTAGTCCATGTGCAAAATTTCAAGCCTCTATCAAATTTTAAAGGAGCCGTTTCTCATTTATTTGGAAAATCGAACATTTAATGGTACATGAAGGTCTATTTTGTCCATGAAGTTCTTTCGAACATGAAGGTATATTTTGCCTCTCGGACCTTTGCCATTCCCCGATGACGGGAGTTTTTGAACTTTTTTTTTCTTGCGGAAAATAAAATCCCATGACCTCATGTAAACTATTACTAAGTTGGATAGCATTCTGTCCAGTAGTTTTTCTTTTATGGCCATTTCAAAGTCGAACTTTAATTGTAAAGACTCTGTATAAACTCAAGGTGTATTTAAACATAAGGTAGGTCAGAGAAAGGGGGTTGCTTTTCGATCGGGAGAGAAACTTGAAGCGTGACGTCACTGACTTACAAGTCAAGAAGAGGGGACATAGAGATACGTGTATAAAGTTTAGAAAGTTCGCGTTTATCATTCGAAAAGGAGATAAGATCATTCGTAATAAAATTTTAGAAGAATGAAATTAAATGATTCTACTCATAAATGCATAGGGCTATCATTAAAATATTACTATACATATATTATTTATAATAAAAGCTGAAATATATCGTGAAAAGTGTAGTAAATATAAAAATTACATTTCAAGTGTTTTAATACAGATATGATGATATGAATAAATATTTAATCATCGGATTTTTAAAAATATAGTATCCATTATCTTAAACATTGATAATACTTTCTACATGTAATATAAATATATATTTCAAAAATATCTAATTGCGTAAAAAATCCCACATACATATAGCATATATTGATGGTTATGAAATATCATCAATCTAGTAGTTACATAACTACTAGACTACGAATATTTTAAGAAGCGTAGATCGGATCTTGGGAAAAGGGGGGAGTTGACGGTCGAATGGATGGTCAATGCAGTAGATTTATTTTATTTACCCAGCAAAAAGACGATGCATTTTGTGAGCTAGTAGAGTATTATGACTCTTGGTTAAGCCACTGGATCTATCAGTTTCACAAAGATATTTTAAGCATGCAAAATTGATGTTATTAAACTTTATAGCGTTTTAAATATATAAACTATGTACAGTTTTAAAATTTTAAAGCAATGTTCACGTGGATCATAAATAATAAATCAATACATACCATTTTTATGCCATGATACAGCTTTTACACCATTTAGAGGCTTTTCTTTGCTTTTTTCTCTCTACTAATTGTGGCATGAAAGTCTTATTTAAGTGTTTAATGCGAATGAATGTCCTGGTTCGTGAAAACAAAGTTATGGCTTTTAGTGGTATAGAAGGTGAAATGTTTGCTAACTTTGACTGCAAGTTCTTAATGACGCATTTCTCTTTTGATATATATGCGCCATGCATTTCTTAGAAAGCATGCTCCCACTTTTTTATTTCTTCTGAAAAATGTGCTTCTGGCTTTTAGTTTTATTGTAAATAAATTTTTTATGCATTATATTTCAACTTTAATGATTTTAGTTTTGTATTCTAAGCTTTTTACATATCAAAACGAAATGTCCCATAACTTCAGATGATGTGAATATAATGTCAATATTATGATTACAAAAGAATTGCGTTTTATGATTATGTATATAAATAACAAAGTAAAATGCGTAAGGTATTTAAAATTAACTTTACATACATTTTGCAATAAACTAAACTGTGTAAATTAGCTTACAAATGCTAATATCTCCCCCCCCCCTCCCCTCCAAAAAAAGAAAGAAAATTCCATAATTGCTAGTATCAGAAATATAAATTATTTTTATATATTTTAACTACTGCATATGAAGTCGTTTTTATTTTATTAATTTTATTTTTTTGGATTACTTAGAGGACCACCTATTTTACATATCAATGAAACATGTCAATCATAAGTATTTTTTATACTGCTATATTAAAAACATAATTTTTAACTGCGGTATTAATGGTATGTGAGATTTTTGTACCGTTGGCTTCTTGTTTTAATCGTTTAACCGGTTTCAAATTCAAAATTAACCCGAAAATCTTCTTCAAAATCTTCATCAAAAAAAGTGACTCGAACAGACAGTTGCGTTAGCAATGTTTATTTTATCCTCTCTTTTGCACTTCATGATCCATAATTTTTGGAGTGTAGGATCTTTTGGAAATCTATGAAAACTGATATATCCCATTGACTTCTTATAATAATTTGAACACAAAGCAACCGAGCATCAACCAGGCATTTTTGTGCTTACCAAAATTATATTTTATATACGTGAAAATACTAATATATATACATCTATAATACACAAATTTACACTTAAACTTCACTTTTACGATAGAATTACAAATTATATTAAAACAACGACTGACATAGTCTAAGTTTTCCCATAGAAATGAATGCTAATCGGAGAAACTGGCACTTCTCCTTCTAACCTAGTGACGTCACGAACGGCGATAACGTCCGCCTTCTAGAATACTGTCAACGGCGGCATTCTGGTCTTTTGATCTCTGACCCTCATAAACTCTCCCTCAAAACGTTCGAATACCTACCTACACTCTTTGACCATTAGCCGCAAAGAAAGATTAGTGTCAGTCATTGTCTCCTTGGAGTCCCAAATGAGGTGTGAAATACACTCTTCCCAGAAAAATTCTTCTCTACCGTGGGAAACTTAGAGCAAGAAGCATTCTTCTGATTTTCACCAAAACCTGTGTTCATTGCTTTTTGCTGAAAACTTTAATTCTTTATATAAAACGCATACTCTAACTTTGTTGTTGCATATAATATTTTTTTACGCATACGTGTACATGTACATAAACATTTTATATTATGTTGAAATTATATTATTTCTGCAATGAAACAGGCATTTTCTGGATATCGTTTGTACGATATTTCAATATTTAATTCAAGCTAAAATGACACGAGTATTTACATATTTTTAACATTTTACAGCATAGTTGAAAAGTGTAGCTTTGTTCATTTTGTGTGTCTGTCTGTCCGTTCGCATGATAACTGCCATAAAAATGATTTTATTAAAATGAAATTTTACTGTATTGTTCAGACAGTAGGTGGCACATATGGGAAAATAAATGAATAATATCAAACAATTAGTTTTGGATTGAACCCGGGTTGAAAAAATGATATGCATTGAATCCTACGGAACCTAATATTTCAAACATTTTTTAAGAAAATTTGAAATTCACAAATTACTCCGAAAGTTCTAGGAAATATTCATTTTATCCCATAAAAACATGAAAAAAATTCCGCAAAATATATTCAGTAGTTTTTAAAATAAAATTTTAAATAATATTTACACCTATATTATATGAAGAGATCATGTGATCCACTTCAAAATAAAATATGGCATCCATCTTGTGTCAAAATCTTGATTTTTAAAGTTCTTTTTAACATTTTACAACATTGTTGAAAAATGTTTATGACTTTGATCATTCTATGTGTCTGTCTGTCTCTCTGTCCGTTAGCACAATAACTGCAGTAAAAATGACTTTATCAAAATTTTAGTTGTTCAGTCGGTCAGTGGGACCTGTGGGAATATAAATGAATAACATCACACAATTAGTTTTGGATTGAACCCGGATTGAAAAAATGAAATACATTGAACCCTATGAGACCTAATTTTTCAAACATTTTTTAAGAGAATTGTTAAGCGAATTCGCAAATTGCTTCGAAAATTTTAGGAAATATTCAAATTATCCCATAAAATATATAAATAAAAATTAGCAAAATATATTCGGTAGTTTTTTAAATAAAAATTGAAATAATAATTACACCTTTTATATGAAGAGATCACGTAACCCACTTCAAAATAAAATATGCCATCCATCTTGTCTCAAAATCGTGATTTTTAAAGTTAGTTCTTTTTTATTCATATTTAGTGTTGTATCCGTCCTAAAACCGCTTTATTTTTGCTAAAATTCTGTGCATCTGCATACTGAAACAACACAATTACATTATATTCGAGTTTAAATGATTATCAAACTTTGATTATTTCAATAACGAAGCCTCATTTCCACTTATGGAAAATGCAAACACCAAAAGATGTAGAATGTGTTGTATAAGAATTGCCGCATTTCTTTAAAGCAAAATTATTTAGCTCATGGAGTTTGCAATACAGCTGATATGAATGAAACATGCGTTGATTTTACACAAAGAACCCAGACGATTTTTTCAATGAAGTTTTAAGCATAGAGTCAAATTATTTGTATCTCCATGGTTTTAAATTTTTAAATCCACACACACAAATAAATTATTATAGTATTGTGATGAATGAAAGAATTGGAAAAATATTTATGAATGAAATGTTACTTTTTTATAGAGGCGATTTATATTTCGATGATGTCATTTGAATAAATTCCATTTGTTTTCGATGAAGTTTTTAAATATAATAAATTATTGCAGTATTATGATAATTTTAAAAATATTACCTAGGAATGTATCGCATTTTAGAGATGTTTAAACCAGGCATTTTATATTTCAATGCCGTTATTTAAATGAAGTTCATTTTTTTCGATGATGTTTTAAGTTTCCAAATATACTAAATTAATGTAGTATTTTGATAATTTTAAAAATATTACCGAGGAATGTATCGAATTTTAGAGATATTTATATAAAATTGCATTGAAGTTGGAAAGTGTTTCATAATCAATGCTATATGCATGGTTGATCTTGTTAATTTATATTGAGTGTTGTATCCGTCCTAAAACAGCTTTGTTTTTGCTTATTTTCTGTGCATCTATATTATGAAATAACGCAATTACTATATATTTGAGTTTAAATAATCAATGCCATCCACCTTGGGTCGAATTCGTGATTTTTAATGTTATTTTTAATTTATATTTATTGTTGTATCCGTCCTAAAATCGCTTTATTTGCTTAATTTCTGTTCACCTATATTCTGAAACAACGCAATTACAATATATTTGAGTTTAAATGATCATTAAACTTTAATTATTTCTACAAAGAAACCTAATTTTCATTTATGGAGAATGTAAACACACCAAGCTGTAAGATGAGTTGTATAAGAATTGCTGAATTTCTTTAACGGAAAATTATTTAGCTCATGGAGTCTGCAAAATAGCTGATATTGTGGTAGCGGTTTCAGAACCAACCTGCAAGTACCGATTCCGCTACACACAAGACCAGTGATCGTAAATTTTAGCAAAACAAAAGAAGTTGTAATTATCATACTTGACTTCAACATTAACACAAATATTTACCCAGGCTATGTTATTTTGATGAGAGTTTCCCAGTCTAGAAGCATTATATTCTAGATGGAATTCAGTGAGTAAAGAGCATGAGGAAATACAAGAAAAGATACTCATTTATCAATTTAAACAATTCTATTTATTTTAATAACTTGCATATTTATGAATATAACTTTTCTATATTTATCAATTCAACTTATTCAGAGCTTTCTTTAACATTAACAAACATTTCTCAAAATATGCTCTGTTCAAAATATTATCAAATCAATATAATATCAGTACTTAAATTATGATAATTAATACAATTCTAATTTTCTTTACTTAAAATTTAATAAACCTTTAAATCAATTTTAATCCTTTCATATGCCTGTGATGCAAGTTCTGGCTATTGAATTCAGCGGAACTTCTGGTTCCGATACAAAAAGGTTACCTGTGCTGACGCTTAATTTAACCAACTTCTCAGAAAAGTTCCATATACGGAAAACACAGCCGGAAACCGGGAATAAATGTCCAAATAATGGATGTTCAAACATCTTCACGATAATAGGGCTTTCGCCAGACATGTCGCTCAAGTCATTCATCTCAGAGCCAACATGGAAGCAAAGGGGTCCGCGGGATAATGTCCTGGAATAGAAAAGGAAAATTTTAGAAAAACGTTAATGAACATCGAAAACCTTCCAGGATCTTCTTCATACAGCTCCGGAAAATGAAGCGGGGTTTCATCCGAAACAAAAACTCCATTTCAGCAACTTAGCCATTTTGGCCAAAACCCTTTGTCTTCTTCATTAAGACAAATTTCACGATGCGACCTTTCAAGTCAAGAGTTCCATGCCGAATCCCAGGGTCTCACGAGTCCAACAGAAAAGTTCTCCTTCGCGCCGCTTCTTGATTGGCAGGCAAGCGCGCCCCGGCAACAACCGATCTCCTCCGAACACACGTCACGCATCTCAGCCGAGACAGGAATCCTAGCCGTTCCAACGAATTCTCGACGAAACTCCAATTTCAATGCAAAATCAATTCGAACGAGGCTTACCGAAATACAGCACAGGCACGGAAGGAAAGAAAGATGTTTTTCTACAGAAAAACACGAAAAGGCTCATGGCGCAGAATTGCGACATGACAATATGAATGAAACATTCATTGATTTTATATTGAGAAGCAGACGATTTTTTCGATGAAGTTTTAAGCAGACGATTTTATAGCAGACTTTTTCGATGAAGTTTTAAACAGACGATTTTATAGCAGACTTTTTCGATGAAGTTTTAAACATAGAGTCAAGTTACTTTTACCTCCATGGTTTTAAGTTTTTAAGTAAAAAAAATAAATTATTGTAATAGTGTGATGAATGAAAGGAATAAAATAAATGTGTATAATGAAATATTTACTTCTTTTACCTAGAGAGCCAGGTCATTTATATTTCGATGACGTCATTTGAATAAAGTTCATTTTTTTTCGATGAAGTTTAAGTTTTCAAATATAATAAATTATTGTAGTTTTGTGATAATTTTAAAAATACTACCGCTGAATGTATCGCATTTTAGAGATGTTTAAATAAAATTGCATTCCAGTTGGAAAATGTTTTATAATCAATGCTTTATGCATGATTGATCTTTCTTGTTTATAATATTTTGTATTCATATGGTGTATATCACATAGATATTCGTGTAGTAGTATTACATACATAGTCGTTTTTTCAAATTCGAGATTTAGATGCCAATATGTTTTAAGACCTCCTGAACACATTTTGCCTTTTTTTCGAATGATGTCCCTCCGTCTGTCTGTGGTCGATTTCTTGTATTCCCGATAGCGACCACGAATATTAATGGATTTTCATGAAACCTTATATCCAGCTTTGTTATAAATAATCTAGAACTTGATATAATTTTTTTTAATTCGAGTTCGAAATTTATTCTAAATTTCATATTTTTTTAACATGACAGCATAGAACAAAATATGAAATAATCATACATAAGAGTTTATTTATGGCTCAATGACCATGTGACTTTATAGTTACAATCATTGTTGTGAAAGATAACCGCAATATAATTTTATTTTTCGTGATGTCATTAGTCCCACCGGGAGGCAAGTTACCCCCTCCCCCCACTGTTAGGTATACTGTTAGGAAGTGCGGTTTTAATCGATTTTTTATGCTCTTTAAAGTGAAGGGTAACACACTATAATTGTAATCATTTAGGTTCTTTATACCGATTTTTCAAAAAGATTTTGTAAAATAAAACAAAATAAAATAAAAAATAAAGAAACTATTAAAAATAAATTATGGTATGAGAAAGTCGAATTGAGCCACACTGCAGTTAATTTTCCCCGAATATCGGAACTATATTGAAACGCAATTACATTTAAAAATTTCCAGCGAAAATTGCCAATTAATATGTAAAGTTCTGTTTAAAAGCAAATGACATAATTTTTAGAACGATAATCTACACCGTTCTTGCGATATAGTCGTTATTGATCCAAAATGGAGAAAATCCTAAAACATTAAATATTTTCACAATTATTATGTAACAAAATAACTTAAGTACATTTTACCAATAATTAATGGACACTATTGTTTAATAGTTAGTTTAATAGTATGTTTAATAGTTACTTACTAGATATTAGGTATTTTACTTTTCTCCAGAAACACGATATCTCACGAAATAATGAACCAATTTACTTAAACTTTTTGTGCATATTTTAATTGGTAACTGCAATAAGCCTATTCATTTTAGGGAGATCTGGTTAAAGAATGTTCTAATTTGTGTTGTTGTTTTCCAACAAAATAAAAATCTGTTAATCTGTAGTGGAAATCATGAGTTGCATACGTTACTTATCTATATTTCATTTTCTTTTTGAAAGAAAATACGCTGATTTGGAAAAACAATGTTTCTCTATTGTACTCCATTGCAAGTATAATGATAAATTCTGTAAATCGAATGTTATATACTTAATCAACTCAGTCATATTTATTGAGACCTAATAAGAATGAACAATAGAAAAAGTAAAAAATTAGGACGGAAATCCAAAGTTCCCAGATTGAATTCACGGACTTATTTTGTGGCTTAAGGTTTTGAGAGCTTGAAAATTGTAAAGAAATTGAAAATGAATATATATAAATAATATAGAGTATTTATGTTAAAAATGTATAAACTATGGAAGTATATTGGATGAATAAGAAACTCCTAACAAATTTTATTCTGGAGGTCACTTTGCTTCTCGCCTGTTTGAAGGATTAAAATTCCCAGCTCTCAAATTCTTTTATCTTCTTCCTGTGGGTCAGGAGGGTCGTATCCTCTGATCTATTGTACGTTATCTCTGATGGGTGGTGTCAAAGGTGTCAACTGCCTGCAAATGGGGGTCAACCTGTTTGGGATAGGGTTTGTCCCATAGCCGTGTTTTTGAGAGATTCTTCCACCCGTATGTTAACATGTCCAAATTTAAGTCAATGTAATTGAAGCGCTTATAGTGTTAGTTGGAACGTCCGTAGCTTGGAAAACGTCGAAGTTTGCATTCCATCTCGAACGAATATCCAAATGAAGCTTGCGAAAACCAAATGTCGCTACTTGCTTCGAAAATTCGACAGAACACAATTTATTTTGGACTAGCCGCCTTTGGCGACCAGCCTGTTCGCTACCCTTGAAAATTCTAACCGTGGCAAACTCGCTGGAGCGACCTACCAGAAAGGTGTAAGGTAACTGTTTGGATGGCCAGGAAGTACCCCCCCCCCAATTTATTTCAACCCATGGCATCCACAGGAACCATACCCTCCTTCCCCTACCACCAACCTGTCGGAAGGACTTACGGTCCCACATGTTTAACGTGACCGTACTCCGCGTGAACACGGCGGCAGTTTTGACAGTGGCGAGAATCGAACCAGGGCCTACCAAGTGCAATTCCCACGCGCTAACCACTGGACTACCGCGCCCTCCGCGACAATCTCCATAACTTTCTTTTTATTCACCCAATTTAGACCGGAACCCAGTGGAGGAGGCATCCACAGGAACCGTACCCTCCTTCCCCTATCACCAACCTCTCGGATGGACTTACGGACGCACATGTTTAACGTAATCGTACTCCGCGTGAACACGGCTGCAGTTTTGGCAGTGGCGGGAATGAAACCCGGGCCTACTGAGTGCAATTCCAACGCGTTAACCACTGGGCTACCGTGCCCTCAACCCCGTGGAGTTTCCAAAGTTTGGTTTAGTTTAATGACGTTAAAACTAAAAAGGAAATTTTAAGGCACCGTGACAATCTCCATAACTTTCTTCTTTTTTTTTTTTTTTATTTCTTCAGTGTTTAAGCTTTTCATTAATATCATTTAAAATATCCTCATTCTATAGTCGAAATCATTAGTGCTTTTTGAGATGAGAGGAAGTTCGTTTTTTTTTAACCGAAAGTGACTTTTGTTTTAAAATCCTTAAAAAATATTATAATTTGTTCCTGAGATTTGAAATTGATATATTTTTACTCGCATTTGCCTGCTCTTTCCGGTGGTGTGATTCATTTTTTTCTACGACGTCTGGATGGTGGAGAAAAAAGGGAAAAACGGTCGAAATCGCATAAAACTTTAAATAACTAAAAAAATAATTCAAATTTTAAAAATCGGGTTTCACGTGTCCCCCCCCCCGGGTCTCCGATTGCCAAATTTCGTAGCTCTCCGACGCGCGGTCGCTGAACTGTCCAAGCTGAACTGTGTGTGTGTAAGACACACACACAGACACACACATAGACATTGCCTTTTATTATATAGATAGCGAGTTTTGTTTTATCCACTGTCATTTGACCATCTATGGAAACGATGAATTTTACACCAAAGACGTGTCCGCCACTCCATCTAATATTAAATATTGGAAAAAAGCTAGATTTGAACAAAACGTTTTGGTCTATATACCGATTATGCCAAAGGGCATCAGCCAATCATTTATCCACAAATCTGGATTACCAAAAAGAATGTATTACGCGTAGGCTCATTCCTATACGTGTTAATTATAGAAACGGTGAATATGTCTTTTGATCTGACCGAGCCAGCACTCATTTCGCAAAAATCGTATTTGAACCTTTGAGGTCAGAAAATGTCGAATTTGTTGATAAGTACATCAACCCTGCTAACGTCCTAGAAATTCGTGCTATTGAAGACTTTTGGTCGTATTTGCAGTCTTTGGTATATGCAAATCATTTCCTTTTGGATAGATTTTAATCTAGATTTTGAACCTCATTGGGCTAGCCTGTCTTGGATCAGCTGAAGAATGCATTCGTTTCTGAAGAATAACGCGAGAAGTAGCTAAGATTCCAAGTTTAACATGTCGTTGGCTTTTGGGGTATATTTAAAAGTCTTAGGATTTGAACTTTATCGGTGTAGCTCGTCCTGGGCCCGACATTGGACCTATTTTTTAGAATAACTGGAAAAGCGGGGAAACTAGAAAATATAAATTTAGTACATCCTTATATTTTAAGGAATATTTTAATTCCTTCGATTTAGAACCGTATTGGGCGAACCCGTTTTGGGCCCGCCTTAGAAATTCACTTTTTGGGGAAATAACTCTAGAACCGGAGTATCTAAAATTTCCAAGTTTAGAATGTCGTTGTCATTTGCGATATGTGTTATATATTATTTCTTTGGATTTTGATTCTTTCGGGCTCGACCGTCTTTGGGCCCGACATAGTGATAATGTACTGTTTTTCGAGAATAACTCGTGAATCGGAGCAGCTAAAAATTCTAAATTTAGCATACCAATTTCTTTTGGGGTTTATCATAATTTATAATTTGAACCTCATCGGGCTAGCCCGTCTTGAAGAATGCGATCCCGCCTTAAGAATGCGATCGTGTTAGGAATGCGATCGTGCTTATTCCTAAAACGTGCATTCCTAAAACGGGCTAGCACAATAAGGTTCAAAATCTAAAGAATTAAAATATACCCCTAAAACAATGATATATAAAATATTTTAGCTGCTCTGCTTGAGTTATTTAAGAAACGAGTGCATTATTATGTCGGGTCAAATTCGAAAGTATTAAATTTAACCCAAAAGAAAATGATATACCAAATTTTGATTTATTTATCTGCTTCGATTTTCGAGTTATTTTCGAAAAACTAGCACATTTCTACGTCGGGTCCAAGACGGGCTAGCCTGATAAGGTTGAAAATCCAAAGAAATAAAATATACCCTAAAATACAATGATATACTAAATTTAGACATTCAAGCTGCTATAGTTTTGGTGTTATTCTTAAAAAAACGAGTACATTCTTTTTGCTAGGCCCAGGACGGGCTAGCCCGATAAGGTTTTAAATCCAATGAGCTAAGATATACCGCAAATGACAACGACATTCTAAACTTGGAAGTTTTATATACTCCCGTTCTAGAGTTATGCCCCTCAAAAAGTGAATTTCTAAGGCGGGCCCAAAACGGGTTCGCCCGATACGGTTCAAAATCGAAGGAATTTAAGTATTCCTCGAAAGATAAGGATGTACTAAATTTATATTTTCTAGTTGCCTCGATTTTCCAGTCATTCTAAAAAAGCAATGTCCATTCCCATGTCGAGCCCAGGACGGGCTATCCCGATAAAGTTCAAATCCGAAGAAATTTAAATATACCACAAAAGCTAGCGACATGTTGAACTTGGAATTTTTAGCTATTGCAATTCTCGAGTTATTCTTCAAGAACGAAAGCATTCTTCAGCGTACCCAAGCCGGGTTAGCCCAATGAGGTTTAAAATCTAAATTAAATTCCATCCAAAAGGAAATGATATACTAAATTTACATTTTTAGCTACTCCGATTGATCGAGTTATTCTTGAAAAGCGAGTAAATTTCTATGGTGGGCCAAGACGGGCTAGCCCGATAAGGTTCGAATTCGATGAAATGTAATATACCCCAAAGGACAATGATATATAAAATTTAAACATTCTAGATGCTCCGAATTTTGAGTTATTCTAAAAAAAACGGTATATTCCTCTTGTTGGGCTCAGGACGGACTAGCCCGATAAGATTTTTAATCCAAAGAGTTAAAATATACAGCAAATGAGAAGGATATGCTAAATTTCGAATTTTTAGATACACCTGTTCTCGAGTTATACCGCAAAAACGGATGAGTTTCTAAGGCGAGCCTAAGAAGGGCTAACCTGATACGGTTCAAAATTGAAAGAATTAAAATATACCCCAAACGAAAACGATATTTTAAATTTAGATTTCCTACTTTCTCTGATTTTCGAGTTATTCTCTAAAAACAAGTAAAGTCCTACGGCGGGCCCAGGACGGGCTGGCCCGATAATCTTCAAAATCGAAAGAACTGAAATGTACAACAAGAGAAAACGTCATACCGAATTTCACGTTACTGTGATGAATGAACTTGATTATTTTGGATCTCAAATGTTTGAACGACCACAGATAAAGTTAAATAAAATTTCAATAATACGAATATATCCCTAGCTCAATCTCTCTGAAAATCAAATGACTTTTTGCGTATACCACTTACAATAATCACACCAAATTTCACACAAATTATTCAGTTATTTCGAAAGATATCGGTCATTTCATTTGCTATAAATTCCCATTAGTTTCAATGTTAACTCCTTCGCTTTAGACCGCTTATTCAAGACCAACGTCGTCTATGGGAGGGGGTTTTTAGGGAACCTGTTTTTCGCCTCGGTCGGCACACTATTACTTCTAGGCACTGTAACCTGGGTAACGACATGGCGATTAGAATGAATCAATTCCCTTTGAGACGAATGTGCCCATTATCGTTGCCGCTTTCAAAACTTGAATTAAACCACGTTCACATAGTTGTGACTGGCAGGCGTTCATACCGGGGAGAAAAGTCTGACATACTCTTGAAAGGGATAACTGGACAATACCTGGAATCCGAGAGACGATGCCCTCTTCCATGTCCCCATGTCAATAGTTACAGCGCATATGCATTTTGACTACCCGATAGATATAATAATCTTGTAGTCGAGTCATTATACGAATACACCAACTCGGACAACTTTAAAGAGGCGCCAAAATCCGTCCGTGTCAGTGCTAATACCCCTTTTACCAAAATACACCTTGACCCCCACAGACTTGGGAATAACGTCGTTAAAAAGTTAAAGTTAATTCGTCACTTTTTTGTTTAAATTTTAATTTATTTCGTTACTTTTATTTTCGTTAACTTTTAACTTATTTCGTTACTTTTATTTTCGTTAATTTTAACTTATCTCGTTACTTTTATTTTCGTTAAATTTTATTTAATTAGTTAGTTTTATTGTCGTTAACTTTTAATTTAATTAGTTACTTTTCATTTTGAAAAATAACAAAAATTCAGTTAAATTAAAAGTTACTTTTTTACGTGTTTTTCCCGCCATTTTCTTTCTATTGAGAGGGAACGAGAGTCACACTTCACTCCGCGTTTTTCATTGGCTGCGAAGTAAGGCTCCCCACCCCCCCACCCCACCCTACCCCTCTTGTTGAAATGCAATTATCGCTAAAATTCAAAACAATTGTTTGTAGTGCTCAGTATTATAATTTTTGCATGGTCTGCCCCCCCCCTTCCCCAAGAAAAAGTTTTCGCGCGCAAATACTCACATACAATCTAGCATTCCCAAATATTCAGAAATTTTTTCCCATGACACAATAATTTATAAACATAAATAAAAAAAGGTATTTATCCCGCCATGGGTGCCCCTTCCCTCCCCCCTCCACAAGAAACAATTTTCGCGCGCAAATATTCACATACAATCTAACATTCCCAAATATTCAGAAAAGTTTTTTGCCCATGACACAGTAATTTATAAACATAAATAAAAAAGGTTTTTTTATCCCGCCAGGGGTGCCCCTCCCCCCCCCCCCTCCCCAAGAAAAACTTTTCGCTCGCAAATATTCACATACAATCTAACATTCCCAAATATTCAGAAAAGTTTTTTGCCCACGACACAATAATTTATAAACATAAATAAAAAAGTTTTTTTATCCCGCCATGGGTGCCCATCCCCCCCCCCCCGCTTATTTATTCGCGTAGTATTTATAGAAATTTATTAAATTATTGTAAAAAATCTAAAAATTCTAACTGTTTTTTTTTTTTATAAAAAAAAACGTGGTTATCCTAACGCAGAAATGTTAACATAGAAATTAAAAAAAAAATTGTTGAAAATCAAGAATTATATTTCTTCCCTTTTTTAATAACATATGAAATATCAGTGACTGAATAAAAGGGGCCCCTAAAACGGCAGGGGACCTCGTCGTTTTAAGGGCCCTTGACGGTCAGTGTTTCTTTCAGGACTTCTTGACCGGGGGAGGGGGGCGAATGGAATCTTAAAGAGGGCAAATTTTCCATTTGCTATGGAAGAAACATAATGGTGTAATATGAAATGTATCCGAGAGGAGCGGATGATTAATAGATTGCTAATTGATAAATAATAGAGATCAATATAGCCTCCCCGATAGGGTTCTCGAAGCTATACGTACCAGGAAAGAAAAGTGAATCTATGAGGGCTTCAAATGGCGAATCTTTTCATTTGCTTTTTCCGATTAGTTTCAGATTTTTCATTACATATTCTAGTAGATTTTTCAAGATTCCAATATTGTGCACTAACCAAAATTTTCCGGACTAACTGAATATTTTCCGACCAAATTGAAAAGTTTCCAACTAAGTGATTCAGGGAGGTGTCATATCCCACACGGGTTAACGCCCTTGCATACAGATTCGCTGGTTGAAGTCTATACTTCTCTATTAATGTTACAAAAACAAAAGTATCGTTTCTGTCATCAAAACGTGATCATTTACTGGTCATGTAGTAACACTCGTGATACAGTTGTTGAAATTTCTAATAATTTTAAATATTTAGACCCAAGGCTATTTTTGTGCCGGAATCTCGTTCTCAAAATGAAGCAATCCAGAGCGGAGTTCCAGAACTTATTTTTCAACGAAAATGCCCAGTATAGAAAAAAAGCCAGAATCAACAGCCTTGCGTTGCGAAGCCTATATTTTTACAGAAATAGCACTGTTTAACTTAAGTTGAACTTTAACACTCATGTTGATAGGATTGTTTCTAAAGTCTCGTCACAACTTTATATTTATAACCAACGCATTCCTTATCTTAATGAGTAGGACGCGGATTTTCATGCACAATATTTAGGCCAAATAATATGCAAATATGTTCAACATTATATATGAATATTTTTTCCTGATGCTCAAAATTATTGCAAAATATACACAAAAATATGCACCTAAGTGTGGAATATATGCACTTAATTGTGCATATATATCGATACATTTAGTTAGTGGGCCACCCAGATTTTTCTCTGAGGGGGATTAAGAATTTCTTTTAGAGAAATATTTGTTATTTTTACTCTTTTTGTATATTAAAATGGCGTCTCGGGGGCTTCATGTCCATAAGCACCCTTATGTGCACCCATGCAAGGGCGTAGCTAGAAGGGTTTTTTTTTTGGGGGGGGGTATATGAAATCAAATTTTGGTAACTTACAATTTCTGGCATGGGGGATATACCCCGATATCACTCCTGATTACATGCCTGCACCTACTATGTATTCAGTTCCAGTAAAATCCTATATGTTTCCTCCGTACTTAATACGGAAAACATTTTACTCGGTTCTTTTTCCTACTTAACTGAATAATTTGCTAATTAGATATTTGTTTAGTAATACTAACTTTAAATACCCGTCATTTTTTAAAATACATTTCCATTATTTGTTTTTTAATATATGTAATTCTTTACATTTCATACTGTTTTTAACTTTCTTTATTATCAATAAACTCATGTTATGGAGGCATGAGTTAATCATAACTTATAGAGAAAAACATTAATACAAAACGAAGATATAGTAAAGAATAACTTAACTATTAAAAATAATATAATAAAATGAAATAATGTTTTCATTGTTCCCTACACGGGCCATATATCACACTGGACATGGAACGTAAATTTTTAACATTTGGATTTTAGAATAATTTTGTAAGCTTTTCTATTTTATATTAAACGGTACGTAATGAATTTCTTTGATTAAAAAGTTCTTGAATTTGGAATATTAATAGTTTGATGTTCGGTATATAAGTTGCTAAGAATTCCTAATAATAATAATAGCCTAGCTAATCGATAATTCCTGTCCCCGTTCTATTGCGTATAAAAATGTCCGCTTTTTACTGGTATAAATAATGTCCGCGCTTACCTGGGTGTAAGAAACGTCCGCGATTTACTGTGTGTAAAAAATGTCCGCGTTTTACTGTGTGTAAAAAATGTCCGCATTTTACTGAGTGTGAAAAATGTCCGCGTTTTACTGTGTGAAAAAAATGTCCGCGTTTTACTGTGTGTAAAAAATGTCCGCGTTTTACTGTGTGTAAAAAATGTCCGCATTCTACTGAGTGTGAAAAATGTCCGCGTTTTACTGTGTGTAAAAAATGTCCGCGTTTTACTGTGTGTAAAAAATGTCCGCGTATTACTGTGTGTAAAAATGTCCGCATTCCACTGGGTGTAAAAAATGTCCGCATTTCACTGGGTGTAAAAATTGTCCGCATTCAACTGAGTGTCTTTGTTGTTGAAACCCAGACCGTCCGACCTACCAGAAAGGTGTAAGGTAACTGTTTGGACGCTCGGGAAGTGCCACCCAATTTAGACCGGAACCCAGTGGGGGAGGCATCCACAGGGACCGTACCCTCCTTCCCCTACCACCAACCCCTCGGAAGGACTTTCGGACCCACATGTCCGAGTGTGAAAAATGTCCGCGTTTTACTGGGTGTAAAAAATGTCCGCGTTTCACCGAGTGTAAAAATGTCCGCGGTTTATTGTGTGTAGGATTTGATGTTTTGTTTATTGCTTTATTTGTAGTTTTATGTCCCAAAAATAAATCTTTGGCTATCTCAGACAGGACCAACCTTAACGCGATATCCGACAAGAACCTACAGGCTATGTATAACTAACTATAGCATAAAAATAAATGCGTGTGTGCAATGAAATATTACTAATTCCATTGCAATAAATTTGAAAATAGATGAAGCCTGTTCTGCCAAGTTAACTTTTTGCACAGCTAAAAATTAGATTTATGGAAATAAAGTCTACATGCTGAACTACAAAATATAACTGATCGACTACACTGAATTTTATTCTAAATTAAAATTAAAACTTATTAAAGTGAAGATTAGAATGATTAAAAATAATTGGAACACTTTTTTTCATTCTATTTTAGCACATTGAAAAATGTAGCGAAACGTCTTGTTTCTGACAATAGCGGATTTGAGGGTTTCCCCCTCCCCCCCCCCAGCTTCAAGTCCGAAAAATATATCCTTAAGTATTCACAAAAAATAATCTGTGTTGATAACAGATCAGGCCAGCATCATCCCCAGCTGGGACCCTGACAACTTTTTCCGTGATAGCCCCCTCCTAAATATGCATAATAAAGAGGGGGGGTTGGTCTGGTACGATCTTATGTTTACGTACTTTTCATAGATTTTTTTCCGAAGAGAGATTAACCCCTAAAAACTACTCCTTGGTTACGGACTTGAAAAGGGAATTATGCATATATCAAACAATTAGAAACGGCATTAAAGTAAAAATACAATTCAATCTTTAAGCGCAGAATAAAATAATCAATACGATGAATAAAAAAACCTACAATTTTGACTTGTAAGTACCCAAAACCGGTTGTGTAATATCAAACGTGTGGAAATTACGAGTAAACGAGGACCTCCGTCAAAACACATTTTATAACATAAAAGCGGGGACCTCGATTTTATCGGATACACACCTGATGAGCGCGTTATACACACAATGCACTATAAGCCTACTAATCGAGGACTACCTCCAGATTTATAAAAAAAAACTTTTACATTATAAATTTAGTCCTCAGATTCACGTTTTCGCAATAAAACAAACCGAGGACGTCCTCGGTGTGAAGGTGGTCCGCGGTTTGTTGGTGTGTAAACATACGAATGTCCCCAGTTTCCAGGTCTTGCAAACACACTTTCACACACACACGCACTTTCACACACACACACACACTTTCACACACACACACACACTTTCACACACACACACACACTTTCACACACACACACACACTTTCACACACACACACACACACACACACACACACACACACACACACACACACTTTCACACACTCACACACACACACACACACAGACATCACTTCAAAAATGTTTGATTCGTGATCAGGGATGCTTGAAACGTACTTTTCCGTCGAAAACTCGAATTCCAATTTTCGACCCCGTCACAATACTTTCCTTATACATTATGTATATAAGGGAAGTAATACTCAAAAAATTTGTTTTAGCATTCGAAAAATTTGTTTTGGTTTTAACAAGGTGCAATAGATGCGCCATCAATCAAATCGGCCAAATTTTGACATATAAGTTTATAAATTTTAAACTAATTCAAACCATTTTCAACCTAATTCGAATTAAAAAGAATCTCAACAAAGTGTTTCTCTTCGGCTGAGGTATCCCTTACCAAATTTAATGACTGTACATTGCTTGTATTTTCCGCTATAGATAACAAAAACAAAAAATCTGATGTGGACGGCACATGACTTTCCTTATATAATGCAATAAATTTACTACTTTCACAGTAAAAAAAAATAGATTATTATTATAGTAGATATATAGTAGATATTTTTTTTCCAAGGTATTGAATTTTCGTCAATGAGTCATCATTTTCATTGATTTAGCGTCATTTTTATCCATTTGAAGAGTTTTTCGTTAATTTAGCAACATTTAAAAAGTCGCGAAGTTGGCGGCATTCCACGAAATTCATCGCCAAGATCTCGCCAAGCGTTATGGACCGAGAAATAAGTCATTCTTATAGCAGATAAATGACTATTGGCGTTCAAATAAAAAAGTATTACTCAAAGTATCTTTTTTCATGAATGGAACGTGCTAGATCCATGAGAATGATGTCACCAAATTTATCGCATGGTATTACATATGAAAAGTGAACATGTTTCTCAATAGGAAATATTTTTTTTTTATTTTATATGACTTTTTGATAATTTTTTTAAAAAATGCGCAATGTCTCGAGAACGGTTCATGTTAGCGTTCTAACATTTATGTCAATCGTTTTCTAATGAAAAATTACATAAGAAATGTTATTTGCGTAACTTTATGAAAAGTGAACATGTCTCTCAGCAGTTAATACGTTTTTTTAATTTATGGGATTTTTTGATAAATGCATTTGAAAAATGAGCAATATCCCGAGAATGGTTCATGCTAGCGTTCTAAAATTTATATCAATCGTTTTCTAATAAAAAATTACATAAGAAATGACTATTTATGTAACTTTATTAATGGTTTTAATTTTTTTATAATTTATTCAAAATTTCACTCAAAAATTTAGGGGGGTTTTGAACATCCGATTGCGAATAAAAGCAACAGGCTTCTAGCATTCATGGATTTTAATTTTTGCACCAAATTTTGTTCGAATCGCTCCATTCGTTATCGTCTCCACAGACTCACTGACACGCACACACAGACAACATGTAAAAAACGCCTGATTCGAGTTCAGGAATGCTTGAAACGTGCTCTCCCGTCGAAAACTCGAATTCGAATTTTCGACCCCGTCACAATACTTTCCTTATGCATTATATGTATATAAGGAAAGTAAAAATATTATGAAACCAAAATGTCGTATAAAAATGTTACTAAAATGGATACATAGTATATTATTTTTTATTTAAAAGCGAATGTCATCATTTATAAAGTACTAACATGCGCCATTCGCGAGATACATCATTTATTTGATCTAGAACGAAAAAATTGATATGAAGTAAATAAACTAAATATTATCAAATGAATCACAATTCTTTGTAATACTTATTCCGAAATGATTGGCCACTATTGTTTAGAAATTACTAGAAGCCGTTCTAAAGATATTTGATATTTTTTTTCGTTCCACTTTGGGCGCTATATCTCTTGATCAAATTAAGCATAAATTTAATAAAATTGAGGCGAATTTTATAATCAATAGATCTCAGAAATTTATTAATTTTAGTGGGCATAAAAATATAAAATCACATTCAATTTTTATAAAAACAAAATTTCGAAAATGGAAAAAAATTATAAAAACAGAATTATTTTAAATTACGTTGCCAAAATAGCGATTTCATGGATTTCTTTTTCTTTTTTTTTTTTTCATTTATGAGCGAATGAAATAGTTGCAGAATTAACCTGCACCATTTTTGAGATATTATACATTTTCAACCTAAAATGGAGAAAACCATGAAAAGAATTATATATTTTCATTATTTTGCTTTGAACCTAAATGCTTAGTAGGAACTTTTAACCAAAATTAAATGGATACTATTATTAATTTCCTTATATACATATAATGTATAAGGAAAGTATCGTGACGGGGTCGAAAATTCGAATTCGAGTTTTCGACAGAAGAGCACGTTTCAAGCATCCCTAAACACAAATCAGCCGTTTTTGAGATGATGTGTGTGTGTGTGTGTGTGTGTGTGTGTGTGTGTGCGCGTCTGTCATTAATTCTCGGGAGAAGATAATGGGCGAACAAATAGAGCGATTCGAACATAATTTGGTACAGAAATTACAATCCATTAATACTGGAAGCCTATTGTTTTTATACATAATCGGATGCTAAGAACCTCCCTAAATTTTCTAATGAAATTTTGAAAAATTCATAAATAAATAAAAACCTTTAATAACGTTACATAAATAGTCGTTTCTAATGTAATGTTTCATTAGAAAACGATTGACATAAATTTTAGAACGCTAACATGAACCGTTCTCGAGATATTGCACATTATTCATATATATTTATCAAAAAACCCCATAAATTAAAAAAAATATTAACTGTTGAGAAATATGTTCACTTTTCATATGTAATATCATTCGACAAATTTGGTGGCACCACTCTCGTGGATCTAGCTCGTTCCATTCATGAGAAAAGATACTTTGAGTAATACTTTTGTATTTGAACGTCAATTGTCATTTTACTGCTATAAGAATAACTTATTTCTCCGTCCATAACTCTCGACGAGATTTTGGCGACGAATTTGGCGGAATTTTTTAAATGTTGCCATATTAACAAAAATCTCGCCAAATGGATAAAAATGACCCTAAATCAATGAAAATGACGACTAATTGACTAAAATTCAATGTCTTGGAAATAATATAACTACTACAGGAATAACCTATTTTTACTTTCCCTGCAATACATAGTAATATATAAGGAAAGTATTGGAATCATGCCGAAAATTGCAACTCAAGTTTTCGACTTATTTACACGTTCCGAGACTTCTGGAATACGAAAAAACTATTTTAGCGTGACGTCTGGGTGTGTGTCTGTCTGTATGTCTGTGTGTCTGTCTGTCTGTCTGTGTGTCTGTCTGTCTGTGTGTCTGTCTGTCTGTGGAATGTATGTATCCACTCTAACTCAAAAACTAATGAAGCGAATTTCATAAAATTTGATAAGTTATTTGGGTATGATCCTGGTGCTGATTAGTTTTCAGTACGATTCGGGATAAAAGAACTCGCCTTTTTTGCGAAATGGCCCGCAAAAATTGCATGTATCCACTTTAACTTGAAAAACTAATGGACCGAATTTCACACAATTCGGTAGATAAGTCGCTTGTAGGTTACCCTGGTGCTGATTAGATTTTGGTACGATTCGGAATAAATCTGCCTTTTTTAGGGAAATGGCCCGCAAAAATCGTCAAAATCTAAAATGAAAAACCTACGTATGCTCAAATATATCCATTAAATGCTTGTTTTATACGTAATTTTTAACGGTGAAATGAATAAAACCAACCCCATTACACTAGGACCAGCTGTTCTTGATATATTTTAGTTTTTCCGTATTTTCTCTACGTATTTTCTTTCGTATTTTCTTTTCTTTGAAAGTAAGTCCAGTTACCAAATTTGAAAGAAAATTGAATTAAAAGTTAATTAGATTTAATTAAAATAAATAGAACTTGAATATATGTCTGCAGTGAAAGTCATGTGCTGCCCACATCAGATTTTTACTTTCCCTGCAATACATGGTAATATATAGGGAATGGTAATATACATGGTAATATATATAGTATTGGAATCATGCCGAAAATCGCAACTCGAGTTTTCGACGGATTTACGCATTTCGAGACCTCTGGAATACGAAAAATCTATTTTTAGCGTGATATCTGTGTGTGTGTCTGTGTGTGTGCCTGCGTGTCTGTCTGTGTGTCTGTCTGTGTGTCTGTCTGTGTGTCTGTCTGTGTGGCTGTCTGTCTGTGTGTCTGTGCAATGTATGTATCCACTCTAACTCAAAAACTAATGGACCGAATTTCATAAAATTTGGTAGGTAAATCACTTAGATGTGACCCTGAAGCTTATTGCTTTTAAACACCATCGAATGTTCAGAACCCCACTAAATTTTCGTATGAGGTGTTGAAAAAATCATCAAAAAATCAAAACCTTTAATAAAGTTAAGCAAATAGACATATCTTATGTAATTTTTCCTTTGAAAACGATTGACATAAACTTTAAAACGCTAGCATGAACCTTTCTCGAGGTATTGCACTTTAAATTTAATATCTTGCAAACAATAAAATTTAATATCTTGGAAAGAATATATGTATCTACTGTAAGAATAACCTATTTTTTTACTGTAAAAGTAGTAAATTCGTTGCATTATATAAGGAAAGTCATGTGCTGCCTACATCAATTTTTTTTTCTCATAAAATTCAAACTTTCTAATCTATAGCCAAAGGCATGTGTTGGACACATCCGAATTTTTATACCCTTTTGCATTATGTGTCAATCAGTATTGTTCTTGTAAAAACAACCTATTATACAACAACATACAACAGCCATATCCCATTGTATTTACATAACGATAAGAAAAAAAAATCTGATGTGGGCAACACATGACTTTCCTTATATAATGCAATGAATTTACTAATTTTACAGTTAAAACAAGTTATTCTTATAGTAGATACTTATATTCTTTCCATGATATTGAATTTTCTTCAATTAGTCGTCATTTTCATTGATTTGGCGTCATTCTTATCAATTTTGCGAGATTTTTGTTAATTTGGCAACAATTAAAAATGTCGCCAAGTTGGCGACATTCCGCCAAATTCGTCGCCAAAATCTTGCCAAGCATTATGAACGGAGAAATAAGTTATTCTTACATCAGATAAATGACCATTGGCGTTCAAATACAAAACTATTACTCAAAGTATCTTTTTTCATGAATGGAACGAGCTAGATCCACGACAATGATGACACCAAGTTTATCGCATGGTATTACATATGAAAAGTGAACATGTTTCTCAATACGAAATATTTTTATTTTTCATTTTATATAACTTTTTGATAATTTTTTTTTAAAATGTGCAATATCTCGCGAACGGTTAATGTTAGCGGTCTAAAATTTATGCCAATCGTTTTCTAATGAAAAATTACATAAGAAATGTCTATTTGCGTAACTTTATTAGCGGTTTTGATTTTTTGACGAGTTTTTCAAAATTTCATTCGAAACTTTAGGGTAGTTGTAAACATTCGATTGCGTATAAAAACAATAGGCTTCCAGTGTTTACGGATTGTGATTTTTGTACCAAATTTCATGCAAATCGGTCCATTCGTTCGTCAGTTATCGTCTCCACAGACTCACTGACACACACACACACACACAGGTTGGTTTTTGGTGGAAAACGAGGACGCTGCGGGGAGCACACCAAACTGAGGACCTCCAGAAATAATGATTTTTTTTATATAGTTTTCACATTTTAGGCATCCTGGAAGGAAGTTAATGACATATGTGACAAGAAATTTTTAAAAATAGGTTTATTTCAAGTATTTATTTTTGCAAGGTAAACGAGGACCATGTTTATACACCGTTAGAATGCGTACCATGTATATACACCGTCAGAATGCAGACAATGCATATACACCGTTAGAATGCGGACAATGCATATACACCGTTAGATTGCGGACAATGCATATACACCGTTAGAATGCGGACGATGCATATACACCATTAGAATGAGGCCCATGCGTATACACCGTTAGAATGAGGGCAATGCTTGGCATTAGATATACAGGTTCTTACCGTACCTATATATAGGTTCTTACCGTACCTATATACAGGTTCTTACCCTACGTATATCTAATAACTAAGAAAACAAGGGTATGTATATCTATTAACTAAGGATCGTGAATACATATTTTTACTGCGGACACTATATTTAAAACTAAGAACTGTGTAATATTTATATACGTACGCTAGATGTGCTGCAACTTCTTTCATTCGAAGCTAGTTGAAAAGTGAACTGAAATTACCTAAAAAAAGATGTGTTCGTAGTTAGAAGAGAAGAAACATAAGAAATATTACATTCTGTAACACATGCCCTAACACATAACCGAATGAATGCAAAATTGAGAAAAAAAGATTAAATATATAAAAGTGTATTATACACAAAACCCACTTATAAGGGGCGCCCCCCAAAATAAGGATGGCTCTCCCATTGCAGATACCAACATCCATGGACCTGTTTCGCGTTTATTATGCGTTCGTCAGCATGGAAGTTACAGCTCGTCAGCTGCAATGGTAGTACAAAACTTGCTAAAATCCACAATTTTTACAAGCTTTTATGGAAAATGACAATTTTAATCCTTCTATATGGCAGGCATAAAATTGATTAAAAATTGTAGTTGGGGTGTCTTTCATATTTTTGGGAACGTCCCTTATAGGCGGATTTGTTTTTTATGAAATTTGCCTGTGCAGCTCCGTGTGGCCTGAGTTAAATTGTAAGAAAATATTATGGCAACCACGTGGAAGGATTGAAATTGTCAGTTCCCATAGAAACTCGCAGAAAATTGTAACACGTTTCTTACTATCATTACAGATATCTGCTATTCTTTGCTGACGAGCGCATAATAAGAGCGAAACCCGTCCATGGAAGACAGTATCTGCAATGAGAAGTGTCTTCTATATAAAAATGTTTCTAAAATTTTTTAACTTATTTAAAAAATGTTATTTTGGAACGACAAATTTTCGCTAAATGCTCTATATACGTATTATTATTCATGTATTGCATTATACGTATTATTATTTTGCTGTATTGCATACGGTCTGAAGGACAGATTGATGAACTTCGGGGTGGGATAGTCCAGTGGTTAAGTGGGATTGCCCTCGGAGGACCCGAGTTCGATTCCAAGTTCTGCCTAAACTGACCCTCTGTTCACGCGGAGTACGAGCACGTTCAATATGTAGGTTTGAAAGTTTTTCCGAGAAGTTGATGTTAAAGGAAGGAGGACACGGTCCCTGTGGATGTCGCCCCCACTGGATTATGGTTTAAATTGCGTGGCACTATCCCTGCCGTTCAGACCGTCTCACTGGATATTTGCAGCTAATATAACAACAGATAAAATTATATACATGCGAATGTAATCAGACACTGTATTCTATTTCTATTCCAAGTCATTATAACACCTATCATTTAAATACCATAGCCTCTGCTTCATCCATATGGGTTATCGTATTCTTTAAACAATTGTATATTTTCGGTCTCTTTTACAGAATAGCATAAAAAATAATAAAAACTATTTTAATATGTCATTAAAGCATTCAATTTTTCTGGATTTTTATATAAAGAATATTTTGTTTTGCCCTCTTTTTTTTATATATTTTTCAAAATTATAATTTTGTCCAGAAACAATTTTATTAGTATTAATATATTATTTATTTTCAAAAATTATTTAATCAAATTATCAAATTCAATAACTGACTTCCGTCAGGATATCTTTCCTCAAAATTTTGAATTCGAAAATTCTCAAGAAAACAGTACTTATTCTATACAATAGTATGTAAAAATAAAATATATTTTTTGTATTCTGATGAAGATTGCAACGGAAGTAGAATTAACCAATGCGATATTACGAATATATAAAAAAGTTCAGTGGACACTTAAACTCCATATCCTTTATATTTAAAAAACGGAACTAATCTTCTATTTGAAATAATTTTTCTTTTAAATGACATATTTGTTTCTCATACTAATTGTATAAAAATAATTTCCTTCCCTCCAAATTATTCGAATTCGAGATATTAATAAATAAGCAGGTTTCACAACTTTTTGAGCCCACCTCGAATACTATTGAATGTGTGAGATAAGAACACGATAATAAGGAATGCAGTAACTAATAAATTATATGTGGAATCTGATAGCATGCTTTTTAAATTTTCCTAACAAGAACTCAACTTTTTAGGACTTTAAGATTTTATAGCAATATTTGTTTTCAATATAACTTTTATTCCCGAAATTATACTACATGTATAAGTTGTATATGTTTAAATATTACACAGATAAACGTACATTTATCGGCGTGATTAAGCTGTTGCTAATTTTAAAAAACATAACTTTTAAAGTAGTATTTCTATGTTATACTTTAGAAGAATAACTTGGATACAAAATTTGAAATATATTTTTTTTCTTTACCTACATCAATATATCTCTACGTTCCAGATATTTTTTAATTGCAACTTTCTTTTTAATTGTAACAACCAGATAGAAATTTTTTTTGAAAATGTTTCAAAAGAAACAATTAAAAATATTGTTTCGTGTCAAGAAAACGCAAGTTACATTGCCCTGACAATAAAATTCAATTGGAGCTTTAGTTACAGATGTTTGATTTTTATTTTCTGTGTTCTACATGAGCATATATTTAGTTTGAAATGTAAACTTTCCATTAAATCCTATGAATGTAAATTTTCCTCATGCAATGTCGTGGCGTCATTAACAAGCAGTTCCGGTTTCAAGGGAGAAGGTGCTAAGACCTCCCCAATGACCCCCTATGTTTAAAGACCCCTATGTTTAAAGTACCTTGCTAAGACCTAACCAAAGGACCTAACCCAGGGGTCGGCAACCTATTGAAACAGAAGAGCCAAAAGTTACAACTTACAAAATTTCCCAGTTTTTAAAGAGCCATTAAAAATGTTCGTTTCAATATTATAGTATTTGCTTATATATATTTGATTTTTGATTTAAAATAAACGGCTTTAAATACGGAATAATATTTATTCATATAAAAACTCAAATATACAAATTACATCAATGGGAGCATTGGCTTTACATGCCTTTTGAAAGTTTGAATAAACCTGGCTTATAACTTGTTGTTTTAAGTTTCAAGCACGACTCTAGATTTTTATTTGTTAGTTGACTTCTAACTTTATTTTTTATTATATTCATGCAAGGGAACGCTTGCTCGCACGAATATGTCGACCCGAAGATCGTCAGCACTCCATATGCCAACTTCTTCACCTGACTGTAGCATTCTGGAAGACTATTCCATGCGCCGAATATGAGGGCTTCAACTCGCGGAATTTTTTTTAGAATTTATTTCCACTTGTGCTGCGCGACGTGCATGCATTTCTGGACCTCCAACTCTTCCGACTGGTTCTTGAGTTCTGCGAACTTGCCACTCCACAAGTCTTTGCTTTTCAAATCTAGCAATTGCATTTAGAGCGATCCAGCATCAATTGCAAATGGCTCAATGTTGATCGCATTTGTATTTGTGTTGAGAGGATTTACTATGAACGCGACAGTACTTTTGTTTGTTTTGAATTGTTCGAATCTTTCAGCGAATCCATCCTTCATGTCTTTTAAAGCTATGCTGAAGTAATTCGTGTCAATAGTTGCATTGGTCTCATCGCGATATTGCTTCAGATTTTTTAAATGAAGTAATTTACCGCTCTCTATGTCTTCAACAAAAAGAAGTAATTTTTTTTCGAAACAAACTACTTCTTCAAGCAAAGCGTAGGCTGGGTTGCCCCTTCCTTGCAATTTTAGATTTAGTTCATTTAGCTTCATTGTGGTATCTACCATGAAGTTGAATTTTTGCAGCAATTTGTCTTCTTCCAATTCGGGATGGCCAATGCTTTTTTTTCATTGAGGAATGCTTTTATTTCACTCAAGCACAAAGTAAAACGTTGCAAGACGTTACCTCTGGAAAGCCATCGCACTTTATTGTGCAGAAGTTGGTCAGAAAACTGGCTATCTATTTCTTCAAGGAAATCTTTAAACTGGCGATGGTAGAGTGCTTTTGCAAAGATACTGGTAATAATCTTAATTACCAAGTTCATGACCTCAACTATTTCGGCCGGAAATGTTTGGGCACAAAGCGCTTCTTGATGAATTATAAGTGAAACGTTAGAATTTCGTGGTTTATTTTTTTCTGAAGAATTGATGTTTCCCCTCTATGTATTCCTGTCATACTTCTGACTCCATCAGTTGCTATAGAAACGATTTTATTTATATCGATTCCATTGTCTTCCAGGCATTTTTGCACAGCATTTGCTATATCTTCTCCACGAGTTTGCCCTGAGAGCGGTAGCTATCCTAGCAGTTCTTCTTTTGGACCTCGGGACGACATATACCTGACGAAAAGGGTAACTTGTGCCGTGTCTTTTATGTCGCAAGACTCATCTATAGCAAGTGATAAGGCAGAAACCAGTTGAATGTCTTCCACTTGCATTTGTGTTACAGTTGAAGACATTTTAGCAGTTCTATCTTGTACTGTTTTAGCTGATAATGGCAAATCTTTGATTTTTTTTTCATGATTTCTGCTTTGTTTTTAAAATCAAGAAACAGTTCTTCAGATGCACGTATAAAACAATCTTTGACGTACTCACCATCTGTGAATGGTTTTCCTCTTTTTGCAATTTCTAATGATACTGCAAAGCTTGCCAGATTTATATTATTGGAAGATTGCGCCCAGTTACTTAGCATGGAACTTGACGGTTTTTTTTTGGAGCTCTTCAACAGCTTTTTTTCGTGCGTCACCGGTTGGATATTTACTAGCAAACTGGGTATGTTTTGTAGTGAAGTGTCTCTCCAAATTTGACTTCTTATTGTGTGCGAGTTTTTCGTGGCCAATGAGACAAGTCGGAAGGCCATCTGTGTTGCATATGAATGCAAACGACTCCGTCCAATCCTGATTGAATTCTCGGTTTTCTTCTTCAGTTCTTATGTTTTTTTACTAGATGCCATGCTGACGGCGGAGCTGAAAAAACGATTTTTTTAAATTTTACTTAGCTATCTAAGACGGCAAACAATTTATTTACCATTATTACTTCGTTAACACGATCCTCAGATATGTAATCCAATTCTGTTACTGATTTTATTATATAATACGCGTACATACCTTTGAGAAGATAATTCGCTTCTAAATCGTATTCTTCTTGAAACAACAAGTGAATAGACACGCAAAAACCGCAAGCGATTAAACTAACACACATGCAACGTAACGTCGACCGCGCTATCCGAGATGACTGACTGTCAACACGTCTAGAGTCTAGACGGTGGCTGTTTGGGTGAGACGGAAATGGAATGCAATTGGCTGAAAGATAAACATGGTCACGGAGTCTCATCTCTAAGAACAAAACAATAGTTCAAATTTATCTCATTACGGTCATGTTAAGTGTAGCGATTTGTAATTAACGATTATGAATATAGAAGCTATTGAGAAATTAGGTACTTAAAAATATATTTTCTTATTTTTTAAGGGTTTTGATAATAAATTATTAATTTTTTCGTATGGAACTAGAGAGCCGCAACTTTACAACAAAAGAGCCGCCGGTTGCCGACCCCTGACCTAACCCATTACTTCTATAGCGTGAAATCCCTCCACGTTCTATAGCCCTGCCATAATGTAGAGCATGCCTTCAGGCTATAGTCTCTTTAGTAGAAGATGTCTGCGTGAACAATACTGCTGATAATATATCCAGTATCTGGCACTCGACGCTTAGAGCCATCCCCCGTACCACATACTTCAAAGGAATCCGAAACCTGTTTGCTCGCTCTGTGACATCAGAAAGTTTCAAGCAAAGAGCTAGAATCGGTTTCAAGCCATGCATCCTTCATAAGATGAAACTACCATCTACTAATGTTGGTCTGTGCACAGTGCAAAATTATATTGCGCAAGTCTCTTTTACATTCACATTATTTATAAGTGGATATAAAATAGTATCCAACATTCAAATGATGAAAATATTTTTATTAACACTTTACAACATAGTTGAAAAGTGTTTATGACTTTGTTCAATTTGTTTGTCTGTCTTTCTGTCCGTTCGCACAATAACTGCCGTAAAAAAGACTTTATCAAAACGAAATTTAGTACGTTGTTGAGATGGTCTGTGGAACATATGGGAATGTAAATGAATAACATTACCCAATTAGTTTTGGATTGAACCCGGATTGAAGAAATGAAATACATTGAACCCTATGGGATCTAATTTTTCAAACATTTCTTAAGCGTTATGACGTCATTTGAATAAAATTTGAAAGAAGTTTTAAGCATGGAGTTAGAAAATACTTTTACCTCCATGGTTTAATTTTTCAAATAAAATAAATTATTGTAGTTCTGTGATAGTTAAAACAAGAAAAGGCAATCATACATGAAGCATTGATTATGAAACACTTTCCAACTACAATACAATTTTATTTAAACATCTCTAAAATGCGATACATTCAGAAGTGATATTTTAAAATTATCACAATGCTACAATACTTTATTATATTTGAAAACTTAGAACGTCATTGAAAAAAAAAAGAACCTTATTCAAATAACGTCTTCAAAATATAAATCGCCTGGCTCTCTATGTAAATGTAGTAAATATTTCATTCAAAATCTTTTATTCCATTCTTTTTATTCATCACAATACTATAATATATTTTTTACTTAAAAACATAAAACCATGGAAGTAAAAATATTTTCTAACTCTACTATACTTAAAACTTATGCTTGAAATTTATCAAAAAAAGCAATGCTAAAAAATTGTCTGCTGCTCTATGTAAAATCAATGAATATTTCATTCATCAGCTTTATTCAGCTTTATTTATTTTTCATCATCTTTATTCATTTCTCATCAGCTTTATTCCAGTCTCCAGAGCTAAATTTTGCGTTCAAAAAATTCAGCAATTCTTATAGAACTCATCTTACAACTTGATGTATTTACATTCTGCATACGTTAAAATTAGACTCCGTTGTAGCAATAATCAAAGTTTGATGATCATTTGAGCTAACAAATATTATAATTGCGTTGGCGTAGAATACAGATGCATAGAAAAATACCCCAAAACAGTGGTTTTAGGACAGATGCAATATTAAATATAAATTAAAAAGACTTTTGAAAGTCACGATTTTGACACAGGATGGATGCCATATTTTATTTGTCCTGTGGTCTCTTCATATAATATGGGTGTAATTAATATTTTAATTTTTATTTAAAAAACTACCGAATATATTTTGCTTAAATTTTTTTTATATATTTTATGGGATAATTTAAATATTTCCTAAAACTTTCGAAACAATTTGTGAATTTTAAATTCGCTTAAAAAATGTTTGAAAAATTGGGTTCCATAGGGTTCAATATATTTCATTTTATTTTCCCGGGTTCAATCCAAAACTAATCGAGTGATATTGTTCATTTACATTCCCATATGTCTTACAGACCGTCTAAACAACATACTAAAATTTCATTTTGATAAAGTCATATTTACGGCAGTTATCGTATGAACGGACAGACAGACAGACAGAATGAACAAAGTCATAAACAATTTTCAACTATGTTGTAAAGTGTATAAATATGTTATAAATATCGCATCTGAATATATCGTATTTTAGAGATGTTTAAATAAAATTACAGTTGGAAATTGTTTTATAATAAATGCTTTATGCATGATTGTTGTTTCTTATATTTATACTAGCAGCATACCCGTTCTTCGTACGGAGTATATATTATAAAGAAATTTATAATTCGCAATCATGTGTAAGTTCTGTTAAAATATTAAATTTATTGCTCATAAAGAGAAGTTTAAGAATATCTGTTCTCACTATGCAAAATTATCTTCACGGGCAGATCTGAAGAATTAAACATCCTGGCCCCTTTTGTAAGCAAATTTACAAACAAAAAGAAATTGAATCAATATATGCAACTCCGTACTACTTATATTGTCGCAGATTAGAAAATATGCCAGCGTGTTAGTAGAAGCTTACCCATATTGCAGTATGAGTCTCAAAAATATTTGCCAAAATAAAAGAGATGACGTAAAAAATTGAAAGTATCAAAAATCCCCGTAATTTTAATACCAGAAGGTCGTAATTGATTCCAATATATGTCAATATATATCAAAATATATGCCAATATACCTGTACTACTTATATTCTCGTAGATTAGAAGATATACCCATGCATTTGTAGAAGATTACTCGTACAACGTACTATATATGAGTTTCAACAATTTTCGTCATAATAAAACAATTCCATAATAATTTGAAAATATCAGTAATCCCTGAATCAACAGTCCCCGAAAATATCAATAACAATGATGTTTAAACCTGAAGACCGTAATTGATATTATCCAGTCAAAAATGCAATGTCAATGAAATTTATTTTATATACATATCTTTATTATACAAATCGGAAAAGATTTAATGAAAATCGTATGGCACATAACGCATTGGATCCGTTGCTAAGTGACATAATATCATTTGCTTTAAATAAATTGATGGAAATCATATCATCTGAATTATGCAATCTCCATGGAAGGTTTGGCGACATTTTCGTCAATTTAGCGATAACTTAAAAAATCGCCAAATTTATCGCCAAGTGGGACTGTAGAACTGATAGTCCCATTTTACGACAAATTGACGAAACATCATCACAATACTATCCCCTAACAAAACACTATTAATTTCATTTATTAAGCGCGATTATATCAATTTCATGATATTTTTATGGATTTAGAAATATTTTTACCAATTTGGTGATATTAAAAAAATTCCTTCAATGTGTTACTAAGTAGGATGGATGGACTGACCGACAAATGCAACAGAAACATCATTTCAGTAAATTATTCTAAAAAAACAAATTTAATTTCATTGATTTGGGTCATTTTTATCAATTTGGAGACATTTCCGCTAATTTGGTAAAGTTTAAGAAAAGTTACCAAGTTATTTAGAGATATTCCTCTAAATTCGTAGCTCTGAATTTGCAGATCTGAAGAATAAAATATCCTGATCCCGTTTGCATATACTAAATGAAAACACTAAAATTGTATTAGAAGACACATACACCCGTTCTACTCTTTTTCTGCTTCAACAATCGGCTAAAATGAATTTATTGGGTAAACACAATATATGAGTTTATTAGCTAAACACAATATATGAGCTTGAAATCTCTTTGCTAAAATAAATGAAAGTGATGTACGCAGTCCGCAATATATATAATTAAAAGAACAATCAAACCGTTCATTTATAAAATATATTTTTACATCCATTTATTTATTATACAAATAGAAAAAATAATAATAAATATTAACAACACATTTAATTTCATTCCGTTGCCGAGCAGCATGATATAAGATAGAATCTTCCTCATAAAATGCGAAATTAAATAGCCATTTTGATTTCTTTATACTTTACATCGTCGAGTAAAAGCTTGTGAACGATGAATCATGGAGGTAGATTTTTCCATTTAAATTCATGTTTCAAACAATTCATGTTTTCCTATAGTGACTAATTAATGCAAAAATCCTGCACTAAACTCAGAAATAAAGTTTTATTTCATTTTGGCGTTTAAAACAAACGATTTTCATCCTTTCCGTTTGGATAAACCACGGAGTTGGAGATTAGATCCCCTAAGAAAAAGTTCCGTTTTTCATTAATATCTCGACAACACCCAAGGTTAATAGAATATTAACAGGTTGTCTCGTTCGCTATTCCCCCCATGGTACCATTTCTGGGCGAGCTGTGACGTCACTGATAGACCTTCCGTTCTGTTGACAAGTCGCGCTTCGTTGAAAAACGTTGGAAAACAGCACGGTTTTATTTAAAAATGCCTTGCTTTAAACATCAACGAGATACCTGAAATGTTTCCTAAAATAATGTGCTAATACTGAAATATGACAAATGAACTCAAATTTGAATTCAAAACGAACTAAATTGCTGTAATTAACGGATGAAGAAGTCAAAAACAGCCGTTTGGCAAATTATATATTAAGACAAGGATATGATTTTCCGGGTGATTCCGTATAACAAATACATTCATCTTCTTTTTTACACAAAATTTACATATTTCATGTGTAAATTGATAATCTTTATTAATATTTTTACTCACAAATATATTGCATGAATATGGATTTTAATATAGTATTTTTTAGCAATTACTTTTACAACACATTAAAGATTTTAAACGAAACATCCCGTTCAAATTCATTAAATAGAGACTGTGCACTTTACTGTCTGTATTGTCTATTAAAGGTTTGAAATAGGATACAACTGATGAGAAATATGTAAAAATAGAATTAAATAATATTTATTTCTATAAAACTCTCCATATTATCTTTATCAATTTGCAATTAAATTTCTATTTCTTTAAAAGTTGGATGATTTAAAATTTCCTGCATATAAATGCTATGGCACTTATTCTATCGAGTAAGCGTACCATTCCGTTCCTAATAGTTCCTATACAAAAAATATTTGAACTTTATAATTTTCTGAAAAATGTCATCGATTTGATTTTAAAATATTTAGATTGTATCATTGCATGCACAATGCATGTAATTAATATTTTCATTTTATATGCTTAAAGAAAACCCCGTTTCTATATATTTAATGATATACATCTGCTGTTTAATTTTGTTTATTTGAAGTTTTTGTGAATTCATTTATTTCTTTTATGGTATAGATATTATAGTAGAATTCAATCAATCAGCACTTTAAAATGCGACAGAAAATCGTGGAAAATAAAGGGGGGGGGGTTAGGGAGTATCATCCAGAATTTTATGCTAAAAGAAACAAAGGCTATTTTATCATTTTATTCGAAGACGAATTTTTTTTCTCCGAAATTTGTCCAATATTTATGGGGAAGGAGCTTCAAACTAAAAAGACTCCATTCACCGTTTGCTTTAAAATAAATAGGGGTAAATGCATCATTTTAATGCGACTATAAATTTATTTTGTTTTTACAAAATTATCCATAAAATTACACTAGTTTCTTTTAACTTATGAATATTCCTTTCTTGAACAAAAACCATTTTTATTGAATCGAAACTACTCCGTCTTACTCATGATGAAGCCCTTCAATTTGACGAATCAAGATATAAATGCCTTAGCAAAAACTTTATTAACAAATTTATTAACAAAAAAATCTTAACAAACTACATTTGACGTGACTAATAATTATTATTGCAATGATTTGATAAAATATATGTTTTCAAATTTAAATCAATTACTGTTTTTTCTTCAGATGATTCTGAAAGTTTCCTGACCTTCTCTCAAATCCAGACGATATATTTTTTCTAAAACATGTAAAATTTTTGAACTAGACAAAAGCTATGCATTGCATTGCCTGGAAATAATATTTATTCTAATTTAAACTGCGTTATTCATGCCTGTAAACTTCGGAATACAGTTAATATTTAAATGATGACTGATTTGCCACATTTAGATTAGAAATATATATTTATATCCGTCTCAAACCGATTCACATAACACACCTAACAACTATTGGCTCTTCTCTGATCATTCACTATTTTTTTTACATAACCTTTGCTCATTCAATTATCTTTCAACATAGCATTCAGTAATCTTTGTAAATGACACTTATGACTTTGTAAACTTCCCTTATGTTAAAATTTTAATAGCTTCCACTCTCATAAAAAAAATTGCTATTTCTTTTCATATGTACGGAATTTATTTTCATAAACTTCACATTACTATGCATGTACTGTTTTATTTTATTCTATATTGCTTGAACACCGTTACTATTAGATAAATATTTAAATAGTTTCCGATCAACGTTTCTCAATAGTTTTTGTCGCCTCTGTCAGAGAATGGGTCTAGCAGTGACGTCAGTTGTCCTTCCTTCCCGGGACAACTTTTTCCCCGAACGAGACAACCTTATATATAAGATATTCTACGGACCTTGGACAACCCCTGGTCTTAGAAACTCGAAACTTGGACAAAATTTATGGAGGGCTATTTCAAGGCTGTCCACAAAATTTTATTAAATTCGGTTTAGCCGTTTTCCCGTGATGATGAGACAAACGAAAATTTCGTTTTTTACTAATATCTCGAGAACCACTGGTCGTAAAAACTTAAAACACAGACTAAATTTTAAGTGGGGCTATTTCTAGGTTACCCACAAAATTTCATCAAATTCGGTTCAGCCGTTCTCCCGTGATGATGGGACAAACAGACAGACAGACAGACAGATTTTCAATTTTATTTATATAGATTGACATAATACTGATTCTCTGTTTGTAACATTTATATTACTGCAGACGGATAGTGGATATAAATGAATGCTCTTTTAGGTTAATTTATTAAATTGTAACCTAAAGATTATTTTCAGCATTGTAACCCCATTTGATCGTCAACCCCCCAACAAACACACACTCTAAGATCCTTACTATTTGCCTATGAGAATAAGTTTACATAGAAAAACCCCTTTAAGTAAGAATTTTCAGTAATCTGGTGTAAGCTTTATAAAAAAAATATAAATGCAAAAATAAAATATTTTAACTTTGCATTGATGTGACTTTTATCATTAATTTTTAGCATTATTCAATCCATGATTTGGGTATATATACACATCTCTGTTTTTGTCCATTTCGTCTTTTTGACTTCAAGCTTGTTGGTTCTATGGCACTAACGAAGGGGATCCAGCGTATCCTCGAAACAGTTGCATGCTGCTTTTTCCTTTTATTATCGATTGAATACGTTGTTCAAGTTTCCCTTATCCTTTACACAAAGGATGTTTTTCTTATTGGTGTCCATATTGGCAATACAGTATCCAGCATTGTAGCCCCATGACCCCCCCCTCGCCCCCTCCCTTATGAGATTCTGGCAATGCCTATGAGAAAGGCTTGTATACGATAACGAAACATACTGGGTCTTTTAGCACCAGCTGCTTATACTTGGATTTAAAATACAGAGTCATTTTCATTAAGAGTTACGACTTTTTTTATACCTTTGAGAGACACAAAATGTTGAAGGCTGTTCCCATGTAGCTATATACTACCAACATGGCAGCCAGTTTTGTAGCTATTGGGGATTATTCAGCTACATGATAAGAAAAGCATTAAAATACGATTAACTATGCATTTCTGAGTAAGCAAATTTCTTAGTTTAAAGAATTTGAGCACTTAAAAAAGACATGATTCTCAATGAATGCACCGAAATTAAGTGTATGTCGGTTTAGCAAGTCCCAGTCATGTTGTGCTATTCATTTGTAAACACATCTTTTACTTTTGACAGGTTCAGATGTGCCATTTCATCATATCCTGAGGCGGGGAACAATCCAATGTTTTTGGTAGCCCAAAAATATAAATGCAAAGGTTAAAATACAATACAACCCAATAAGGTTTAAAATACAAAGAATTGATGCATATCACAAAAGTCAACGGCAAGCTACATTTGGACTTTCTAGCTGCTCCGGTTCCTGTGTTATTACTAAACAAGAAGGATTAATCAAGCATAAAGCATTGATTATAAAACACTTTCTAACTGAAATGCAATTTTATTTAAAAATCTCTAAAATTCTGGATGACGGGAAGTAGATTTAACGATAATGATATCAAATGCAAAAAGTCATATTTTACATATTTTAGAAAACTACATTAACTGGACTTGAGAAAAAATCAAGAAACTTTTGAAATCTTCTGAAGATAACCAATAATTGATTTACAATTTAAATTTAAAAGCACATATTTTATCAAACTATTGTAATAATAATCATTAGTTAAGTAAAATCTGGGTTATTAATAAATTAAATGTTTCTATCAAGATATTCAGAATCTCGACTCGACAAATGAAAGTGTCCCATCACATGTAATCCATGGCGGGCTAGCTTCGATACAATAGAAACGATTTTTGTTTAAGGGATATTCATATGACAAGATAATTATTTTATGGGTAGTTTTTAACTGTTATTTTATGGATATGTCTGTTGAAAAAAGAATTTATAATCCATTCAAACTGACACATATACCCCTATTTATGTTACAAGGAATTTTTTTAATTTGAAGCTTAAGCCCATAAACATAGAAAAAATTTCGTAAACGATTTCTGAACTATTTAGTTCTCTGTACTATAGGGTCCAAATAGAAAACCAAATTCGGCATTGTGGGCGTTTTAATTGTCACCCTCACCTTTCTGAAATTATGACTATTGTCTATGCTTACAGTTTTCAAGCAGGTACTAGCCGAATACCCGTTGAAAATCAACTGCCTCGCAATAAGCAGCCTCTGAATAATGAACATTTTTAAATAATTCGCGTTTTGCATTTATTAGGCAAATCAAATATTTTGGTGCGCAGAACCCCCTAAGGAAGAAAATATTGGAAAACTTAACTTGCGCACTTTCTCCTTTCGAATTATCTATCCGTACACTAAATTAAAGTCTCTATCTCATACCGAAACACACTATTTTATCATTTCCCTTTTCGACCGTTTTTCTGTGGAGCACACGCATAAATCAACATTTTTGAAAAACTCTGTTCGTCTTGGATTTTTTATCAGGTGAATGGCTCATATAATAAATATCTAGCTTCCATCACATTTAAAAGAAGCGTGTCTTATTTATTCCGAAAATCGAACATATTGGTGTGCGATACCCCCTACAGTAACAAATATTGGGAATCTGAAATTGCACATTTTCTTCCTTTTAAACCCGTACTCCAAGTTTATAAGTCTCTATCTTATCGCGAAGGATGTTCTTTCTATCACTTCACCTTTTGAATATTTTTCTATGTAGCACACTCTTCAATGAATATTTTTGAGAAAACGTATTCATTTTGGGTTTTTTTATGAAATGAGTAGACCATATACCGAATTTTAAGCCTCTATTACATTGTATAGGAGGTGGTTTTCATTTCTTCGTCAAATCGAACATTTTAGTGTGCAGCACCCCCCCCCCCCACAATAGCAAATGTTGAAAAATTAAAATTGCATAATTTCTTCCTTTCAAACTATCTACCCGTACACTAAATTTGAAGTCTCTAACTCATAGCAAAGCATACTTTTTCTATCATTTCACCTTTCGAATGCTTTTGTGTAGAGTACCTACCCCCTTAAATATACAATGTTGATAAACTCTATTCTTCTTGGGTTTTCTATCACATGATTAGCCCATATACCAAATATCAAGCCTCTATCACGTTTAAAAAGGGGCGTTTCTGCTTTATTCCTAAAATCGAACATTTTTGTGTGCGGCACTCCCTAAAGTAGAAAATATTGGAAAACTGAAATTATACACTTTCTTCCTCCCAAACTATCTACCCGTACACCAAATTTGAATTCTCTATCTCATAATGAAGTATATTTTTATCAATTCACCTTTCGCGCGTTTTCCGCTGGAACACCACCTTAAAAGAACTTTTTTGAAAAACTGTATTCGTCGTGGGTGCTTTCATCAAATTATTAGTCCATATACTAAGTTTGAAGCCTCTATCAAATTTTAAAGTATCCTCCGTTTCTCATTTATTCGGCAAATCGAAGATTACGGTGTGCGGCACCCCCTTAACTAAAAAATATTGGAAATCTGAAACTGCACACTTTCTTCCTTTTGAACGATTTACTCATGCACCAAATTTGAAGTCTCTATCTTATCGCAAAGCATGCTTGTTTATCATTTCACTTTTCGAACGTTTTACTATGAAGCCCCCTCTAGAAAACGTTTTCGAAAAATTCGACTTTTCCAGGGAGTTTTATCGAACGACCGAACCGTGTACCAAATTGCAAGTCTCTATCTATTCGGGAATTGCCTAGAAAAGCGTGACAGACAGATGCACAGACGGACAGACAGACAGATGGATACTTAGCAATTAGTATACATAACCAGCCGAATACGTTCCACAATAAGCAACCCCCGAATAACGTAAATTTTTTAATAATTCGCGTTTCACATTTATTCGGAAAATCGAAAATTTTTGTGTGCGGAACCATCTAAAGAAGAAAACATTGGAAAACTTAAATTGCTCACTTTCTTCCTTTCGAACTATCTACTCGTACACGAAATGTGAAGTCCCTGTCTCATTCTGAAGCATGCAATGCTATTATTTCACCTTTCGAACGATTTATGTGGAGCACCCTCTTAAATGAACAGTTTTCAAAAACATTATTGTGTTTTTTATCAGATGATTGTCCCAAATACCAAACATCAAGCCTCTATTGCATTTTATAGGAGGCGTTTCTCATTTATTCGAAAAATCGAACATTTGGGTTTGCGGCACCCCCATAAAGTAGAAAATATCGGAAAACTGAAATTGTACGTGCTTTTCCCTTCGACCTATCTACTCGTACACCAAATTTGAAGTATATTTCTCATCTTGAAAAATGATTTTTCATCATTTCGTTTTTCTCTGGAGCACCCCTTTAAACGAACATTTTTGAAAAACACTTTTGTCTTGAGTGTTTTCATCAAATGATTAACCCCTACACCAAATTTCAAGCATCTATCAAATTTAAAGCAAGCGTTTCTCATTTGTTCGGAAAATCGGACATTTCGGTGAACCGCACCCACTAAAGTAGCAAATATTGAAATCTGAAATTGCACACTTTCTTCTTTTCGAATGGTTTACACATACTCTAAATTTGAAATATTTATCTCATCGCAAAGTATGCTTTCCTATCATTTCACTTTTCGAATGTTTTGGTGTAGAGCATACGCTCTACGGAACATTTTCAAAAAATTCGATTTTTCCAGGGAGTTTTATCGAACGATCGACCCGTGTACCAAATTTCAAGTCTCTATCAATTCGGGAAGTGCCTTAAAGAACTTGACAGACAGACGGACGGATAGACGGACACATGGCAATTAGTATTTATATATATAGATAGATAGATAGCTAAAAATATCTTGTAATCTATTATTATTATATATACTATTTGCCAAGTGTCCGTCCGTCTGTCTGTCACGCCTTTTTTAGGCACTTCCCGAATAGATAAAGACTTGCAATTTGGTACACGGCTCGGTCGTTCGATAAAAACCCCTGGAAAAATGGAATTTTTCGAAAACGATTTCTAGAGGGGGTGCTCCACACCAAAACGTTCGAAAAGTGAAATGATAAGAAAGCATGCTTTGCGATAAGATAGAGACTTCAAACTTGGTGTATTGGTAAATTGTTCGAAAGGAAGAAAGTGTAATTTCAAATTTCCAATATTTCCTACTTAAGGGGGTGCCGCACACAAAAATGTTCGATTTACCGAATAAATGAGAAACGGCTCTTTTGAAATTTGATAGAGGCTCGAAATTTGATATATGGACTAATCACTTGATGAAAACACCCATAACGAATATAGTTTTTCAAAAATGTTCGTTTAAGGGGGTGCTCCAGCGGAAAACATTCGAAATGTGAATTGATAAAAAACATACTTCGGAATGAGATGCAGACTTCAAAGTTGGTGTACAGGTAGATAGTTCGAAAGGAAGAACATGTGTAATTTCAGTTTTTCGATATTTTGAACTTTTGGGGTTGCCTCAAAACTAAATGTTCGATTTGTCGAATAAATAAGAAACGAGAATTATTTAAAAATTTACCTTATTCGGTGGTTGCTTAATGTGGGACCGTTGATTTTCAACGGGTATTCAGCTAGTATATACTAATTGCCAAGTGTCCGTCCGTCTGTCTGTCACGGTTTTTTTAGGTACTTCCCAAATAGATAGAGACTTGCAATTTGGTACACGGCTCCATTGTTTGATAAAAACCCCTAGAAAAATCGAATTTTTCGAAAACGTTCTCTAGAGGGGGTGCTCCACATCAAAACGTTCGAAAATGAAATGATAAGAAAGCATACTTTGCCATGAGATAGAGACTTCAAATTTGGTGTATGGGTAAATTGTTCGAAAGAAAGAAAGTGTGCAATTTCAGATTTCCAATATTTTCTACTTAAGGTGGTGCCGCACACCAGAAAGTTCGATTTACCGAATAAATGAGAAACGGCTCTTTTAAAATTTGATAGAGGCTTGAAATTACGTATATGGACTAATCATTTGATGAAAACACCCAAGACGAATATATTTTTTCAAAGACGTTTGTTTAAGGGGGTACTCCAGAGGAAAACATTCGAAAGGTGAATTGATAAGAAGACATACTTCGGGATGAGATAGACATTTTAAATTTGGTGTACGGCTAGATTGTGTGGAAGGAAGAAAGTATACAATTTCAGTTTTCCAATATTTTCTACTTTAGGGGATGTCGCACACAAAAATGTTCGATTTTTGGAATGAAGCAGGAAGACCACTTTTAGAAAGTGATAGAGACTTGAAATATCAAGCCTCTATCACTTTCTAAAACGGGTATAAGGGCGAATCATTTAGTAGAAAACTCAAGAAGAATGGAGTTTTTCAAAAATATATATTCAAGGGGGGGGGGGGCACGTCACAGAAAAACATTCGAAAGGTGAAATGAAAGAAAAAGCATGCTTCGCGATGAGATAGAGACTTCAAATTTGGTATACATGTAGATAGTTAGAAAGGAAGAAAGTGTGCATTTTCAGTTTTCCATCATTTGCTATTGTAGAGGTGCCGCACACTAAAATGTTCGATTTGACGAGCAAATGAAAAACGCCTCCTTTACAATGTGATAGAGGTTTGAAATTTAGTATATGGGGTAATCATTTGATAAAAAATTCTTAACATTATTACGTTTTTTCAAAAATGATCATTTAAGAGGGTGCAACACAGAAAAACGTTCGAAATATGAAGTTATAGAAAAACATGCTTGACGATAGGATGGAGACATCAAATTTGGTGTACTGGTAGATAGTTTGAAAGGAAGAAAGTGTGTAATTTCAGATTTCCAATATTTGCTAATTTAGGGGGTGCCAAACACCAATATATTCGATTTTCGAAATAAATGAGACACGCTTCCTTTCAATCGTGATAGAGGCATGATATTTGGGACATGGGCCAATTATCTGATAATAAAACCAAGGCGAACAGAGTTTTCTAAAAATGTTCCTTTATGGGTGTGCTCCACAGAAAAACGTTCGAAAGGGGAGATGATAAAATAATATGCGTCGGGATAAGATAGGGACTTTAATTTGGTGTACTGGTAGATAGTTCGAAAGGAAGACGTGCGCAATTTAAAATTTCTAATATATTCTTCTTTGGGGAGTTCCACATACTAAAATATTTGATTTGCGGAATAAATGTGAAGCGCGAATTATTAAAAAAATGACAATATTCAGGGGTTGCTTATTAAGAGAGCTTTGATTTTCAACCGGTATTCGGCTGTACTAGCCGAATACCCTTTGAAAATGAACGGTCTCGCAATAAACAGCCTCTGAATAATGTAAATTTTCGAATAATTCGTGTTTCACATTTATTCGGCAAATTGAATATTTTGGTGTGCAGAACGCCCTAAAGAAGAAAATGTTGGAAAACTTAAATTGCACATTTCTTCCTTTCGAATTATCTACACGTACACTAATATAAAGCTTCTATCTCATCCCGAAGAATGCAATTTTATCATTTCCTGTGGAGCACACTCATTAATGAACATTTTTGAAATACTGTATTCATCTTGGAGTTTTTTATCAAATGATTAGTCCACATACCAAATTTCAAGCAGCTATATTTGTAAGTGTGGCGTTTTTCGTTTGTTCGTCAAATCGAATATTTTAGAGTACGGCACCCCCTACAGTAACAAATGCTGGAACACTGAAATTGCACACTTCCTTCCTTTCCAACAATCTACCCGTACACAAAATTTGAAGTCTCTATATCATCGCAAAGCATGCTTTTGTTTATCATTTTATTTTTCGAGTGTTTTTGTGTGGAGTACATACACCCCTAAATGGTCGTTTCTAAAAAACTCCATTCTTCTTGGATTTTCTATCAGATGATTCGCCCATATACCAAATGTCAAGTCTCCATCACGTTTAAATAGAGGCATTTCTCTTTTATTTCGAAAATCGAACATTTTAGTGTGGGGCACACTCTAAAGTGTAAAATATAGGATAACTGAAATTATATAGTTTCTTCCTTCTAAATTGTCTACCCGTACACCAAATTTAAAATTTCTGTCTCATACGGAAGCATGTTCTTTTTTAGCATTTTATATTTCGAACGTTTTTCTCTGCAGCTCCCCCATCAACGAACGTTTCTGAGAAATTCTATTCGTCTTGGGTATTTTCATTAAATGATTAGCCTATGTACCAAATTTCACGCCCCTTCAAAATTTAAGGAGGTGTTACTCATTTATTCGGCAAATCGAAAATTTTGGTGTGAAGCAACCCCTATAGTAGAATATATTGAAAATCTGAAATTGCACACTTCCTTCTTTGCGAACAATTTACCAGTACACCAAATTTAAAGTCTCTGTCTCATCGCAAAGTATACTTTTCTCTATCATTTCACTTTTCGAACGTTTTGGTATGGGGCAACCCCTCTATAGAACATTTTCGAAAAATTTGATTTTTCCAACGGGTTTTATCGAACGATTGCTCCGTGTACCAAATTGCAAGTCTTCGGGAAGAGCCTAAACAAAGCGTGACAGACAGACAGACAGACGCACTCTTGGCAATTAGTATATATAAATTACCGAATACCCGTTGAAAATCAACGGTTTCGTAATAAGCAACTCCCCGAATAATGCAAATTTTTTAATTATTCGGGTTTCACATTTAATCGGCAAATCGAATATTTTGGTGTGCATAACCCCCTTAAAGAAGAAATAATTGCAACACATAAATTGCACACTTCTTCCTTTCGGACCATCTACCCATACACAAAATTAAAGTTTCTCTCTCATCGCGAAGCATGTTATTTTATCATTTCCCAATTCGAACGTCTTTCTGTGGAGCACAGTCATAAATGGACATTTAGGAAAAACTATATTCGCCAAAAGTTTTTTATCAGATGATTGGTACATATACCAAATATCCTCTATCACATTTAAAAGGAAGCGTGTATAGCTTATTCGAAAAATCGAACATTTTGGTGTGCGGCACCTCTTAAAGTAGAGAATATTGGAAAACTGAAATTGTACACTTCCTTCCTTCTAAATTATCTACCCGTACACCGAATTTGAAATCTCTATCTCATCCCTAAGCATGTTTTTTATAATTTCATATTTCGAACGTTTTTCTCTGGAGCATCCCCTTAATCAAACATTTCTGAGAAACTCTATTCATCTTGGGTGTTTTCATTAAATGATTTGCCCATATACCAAATTTCAACCCTTTATCAAAATTTAAAGTAAGAATTTCTCATTTATTCGGAAAATCGAACATTTGGGTTTGCGGCACCCCCCTAATTTGAAAATATTGGAAAACTGAAATTGCCCACACATTTTCTTTCGAACTATCCACCAGTTCACCAAATTTAAAGTCTCTATCCTATCCCGAAGCATAGTTTCTCGTGATTTCAACTTTCGAACGTTTTTCTCTGGCGCACCCTCTTAAACGAATATTTTTGAAAAAATCTTTTGTCTTGGGTGTTTTCATCAAATGAATCGCCCATATACCAAATATCAAGCCTATATCACGTTCTGAAAAGGGAGTTTTTCCTCTATTTTGAAAATCGAAATTTTTTTGTGTATGGCCCCCCTTTAAGTAGAAAATATTGGAAAACTGAAATTGTACACTTTCTTCCTTCCGAACTATATACTCGCACTCCAAATTTGACATCTCTATCTCATTCCGACGCATTTTTTTTTATCAATTCACCTTTTGAACGTTTTCCTCTGGAACATCTGCCTTAAATGAACATTTTTGAAAAACAATATTCGTCTTGGGTGCTTTTTTCAAATGATTAGTCCATATACCAAATTTCAAGCCTCTATCAAATTTTAAAGGAGCCGTTTCTGATTTATTCGGAAAATCGCTCATTTTGGTGTGCGGCACTACCTTAAGTAGAAAATATTGGAAATCTGAAATTACACATTTTCTTCCCTTCGAACGGTTTACCCATACACCCAATTTGAAGTCTCTATCTTATCGCAAAGCATGCTTTCGTATCATTTCACTTTTCGAACGTTTTGGTGTGCAGCCCCCCCCCCCCCCTACAGAATATTTTCGAAAAATTCGATCTTTTCTGGGTATTTTCTCGAACGACCGAGCCGTATACCAAATTGAGAGTCTATCTATTCGGGAAGTGCCTAAAAAAAGCTTGACGGACAGGATTAAGCAACTAGACACGATAACCTGTTGTTTTAACCCGATATACTGGCTTGCTGCTTAGTAACAATCTCTCATCCAGCAAAGCCACAGCCAGGGCAGCGTACTCGGCAGAATCATTCACCGAGACAGACAGACGCACACTTGGCAATTAGTATATACTAGCCGAATACCCGTTGAAAATCAACGGTTTCATGATAAGCACCACCCGAATAATGTAAATTTTTGAATAATTCGAATTTCACATTTAATTGGTAAATCGAATATTTTGGTGCGCAGAAACTTTTAAAGAAGAAAATATTTGAAAACTTAAATTGCACACTTCTTACTTTCGAACTATCTTCCGATACACAAAATTATAGTGTCTCTATCTTATCCTGAAGCATGATATTTTATCATTTTCCCATTCGAACGAATTTGTGGACCACAGCCATAAATGGACATTTAGGAAAAACTCTATTCGCCTTGAGTTTTTTATCAGATGATTGACATACATATCAAATATCAAGCCTCTATCACATTTAAAAGGGAGCGTGTACAACTTATTCGAGAAATCGAGCATTTTGGTGTGCGGTACCCGCTAAAGTAGAGAGTATTGGAAAACTGAAATTGTACACATTCTTCCACTCTGGAGCATTCACTTAATCGAACATTTCTGAGAATCTCTATTCGTCTTGGGTGTTTTCATTAAATGATTAGCCAATATACAAATTTCAAGCCTCTATCAAAATTTAAAGGATTTCTTTCTTATTCGGAAAATCTAATATCTGGGTTTGCGGCAACCCCTAAATTAGAAAATATTGAAAAACTGAAATCGCACACACTTTTCCATTCGAACTATTCACACATACACCAAATTTGAAGCCTCTATCCTATCTCGAAGCATAGTTTTTCGTCACATCACCTTTCGAACACTTTTATCTGGAGCATCCTCTTAAACGAACATTCTTGAAAAAATCGTTTGCCTTGGGTGTTTTCATCAAATGAATCGACCATATACCAAATATCAAGCCTCTATCACGTTTTAAAAGGAACGTTTTCCCTTTATTTCGAAAATCGAACATTTTTGTGTGGGGCACCTCTTTAAGTAGAAAATATTTGAAAACTGAAGTTGGATACTTTCTTCCTTCCAATCTATCTATCCATACACCAAATTTGAAATCTGTATCTCATTCCGAAGCGAGTTTTTTTTTATAAATTCACCTTTCGAACGTTTTTCTCTTGAGCACCCCCTAAAGGTTCATTTTAGAAAACTATATTCGTTTTGTGCGTTTTCATCAAATGATTAGCCCATACATTAAATTTCTAGCCTTTATCAAATTTTAAAGTAGCCGTTTCCTTTTTATTCGGTAAATCGAACATTTTGGTATGCGGCACTCCCTTAAGTAGAAAATATTCTAAATCTGAAATTGCACACTGTCTTCTTTTCGAACGGTTTACCCATGCACCAAATTTGAAGTCTCTATCTCATCGCAAAGCATACTTTCCTATCATTTCACTTTTCGAACGTTTTAGTGTGAGGCACCACCCCCCCCCCCCCTCTAGAGAACGTTTTCGAAAAATTTCATTTTTCCAGGGGGTTTTATCGAACGACCGAGCCGTGTACCAAATTGCAAGTCTCTATCTATTCGGGAAGTGCCCAAACAAAGCGTGACAGACAGACAGACGGACAGACGGACACTTGTCAATTAGTATATACTAGCCGAATACCCGTTGAAAATCAACGGTATCGCAATAAGCAACCCCTGAAAAATGTAAATTTTTTAATAATTCGCGTTTCACATTTATTCGACAAATCGAATATTTTGGTGTGCAGAACCCCCTAAAGAAGAAAATATTGGGAAACTAAATTTGCGCATTTCTTCCTTTCGAATTATTTACCCGTACACTACAGTAAAGTCTATCTCATCCCGAGACACCCCTATATTATTATTTCTCCTTTGGAACTTTTTTTTGTGTAGCACACCCATAAATGAACATTTTTGAAAAACTCTCTTTGTCATGGGTTTTTTATCAGATGATTGGCCCATATACCTAATATCAAGCCTCTGTCACATTTAAAAGGAAGCGTGCCTCATTTATTCCGAAAATCGAACATATTAGTGTGCGGCACCCCTTAAAGTAGCAAATATTGGAAATCTGAAATTTCACGCTTTCTTCCTTTCAAACTATCTACCCGTACACCAAATTTGAAGTCTCTATCCTATCGAGAAGCATTTTTTTTCTATCTCTTCACTTTTCGAACGTTTTTCTGTGTAGCACCCCGTTAATGAACATTTTTGTCAAACTGTATTCATGTTTGGTTTTTTGTCAAATAGTTAGCCCATATACTAAATTTCAAGCTTCTATCACATTGTAAAGGAGGCGTTTTTCATTTGTTCGGCAAATCGAAAATTTTAGTGAGCGGCACCCCCTACAATAGCAAATGTTGGAAAACTGAAATTGCTCACTTTCCTCCTATCCAACTTTTTACCCGTACACCAAATTTGAAGTCTCTATCTCATCGTGAAGTATGCTTTTCTAGCATTTCATCTTTCGAATGCGAGTACCCACCCCCTTAACTATACGTTTTTGAAAAACTCTATTCTTTTTGTGATTTCTATGAGATGATTCGCCCATATACCAAATATTAAGCCTCTATCACTTTTTAAAGGTGGCGTTTCTCCTTTATTCCGAAAATCGAACATTTTAGTGTGCGACACCCCCTAAAGTAGAAAATTTTGGTAAACTGAAATTATACACTTTCTTCCTTCCAAACTATCTACCCTTACACCAAATTTGATATCTCTATCTTATTCCGAATTATGGTTTTTTATCAATTCACTTTTCGAACGTTTTACTCTGGAGCACCCCCTTAAACGAACATTTTTGAAAAACTATATTTGTCTTGTGTGTTTCCATCAAATGATTAGCCCATATACCGAATTTCAAGCCTCTATCAATTTCTCATTTATTCTGCAAATCGAATATTTTGGTGTGCGGCACCCCTTTAAGTAGAAAATATTGGAAATCTGAAATTGCACGCTTTCTTCATTTCGAACCATTTACCCATACACCAAATTTGAAGTCTCTACCTCATCGCAAAGTATTATTTCCCATTATTTCACTTTTCGAACGTTTTAGTGTGCGGCACCCCCTTAAGTAGAAAATATTGGAAATCTGAAATTTCACACTTTCTTTGTTTCAAACGATTTACCCATACTCCAAACTTGAAGTCTCTATCTCATCGCAAAGCATGCTCTCCTATCATATCATTTTTCGAACGTTTTGGTGTGCTGCACCCCCCTTAAGTAGAAAATATGGGAAATCTGAAATTGCACACTTTCTTCCTTTCGAGTGATTTACCCATATACCAAATTTGAAGTCTCTATCTCATCGCAAAGCATGCTTTCCCGTCATTCCACTTTTCGAACGTTTTGGTGTGGGGCACCCCCTCTATGGAACGTTTTCGAAAAATTCGATTTTTCCAGGGGGTTTTATCGAACGACCGAGCCGTGTACCAAATTGCAAGTCTCTATCTATTCGGGAAGTGCCTCAAAAAGCATGACAGACAGACAGATGGACAGACAGACAGACTTACACTTGGCAATTAGTATATACTAGCCGAATACCCGTTGAAAATCAACGGTCTCGCAATAAGCAACCACTGAATAATGTAAATTTTATAATAATTCGCGTTTCACATATATTCGACAGATGGAATATTTTGGTGTGCAAAACCCCCTAAAGAAGAAAATATTGGGAAACTAAATTTGCGGATTTCTTCCTCTGTTTGTCTTGTGTTTTTTATCAGATTATTGGTCCATATACCAAATATCAAGCCTCTATCACATTTAAAAGGAAGAGCACCAAATTTGAAATCTCTGCATTTCACCTTTCGAATACTTTTGTGTGGAGTGTCTACCCCCTTAAATACACATTATTGAAAAACTTTACTCTTTTTATGATTTCTATCAAATGATTCGCCCATATACTAAATATCAAGCCTCTATCACATATTAAAAGGAGCATTTCTCCTTTATTCGGAAAATCGAACATATTAGTGTGCGCACCCCTGAAAGTAACAAATATTGGAAATCTGAAATTTCACACTTTCTTCCTTTCAAACTATCTACCCTTACACCAAATTTGATATATCTGTCTTATTTCGAAACATGGTTTTTAGCAATTCACTTTTCGAACGTTTCACTCTTTAGCACCCCCTTAAACGAACATTGTTGAAAAACTATATTCGTCTTGCGTGTTTCCGTCAAATGATTAGCCCATATACTAAATTTCAAGCCTCTATCAAATTTTAAAGGAGCGTTTTCTCATTTTTTCTGTAGATCGAACATTTTGGTGTGCGGCACCCCCTTAAGTAGAAAATATTGAAAATCTGAAATTGCACAATTTCTTCATTTCGAACGATTTACCCATACACCAAATTTGAAGTCTCTACCTCATCGCAAAGCATTCTTTCCTATCATTTCACTTTTCGAACGTTTTGGTGTGCTGCACCCCCCCTTAAGTAGAAAATATTGGAAATCTGAAATTGCACACTTTCTTCCTTTCGAGTGATTTACCCATATACCAAATTTGAAGTCTTTATCTCATCCCAAAACATGCTTTCCCGTCATTTCACTTTTCGAACGTTTTGGTGTGGGGCACCCCCTCTAAAGAACGTTTTCTAAAAATTCGATTTTTCCAAGGGGTTTTATCGAACGACCGAGCGGTGTACCAAATTGCAAGTCTCTATCTATTCGGGAAGTGCCTAAAAAAAGCGTGACAGACAGACAGACGGACACTTGGCAATTAGTATATACTAGCCGAATACCCGTTTAAAATCAACGGTCTCGCAATAAGCAATCCCTGAATAATATAAATTTTATAATAATTCGCGTTTCACATTTATTCGACAAATCGAATATTTTGGTGTGCAGAACCCCCTGAAGAAGAAAATATTGGAAAATTGAATTTGCGCAGTTCTTCCTCTGTTTGTCTTGTGTTTTTTATCAGATGATTGGCCCATATACCAAATATCAAATCTCTATCATGTTTTAAAGGAAGCGTGCTCATTTATTCGGAAAATCGAACATATTATTGCGCACCCCTTAAAGTAGCAAATATTGGAAATCTGAAATTTCACACTTTCTTCCTTTCAAACTATCTACCCTTACACCAAATTTGATATCTCCATCTCATTTCGAAGCATGGTTTTCTAAAATTCACTTTTCGAACATTTCACTCTGGAGCACCCCCTTAAACGAACATTTTAAAAAAACTATATTCGTCTTGCGTGTTTCCGTCAAATGATTAGCCCTTATACCAAGTTTCAAAGCTCTATCAAATTTTAAAGGAGCTTTTTCTCATTTATTTTGTAAATCGAACATTTTGGTATGCGGCACCCCCTTAAGTACAAAATATTGGAAATCTGAAATTGCACACTTTCTTCCTTTTGAACGATTTACCCATACGCCAAATTTGAAGTCTCTACCTCATCGCAAAGCATGATTTCCTATCATTTCACTTTTCGAACGTTTTAGTGTGCGGCACCCCCTTAAGTAGAAAATATTGGAAATCTGAAATTGCGCACTTTCTTACTTTTGAACGATTTACCTATACTCCAAATTTGAAGTCTTTATCTCATCGCAAAGCATGCTCTCCTATCATATCACTTTTCGAACGTTTTGGTGTGCTGCACCACCCCTTAAGGAGAAAATATTGGAAATCTGAAATTGCACACTTTCTTCCTTTCGAGTGATTTACCCATATACCAAATTTGAAGTCTTTATCTCATCGCAAAGCATGCTTTCCCGTCATTTCACTTTTCGAACGTTTTGGTGTGGGGCACCCCCTCTATAGGAACGTTTTCGAAAAATTCGATTTTTCCAGGGGGTTTTATCGAACGACCGAGCCGTGTACCAAATTGCAAGTCTCTATCTATTCGGGAAGTGCCTAAAAAAGGCGTGACAGACAGACAGACAGACGGACACTTGGCAATTAGTATATATAATAATAATAATAATAGATAGATAGATAAATAGATACTAGCTGAATATCTGTTGAAAATCAACGGTTTTGTAGCAAGCAACCCCCATATAACTTATTCGAAAAATCGATCATTTTGTTGTGCGGCACCCCCTAAAGTAAAGAATATAGGAAAACTGAAATTGTACACTTTCTTCCTTACAAATTACTAACCCGTACACTGAATTTTAAATCTCTATCTCATCCCGAAACATGTTTTTTATCATTTCATATTTCGAACGTTTTCTCTGGAACATCCCCTTAATGGAAGATTTCTGAGAAACTCTATTCGTCTTGGTTATTTTCATTAAATGAATAACCCATATACCAAATTTCAAGCCTCTATCAAAATTTAAAGGAATAATTTCATATTTATTCGGAAAATTGAACATTTGGGTTTGCGGCATCCCCTAAATTAGAAAATATTTGAAAACTGAAATCACACACACTTTTCCTTTCGAACTATCTACCCGTACACCAAATTTGAATTCTCTATCCTATCCCGAAGCACAGTTTTTTGTCATTTCACCTTTCGAACGTTTTTCTCTGGAGCTCCCTCTTAAACGAAAATTTTTGAAAAGATATTTTGCCTTGGGTGTTTTCATCAAATGAATCGCCCATATACCTAATTTCAAGCCTCTATCAAATTTTAAAAGAGCCGTTTCTCATTTATTGCGAAAATCGAACATTTTGGTGTGCGGCACCCCTTAAGTAGAAAATATTGGAAATCTGAAATTGCACACTTTCCTTCCTTTCGACCCATACACCAAATTTGAAGTCCCTATCTTATCGCAAAGCATGCTTTCCTATCATTTCACTTTTCGAACGTTTTGTTGTGGAGCACCCCCTCTACAGAACGTTTTCGAAAAATTCGATTTTTCCAGGGGTTTTATCGAACGACCGAGCCGTATACCAAATTGCAAATCTCTATTTATTCGGGAAGTGCCTAAAAAAGCGTGACAGACGGACAGACGGATACTTGGCAATTAGCATATATAGATATATAGATAAATAGATAGATATACAGAGTTTGAGGTATTGTATGTGTTTATGCACAGTGAATTTATTTACTAATATAAGTGAAGCACTTACTTTTCAACTAAACCATCGAGACCCTAAATTTACAAAGTGCAAGACGAGTCAATTTATGTTGAAGGGGAAAAAGGAATAAATATATATTATGAACGATCTCTTGAATTGACCTTTTGTACCCTATTATTCAAATGGACTCAACCTTCTGTCATGCGCAGAAGTGTCCAGGGTTCCTGTCATGCGCAGAAGTGTCAATTGCCCGAAAAATCAACTTGAAGTTACGATCAAAACACTTGCTTTTTTCTAATAAATTGACCTCTATATGACATTGAGACTGTACTTGACCTCTATATGACATTGAAACTGTACTTGACCTCTAAATGACATTGGATTGTAAATAATATTACTTTCGCGCTTTGAATATTATAGTGGCATGCTACTCTGTTACCAAGTTCCTTTGACATATAACCTTCAAATGACATTGAAATTCTGAGATCAGGTTGAATGGGCAGAAAAATGACCTTGAACTTGAATCAGACGTAAAAATATTTCCGTTTTTCAATAAATTGACCTCTAAATGACATTGGGAATGCTTGTAGAGAATACTTCTAAAGGAATAATACTTCTCCTATGACCTTTAAATGACATTGAAAAAATTTGATCACGTTCATTTGTCCAAAATATGACCTTGAACTTGGGTTAGAGGTCAAAACATTCCCTTTCTATAAATAAATTAACCTCTGGGTGACATTGGGAATGCATGTTAAGGTTACTTCTAAAGGAAGCATACTTCGTCTATGACCTTTAAATGACATTGAAACAATTTGATCACGTTCAGTTGTCCAAAATATGACCTTGAATTTGGGTTAGAGGTCAAAAAATTTATTTTATTTTATAATTTACCCTCAACATGACATTGAAAATTCTTGTGCAGAAAATCCTCACAGACTTTCGCATAAAATTGTTATAAAGTGTCATGATATAACCTTTAAATGATATTGAAAAATTTCTATCTATATATACTAATTGCCAAGTGTCCGTCTGTCACGCGTTTTTTAGGCACTTCCCGAATAGATAGAGACTTAAAATTTGGTACATGGCTCGGGCGTTCGATGAAACCCCCTGGAAAAACCGAATTTTTCAGAAACGTTCTCTAAAGGGGGTGTTCCACACCAAAACGTTCGAAATGTAAAATGATAGGAAAGCATGCTTTGCGATAAGATAGCGACTTCAAATTTGATGTATGGGTGAATCGTTCGGAAGGAAGAAAGTGTGCAATTTCAGATTTTCAATATATTTTACTTAAGGGGGAGCTGCAAACCAAAATGTTCGATTTACCGAATAAATGAGAAAAGACTCCTTTAAAATTTCATAGAAGCTTGAAATTTAGTATATAGGCTAATCCTTTGACGAAAACACCAAAAACGAATACATTTTTTCAAAAGTGTTGGTCTAAGGGGGTGCTCCAGAGAAAAACGTTCGAAAAGTGAATTGATAAAGAAACATGCTTCAGGATGAGATAAAGATATCAAATTTGGTGTAAGGGTAGATAGTCTGGAAGGAAAAAATTGTACAATTTCAGTTTACCAATATTTTCAACTTTAGGGGGTGTCGCACTCCAAAATTCGATTTTTGGAATAAAGGAGAAACGCGCCTTTTAAAACGTGATGGAGGCTTGTTATTTGGTATATTGGAGAATCATCTGATAGAAAACACAAGAAGAATAGAGCTTTTCAAAAATGTGTATTTAAGGGTGTGGGGTGTTCCACACCAAAACGTTCGAAAAGTGAAATGATAGAAAAAGCATACTTCGCGATGAGATAGAGATTGCAAATTTGGTGTATGAGTAAATAGTTGGAAAGGAAGAAAGTGTGCAATTTCAGTTTTCCAACATTTACTATTGTAGGCCGGTGTCGCTCACTAAAGTATTCGATTTGGCGAACTAATGAAAAACGCCTCCTTTATAATGTGGTAAAAGCTTAAATTTTGTAAATGGGCTAAAAATTTGATAAAAAAAAGGACCAAGATGAATACGGTTTTTCAAAAATATTCATTTATGGGTGTACTCCACAGAAAAACGTTCTAAAGGGGAAATGGTAAAATAGTATGCTTCGGAATGAGATAGAGACTTGGTGTACGTGTAGATAGTTTGAAAGGAAGAAGTGCGTAATTTAAGTTTTCTAATATTTTATTCTTTAGGTGGGTTCTGCACACCAAAATATTCGATTTGTCGAATACATGTGAAAAGTGAATTATTAAAAAATTCACATTATTCAGGGGTTGCTTTGTGTGAGGCCGTTGATTTTCAACGGGTATTCGCCTAGTATATACTAATTGCCAAGTGTCCGTCTGTCTGTCTGTCTGTCACGCTTTTTAAGGCACTTCCCGAATAGATAGAGAATTGCAATTTGGTACACGGCTCGGTTATTCGATAAAACTCCCTGAAAAAATCGAATTTTTCGAAAACGTTTTTTAGAGGGGGTGCCCCACACCAAAACGTTCGAAAAGTTAAATGATGGGAAAGCATGCTTTGCGGTGAGATATAGACTTCAAATTTGGTGTATTGGTAAATTCTTCGAAAAGAAGAAAGTGTGCAATTTCAGATTTCCAATATTTTCTACTTAAGGGTGTGCCGCACACCAAAATGCTCGATTTACAGAATAAATGAGAAAACGCTCCTTTAAAATTTGATAGCGGCTTGAAATTTGGTATATGGGTAATCATTTGACGAAAACACGCTAGAAGAATATAGTTTTTTTAAAATGTTCGTTTAAGAGGGTGCTCCAGAGTGAAACGTTCGAAAAGTGAATTGATAAAAAACTATGCTTCGAAATGAGATAGAGATATCAAATTTGGTGTAAGGGTAGATAGTTTGAAAGGAAGAAAGTGTGAAATTTCAGATTTCCAATACTTGCTACATTAAGGGGTGAGCAAACTAATATGTTCGATTTTCCGAATAAAAGAGGCACGCTTCCTTTTAAAAGTGATAGATGCTTGATATTTGGTAATATATACTATTGGTCTATATATACTAATTGCTAAGTGTCCGTCCGTCTGTCTGTCTGTCTCTCACGCTTTTTTTAGGCACTTTCCGAATAGTTAGAGACTTTCAAATTGGTACACGGCTCATATGTTCGATAAAACCCCCTGGAAAAATTGAATTTTTCGAAAACGTTCTTTAGAGAGGGTGTCCCACACCAAAACGTTCGAAAAGTGAAATGATGGGAAAGCATGCTTTGCGATGAGATATAGACTTCAAATTTGGTGTATAGGTAAATCATTCGAATAAAAGAAAGTGTGCAATTTCAGATTTCCGATATTTTCTACTAAAGGGGGTGCCGCACACCAAAATCTTCGATTTACAGAATAAATGAGAAAACGCTTCTTTAAAATTTTATAGAGGCTTGAAATTTGGTATATGGGCTAATCATTTGACGGAAACACGCAAGAAGAATATAGTTTTTTAAAAATGTGCGTTTAAGGGGGTGCTCCAGAATGAAACGTTCGAAAAGTGAATTGATAAAAAACCATGCTTCGTAATGAGATAGAGATATCAAATTTGGTGTACGGGTAGATAGTTTGAAAGGAAGAAAGTGTGAAATTTCAGATTTTCAATATTTGCAACTTTAAGGGGTGCGCAAACTAATATGCTCGATTTTCCGAATAAATGAGGCATGCTTCCTTTTAAATGTGCTTGATATTTGGTAGATGGGGCAATCATCTGATAGAAAACACCAGACAAACAGAGAAAGAAATGCGCAAATTTTGTTTCCCAATATTTTCTTCTTTAGGGGGTTCTGCATACCAAAATATTCGATTTCTCGAATAAATGTGAAACGCGGATTATTATAAAATTTAAGCAAGACCGTTGATTTTCAACGGGTATTCGGCTAGTATATACTAATTGCCAAGTGTCCGTCCGTCTGTCTGTTTGTCTGTCTGTCCCGAATACAGATTTGTAATTTGGTGCACGGGTCGATCGTTCGATAAAACCCCCTGAAAAGTCGAATTTTTCGAAAACACTCTTTAGACGGGGTGTTCCACCCCAAAACGTTCGAAAAGCGAAATGATAGGAAAGCATACTTTGCCATAAGATAGAGACTTCAAATTTGGTGTATGGGTAAATCGTTCGAAAGGAAGAAAGTGTGCAATTTCAGATTTTCAATATTTTCTACTTAAGGGCGTGCTGCACACCAAAATGTGCGATTTACCGAATAAATGAGAAACGGCTCCTTTAAAATTTGATAGAGACTTAAAATTAGGTATATAGACTCATCATTTGATGAAAACACCCAAGACGAATATAGTTTTTCAAAAACGTTCGTTTAAGGGGGTGCTCTAGAGGAAAGGTGAAATGATAAGAAATATATATATATATATATATATATATATATATATATATATATATATATATATATATATATATATATATATATATATATATATATATATATATATATATATATATATATATATGTATATATATATATGTATATATATATATGTATATATATATGTATATATATATATGTATATATATATATATATATATATATATATATATATATAATGTATGTATAAATATATATATACATATATATATGTCTATATATATACATATATATATGTCTATATATATAGTTATATATATATATATATATATATATATAACTATATATATAGACATATATATATATGCATATTTATATATATGTATGTATATATATATATATATATATATATATATATATATATATATATATATATATATATATATATATATATATATATATATATATATATATATATATATATATATATATATATAATTGAAGAGTTTTTATTTTACTTATATTATATATACCTGGGATTGATCATTAATTGAAAATGTTCAGTGAAGCATAAGTGAAAGGAAGTTGACTGAAATGTAAATGTGACATCAAAAATACTATACAACAAGCCGTTGAATATTTTAAAAAAACGTGATAAGTAAACGTTATAAAAAAATACATGTACTAAATTAGTGTAATATACCCCTTTTTCCTATTCCATATATAAGTTAAGGAAAGGAATAAGAATTACATGTGATAAAGACGGGCGCATTTTTTTTTTAACTACACATTAAGATGAAGGTATTTTGATATAAATCATATATGTAATGCAGGTATTTAAGGTACAAATCCCTGCATAAACATATATGGTGTAAATGCAAGAATGTTACGATGAAAAGTTGTAAAACAGATATATATATATATATATATATATATATATATATATATATATATATATAGTTATATTATAGTTTATAGTAGGAAACAAACTTTTTAAGAAAAGCATGATTGGTTTGGCTATATTATGCAAAAATTAGGGTCACGTACAGGTGACTGAGTATGTTTTAAATTATTTTCTATATATGCCTCTGCTTGAGCTATCCTGACAGCATAAAAACACTTCAGAATATATTCCTACTAATTCAATAAAAATACGTCTTGACCTTAACAAATGAATCCAATTTTAAAGATCATCAAATATTTGCACTTATACAATATTCATTTTATATACCAGAGTCGACAATACCGAGAATGGTTCTGCATGAAGTCTTGTACCGACTATAAAAATTTAAAAAAACCCAGCCTCTTGATCTCGACACAAACACTCTAAACTATCAGGAGAATGTGCTTGTGTCAAATGTATGCGGGTTTTTTATATTCGCTTGTCAGGAAATGCTTTGTTAGTCAGTTGGGGGAATACTCATATAAAATATCGTGCAGTAGGTCTTTCTACTCATGCCGACTAACTTCTCAAAACCTCAGCTATTTGCTCTATATATTCTGTACTATTGTGGGCAGAATTGCCACAACAAATTTGTACAAATGGTGTCTTTAAATATCTATGCAGGGGAATTTAGCAATATTTGTACTTTTCCGAGTATTAAAGCATATGTATTCTTCGTTTAGTGTTATATATTTTAACTTCCATTGTTAAAATATAGATCCTTTTCAAATTAAACGGATATGCAAAATTGTGGGGAGGGACTCAACTGAGATGGCATTAAAAGTCTGTGCTCATTAGGTTTCCGTGGTTTTGTTAGTATGGAGCATGAACGTGGTGTATATTATATTGTTAAGTAATTTCTCCCTTATTAGTATGTCCATTAAAATCAATTAAAATCTTCATTAAATTCAATTAAGACTATTTTTCCCCTTTTAGCACATAGTGTACGACTTTATGTAGAAACAATTTTGATAAGTCAAAAATCAAACTATTGTATTTATTTTGAAGGTTATACACGTTTTGGAGCATCCCTGAATATGAATTAACAAGTTTTATCCTTCAATCTATCTCTCTGTGGATACAATAGTATCGAACAAGTTGATAATACAGAAAAAAAATTGGTACTATTATTTCAATCGGTAAAAATTAGAAGCCCATTGCCTTTCGGGGTAAACGGGCCAAAGAAAGTATTTTATTTTTTAGATCATGCTTTTCAAAAATCGGAAAAATTAGCAAAATTAAACATATGAAAATGTTAGGGAAATATATATGTATTTATTATGTCAACTTTTAAACTCGAATGTCATAATTTGCAAGATGCTGATTTGCACCGTTCTTGAGATATTTTATGGTTTCGATCAAAAATGGAACAATTCGGGGGAAAAATATAAATTCACTATTATCAATTGAGTGGATGCTTTATAAACAAACAGCTTAAATCCGAAATGAATCGACATCATTAGAAATTATTCCGATTTGATCTCGAGATATTAAAACTTTTATTCATCTATATTTTTTTAAATTTAGTGCTATATCTTTCGAACAAATGGATTAAATCGAATAAAGTTTGGTGAGCATTTTTCATGAACATCATCACTCAGAGTCCTATTAATTTTCAGAAGAAACGAATCAAGAAGAAAGCCCTCTAGTTTTGAACATTTATTTTAGAAAATTGAATATATATTATAAAAGCACAAAGACGTATCAAAATATTACGAAAGTAAATATTTCGTAGGAGGTTTTTATTTAAATAAGAATGCTATTATTTATGTAAAACGATAATATGCGCCATACTCAAGATATGTTTTATTTTTATATTCATTGGAAAAAAATCCACTTTTTGAAGGTCTAAATGTATGGTCAGCGTTTTAAAAGTGTATATGTATGCCCCGCGTATTGAAGGTGTATAGGTATCGTCCGCGTTTTGAATGTGTATATGCATCGTCCGCGTTTTAAAGGTGTATATACATCGTCCGCGTTTTAAAGGTGTATATGCATCGTCCGCGTTTTAAAGGTGTATATGCATCGTCCGCGTTTTGAAGGTGTATATGCATCGTCCGCGTTTTGAATATGTATATGCATAGTCTGCGTTTTAAAGGTGTATAGTGTATATAAAACATCCTCTCTTATCTCGCACAAAGAACATACTTAAACCTATTTTTAAGATTTTTATAGCACATATATCATTAATATTGTTGGGTTATACTTTTGGATATTTAATTATTTTAAGAGTTTTGCTTTTTGTTTAAACGTGTTCAGGGGTCTTATTTACATAGTCATTCTCTTTTAGTTATCCATTTTCCAATTGTTTAGGTTTTGATATTCTTCTGTTCAAATATATTGTATTCCATAGGTTTTGTGTTAAAAACGGCAAAAGTTCGTTCTTTTTAGGTTTTAGCAATTTAAATTTATTTAAATTTGCTAATTTGCAATTCCATTTATTGCCCTTTTTATTCCCTTTAATTTGATTCCAAATTTATTGCTCTCGGTTAAAAATTGGTTAATTCACCGCAATTTTACAGTTTTATTCTATTTTCAGCTTTTTAAATATTTCAGAATCGTCCATATTTAAATTATTGCCGAATTCGTATTTTCCAAATCGTTTCACTTCATTTCTTTTTAATTTTCGTCTGCTCTAAAATTCCATTTCTCTTCTTTAAAGTTTCGAGTTTTTAATTGGTTGATCGTAATATTAAAATCGTCTGTCATTAATTATTTTATCGTTCATCGATAATTTTGCTTACAATCTGTGGCAGCGATGTTTCGCAGTATATAAGCAAAATCGCGCGTTTTTTCGCTCTTCTGTTTATTGATTAGAACCTGAGATGTGATCTATTAAAGTTGTTGTTTTCAGCGCTTCGGCGCGAGCCGTAGTTCGAATTCGGCTTGAAATGTATCATTATTCCCGGCTGTGATGTGTGTTTTGTTTTTCAAGATGTGGATTGATTTGTTTAGTTTATAATCAATCAGCAGTCCTTTGCCGCTGTGCTCTCTGATGTTGTTTATGTCTGGAAGCTGCGACGGAATGAAGAGTCATGCTAATTAGTTTCATATCATTTAAATAATGATCCAAGATGTTTCACGATTTATGTGATGTCGGCCGAGGAAGTCTTACCGGCCAATTAGAAATATGTTTATCTTGACAAGCTGCCAGTTCTATTTTATGATGAATGGAGTTCGCATTTCCGAGCCCAATTGACGGACACATGTTAAGTTCTCCATTTTGATGTCAGTAGTCCGGTGCGGCAGTTGAGAAAGGATTTTTTATTACTCGACGTCCAGCTGGTGTGGAGAATCTCTTTGGAGTTGAATCCCGTGGAACGGCCTTTTCCGGAATTTTTGCTGGACATATTGTGATCCTGTGCCATGGATTTTCCTCTTCTGGTGTTGTCTGGATCTGCTGCACGTTTGGTGATTCTACCTCCCGCCGATTTCCGCCGTTTTTCTTGGAGCCTTGGTGATATTATTCCTTTTCCTCCAAATTCTAATATTTCTCAATAGTTAAAATATGTTTATATTCCAATTGTTTTCAGTTTAGTTAATGAATAAGACCCCTCACACTTATATATTTTAAGTTGCGAATCCTGTGGTTATCTTCTTTAAATTTTGTTCTAAATTCCCTTTTGGCTAACTGATGTTCTTTTATCCCAAATTTTAGTTTAGACAAATAATTGTATAAGTTTAATATTGTTAACTTTAAAATTTAATATTCTTACGTTTTTTTTTTTTACCACTATACGACCGGCCATTCCATTTATTTTTATTATTTAAGATGTTTGTTTAGTTAATGAGATGTTGTTAAATGTTTTAAAAATTATTTTAAAAATGAAGTTTAAATTTTAATAAACGTTAGATTTTGAAAACCTAAAATCTGTGTTCTTTCTTTTACATTTAATGTTTTTATTTTTAGGAAAGTGTAAATTCTTATATTTTACAGGAGTACATATTTGTACACGTAGGGAAACTGGTCAATAGGTCCACTTTCAATTTATTTAAGAATTCAGTTTATATTTTTAGAATGTTTTCAGGTTAGATGAACTTTACAAATTTCAGATATTTTAGAAGCATTTTCAGATAACTTTCAGATTTTTAGATACTTTACAAGTTTAGGAACTTTTGGAACGTTTTCACATTGAGGAACTTTAGAACTTTTTCAGAGTGTATTTCAGTGTTTTCAGAAGAATGATTTTTAGGTTCTAAGAACTTGGAAAATTTAGAATGTTGTTTAATGTTTTTTGAATATATCATAAATGTATTTTTTCTACCGAACAATTGGCGCCGTTTGACCAGTCTAGGGGCTTATTCATGCTAACTGTAATAGATGTTCTTAATAATTTTTGTTCTTAAAAATGAAATTTCAGTAAATATGATTCCACACCTGTTTATTCTAAAAGTGATTACTGTTGATATGTTCTTAAACTGAGGCATGATGTTTTAGAATGTTCTTGATTTAAATTAGAGGAATTTATTTTAATATTTTGATTAAAATTGAAATTTTAGGATTAATTTAAATGTTTTCATTTAGAATTTTTTGAGGAAACTTAGGAATTTTGAATTTGACTTTTTCATTTAGAATTTTTATTTAGGCATTCCTTAATTTAAGTTAATTTGAGTTGAATTTTATTATTTGAAGTAGTTGGAAATTGAATTGAATTCATAAATTTAGGAAATTATAGGCACGCGAGGAACGTATGGTATTTACATTTTTTGTTCTAATCCCATCTCATTAACAATTTTTTTCATTTTGTTGTTCCTGTAACCCACCCTCCCAGCAACTTAAGAATTGTTTTGATGAAATAGAATGAAATTAATTGAGTAAATTTAACATGAGAATATTTTTTTTATTAAGTTAAATTATATAGAATTAAAGCAGTAGTTTTTCGACTTAGAATTTTTTATGTTCTGATTTGGAATTGAGATTTAAATGCTCACTGATATGTGAATGTAGTTGATGAAATACTGGTGATTTATTGAAAAATTGGGTAATGCAGGTGTTTTTTACACTCCAATATGAGTGTGACATAAATGTCATCTTGAGTTATCTTGTTCTTCACATTGATCATGTGTTTGGTTTTCACACTCAAATAGAGTGGTGATGAAATCAGTTTGTTTGTTCTTAATTCTGAATCTGATATTTTTAATACTGTCTTTAAAAATTTTTGGTCGTTAAAGTGGAAAATTTATTTTATTTATAGGAGAATTAAATTTTTTTTAAGTGGAATATTTAAAATTGTGCAATGCAATTTGAGTTCTTTTAGTTTTAAAAATTTAAATGGGGATTTGTAATTTGATTTTTTCTTTGGTATTTTGTTTAAAGTAATGTGATACACTTGGCAGGTAGTGAATTTAAATGTACTACTTATACTTGATGGATATTTTTGTGCTATTTTTTTGGGGTTCAAAAAAGATTCACAACCTTTGAGAGGACTCACAACCCTCGGCCCCTTGTCTTAATTTTTTGATTTTTATGAGAATTTTTTGAGATTTCCAGAGTTGCAGTTATGATATTTGAGTTTATTGTTGTTGAGAGTGCAAGATGTTGCACAAAATTTAGTGGAATCGCGTTTATTGCTATTGATGTAAAATGATGCATAAGGTCATTTTAGTGTATATTTGTCGTTTAAACGACCTAATTTGCCAAGTAATCAGTTTATAGTATAATTTGTAAGCAAATCGGTTAAATTTGAGTTCAGTTCCAAATTGTTAGGAAATTGAGTTTGTTATTTTGGGGGTAAATATTCCACTATTTTTTTTGTTTGTAACTTGAGCCAACTTTGATATTATTATTTAAATTGAAAATTATGCTTCGAATAATTGTTTTCTTTGTAGAGGAGGAGATTGATGATGAATTTGTTGATTTGTATGTATTGGTTGTTATGTTGAAGGTACCTTTTCAAAATTTATTGTTTAGATTATTGGAATTCTTTGGCTGGTCCAAAGTTTTCGTTAAAATTTATGTTTATTCATGACAGCTAATGATATGGAGATCTGTTTATTATTTTTCTACTGTTTCTCTTTGATGACGTATTTGTTGGAGCATTTTAAAATTAATTGATGAATTTTCATAATGTAAAGTTATAGTGAAGTTAAAGAATTTAATGTTGAATCCATATGTATGTTTAAGAGTTTAGACGAAATGTTGAGAAATATGATAATTGTTATTATGAAAGTGTTTAGTGAAGTAATTATTTGATTTTTGATTTATTTATAAGGAATTTGATTTTTTATGGCTCATGTTACAGATGTAGTTAAAATTTTTATTTTTTTTCTCCTTCGTTTCGCGGAATTTTGTCATGTGTTAGCTAAAATTTTTCATTTTTCAAATGAAAAATTTTTTTTGGGACGTTCGAAGGAGTTGTTGGGTTATACTTTTGGATATTTAATTATTTTAAGAGTTTTGCTTTTTGTTTAAACGTGTTCAGGGGTCTTATTTACATAGTCATTCTCTTTTAGTTATCCATTTTCCAATTGTTTAGGTTTTGATATTCTTCTGTTCAAATATATTGTATTCCATAGGTTTTGTGTTAAAAACGGCAAAAGTTCGTTCTTTTTAGGTTTTAGCAATTTAAATTTATTTAAATTTGCTAATTTGCAATTCCATTTATTGCCCTTTTTATTCCCTTTAATTTGATTCCAAATTTATTGCTCTCGGTTAAAAATTGGTTAATTCACCGCAATTTTACAGTTTTATTCTATTTTCAGCTTTTTAAATATTTCAGAATCGTCCATATTTAAATTATTGCCGAATTCGTATTTTCCAAATCGTTTCACTTCATTTCTTTTTAATTTTCGTCTGCTCTAAAATTCCATTTCTCTTCTTTAAAGTTTCGAGTTTTTAATTGGTTGATCGTAATATTAAAATCGTCTGTCATTAATTATTTTATCGTTCATCGATAATTTTGCTTACAATCTGTGGCAGCGATGTTTCGCAGTATATAAGCAAAATCGCGCGTTTTTTCGCTCTTCTGTTTATTGATTAGAACCTGAGATGTGATCTATTAAAGTTGTTGTTTTCAGCGCTTCGGCGCAAGCCGTAGTTCGAATTCGGCTTGAAATGTATCATTATTCCCGGCTGTGATGTGTGTTTTGTTTTTCAAGATGTGGATTGATTTGTTTAGTTTATAATCAATCAGCAGTCCTTTGCCGCTGTGCTCTCTGATGTTGTTTATGTCTGGAAGCTGCGACGGAATGAAGAGTCATGCTAATTAGTTTCATATCATTTAAATAATGATCCAAGATGTTTCACGATTTATGTGATGTCGGCCGAGGAAGTCTTACCGGCCAATTAGAAATATGTTTATCTTGACAAGCTGCCAGTTCTATTTTATGATGAATGGAGTTCGCATTTCCGAGCCCAATTGACGGACACATGTTAAGTTCTCCATTTTGATGTCAGTAGTCCGGTGCGGCAGTTGAGAAAGGATTTTTTATTACTCGACGTCCAGCTGGTGTGGAGAATCTCTTTGGAGTTGAATCCCGTGGAACGACCTTTTCGGAATTTTTGCTGGACATATTGTGATCCTGTGCCATGGATTTTCCTCTTCTGGTGTTGTCTGGATCTGCTGCACGTTTGGTGATTCTACCTCCCGCCGATTTCCGCCGTTTTTCTTGGAGCCTTGGTGATATTATTCCTTTTCCTCCAAATTCTAATATTTCTCAATAGTTAAAATATGTTTATATTCCAATTGTTTTCAGTTTAGTTAATGAATAAGACCCCTCACACTTATATATTTTAAGTTGCGAATCCTGTGGTTAGGTTTAACTTTTGTTCTAAATTTCCCTTTTGGCTAACTTATGTTCCTTTTATTCCAAATTTTAGTTTTGATAAATAGTTGTATAAGTTTAATATTGTTAACTTTAAAATTTAATATTCTAACGTTTTTTCTACCACTATACGACCGGCCATTCTATTTATTTATTTAAGTTGTTTATTTGAATTGTTTAGTTAATGAGATGTTGTAAAATGTTTTGAAAATTATTTTAAAAGTGAAGTTTAAATTTTAATAAACGTTAGATTTTGAAAACCTAAAAATCTGTGTTCTTTCTTTTACTTTTAATGTTTTTATTTTTAGGAAAGTTCCATTTAATTACATGTAGAGTACATATTTGTACACGTAGGGAAACTGGTCAATAGGTCCACTTTCTGTTTATTTAAGAATTCAGTTATATTGCTAGAATGTTTTCCGGTTAGAGGAACTTTACAAATTTCAGTGTATTTTAGAAGCATTTTCAGATTTATTTTCAGATGACATTTAGGTTTTAAGAACCTTGAGTAAGAACTTTCAGTAAGAACATTCAGGAATTTAGAATGTTTAGAATCATTTAGAATTGTTTTAGTATATCACAAATGCACAAAAACTACCGAACAATATCCAACTAGATTGCTTAAAACCTGAAAATTATTTCATAATTTTATTTTTCTTCCGGTGACGTCTTTATATAAGCAGAGAGAGCGATCGACAACAAAATTTATTTGACGACTTTCAAAACAAGATTTAAAAATATGATAGAATTGTAATTATCTGCATTTTTTCCTTTTTCGTACATATAAAGTATGTCAACAAACAGAAAATATTATGCACTGTGTAGTCTGCGCTATACGGAAATTTTCAAAAGATGATTTAAAAAGACAGTTTAAACCCAATAGTTTCCGATACTTTTATATATAGCTTTGATATATAGTTTTCGTAATAAATTTTATGTATCCTTTATTTTATTCAAAAATTTATTTGATTTATATCTCGTGACTTCCTATAAATTAAATTCAGAACAATTTTTTTGCTCTCAGACTGCTTATATTTAAAATAAAGTACATCCATTTCCCAGATTTTATGAATTAATTTTGAAACTGGCATTAGCAGAAACAACTAAACTGTTGAGCCATCTGAGAAGAGATGTTTTTCTGACACACTGAAAAGAAAAGCAGTTCCAAGAGTCTAAAAATTACAAGAAAATTAAAAAAAAATATTTGAAATGTAAGTTTTAATTGAATTAAAAAAAAAACCAAATACGATCCGCGGTTTGAGTTTACACATATTTCGAATTCCGAACCTATGCAAAAATTATTACCAGACAAATGTTTACACAGAAACAAAGTATACATGCAGAGAGAAAGACTGTATTTTACAATTACACCCAACTCTTCAAAAACTGAATCACACTGTATTTCTGTAAATGTTATGCAAAAATATGCTGTGAAGATGGTTGTATACTTAATTTCTAAACTCTTTTATCTTCTTGGACGTGAATATTTCTTGATATATACGAAATAATAAAAGACAGTCCTGCTAGAATCTGTTCCTTAAAGCATTGGCTCCCAAACTATAAATGGGACCTCAAAAGAAAAAAAAAATACATTAGTTTCAGAAGTGTAATATTTTTTCTCTTTTGGCGAGTTAGAAATATATTTCAAAATCAAAATTACAACAATTTGAAGAGGGGATTGTGCCTACTAAAAATATTAATGCATATCTCTTTGGGGGGGGGGGGGTCCTTTAGGGAGGCTCTATTGGTTGTAGGGGCCCCCAAGAAACAAATTACTAAATTTGGTGGTTCTATGAGTTGTCCTCGGTTTCCATCAAAAACCAACACAGGTGTTTTGCAGTTTTAGCTAGAGGGCAGTTTACGCCTTCTCTCTGAAACCCAGTTCCGCATACACACAATATGCTGCAATTCTGATAAACCGCGGACGTGTCTTTTTGCAAGGCACACACACATATTCGCAAGCTATACACAGTTATACACAAACTATATACATATACTGACTAACTGGGGACCTATGCCAAAATTCAACCAAATTTTTTTCAGAGTATTATCTGTCATTAAATACCACATTTCCGCAAAAATCCAAACCGAGGACGTCCCCACTTGCCGGTGCGTCCCCACTTGGAAGGTGTGTAAACATATGAATGTCCCCACTTCCCACCATACGCTAGCACACACACACACACACACATACACACACACACAAACATCACTTTAAAAATGTTTGATTCGTGATCAGGGATGCTTGAAACGTGCTCTCCCGTCGAAAAATCGAATTCGAATTTTCGACCCCGTCACAATACTTTCCTTATACATTATGTATATAAGGAAAGTAAAAATCTGATGTGGGCACATGACTTTCCCTACAGACTCAAATTCATTTACCCTTTTTTTCTTATATAATTCTTTAAATTGAGTTTAATTGCAAAGTATAACACACAAAATTATTTGAATTTGCACCGAATTTGCACTTTTAATTCAATTTTCGTTTTCATTTGGTAACTGGACGTATTTTCCAAATTCTGGTAGCAAAAATGCAAATAAACTGAAATATCTCGTAAACGGCTAGTCCTATAGTAATGGGGTTGGTCTTATTCTTTCCATCCTCAAAAATTACGTATTAAACAAACATTTAATTGGTATATTTGAGCATTATATTATTATTTATTTCAGATTTTGAAGATTTTTACGGACCATTTAACAAAAACAAGACAAGGGTTTTTATTCCTAATCATACTAAAATCTAATCAGCACCAGGGTACCACTCACCTAGAGAATATCCCACAGGTGACATATCTACCAAATTTAGTGAAATTCTGTCAGTTAGTTTTATAGCTAGAGTGAATACAAGATATTTTTCCAGGCCATTTCGTCAACAAAAGGTGGGGGGGGGTCTTTTATCCCGAATCGTACTAAAAACTATTCAGCACCAGGGTCACACACGAGTGACAGACAGACAGACAGACACACAGATGCAGAGACAGACAGACACACACACACACAAAGAGAGAGACGTCACGCTAAAAATACCGTTTCTGTGTTCTAGAGGTCCCAAAACGTGTAGATCCGTCGAAAATTCGAGTTGCGATTTTCGACACGATTCCAATACTTTTCCTATACATCACCATGTATTACAGGAAAAGCATAAACGATTGGTATTTATTTAAAATATTACTTAAAATTGGAATGCAAAAGGGTACAAACATCAACTTCATCCCCTACCATGTGTAATATATTTTTTCAAATATAAATTCTGTTAAAATCCTATTGAACGCAGCAGATTAGAGTGTTAATTAATTATAAAAGTATTAGTGTGTTAATTAATAAAAAATATTTTAATTTATTTTTATATCAACTACATACGTAAGGTAATGCAGATGACGAAAAGGTTTGAGTTCGGAAATACTCCCGTAGCGTTGAAGTCTCGAATTCAAATTTACGACCCCGTAATAATGCTTTCCTATTCCTACACAGTATTTTCCCCTCTAAACTATATGAAATATAAAAATTTAATGAATATGTGCAAACAAAATAAAACTTGAAATTTTCGCAATCGAATAAACTGAATGAACACTCGATTATTTCTTCTTAAATAGCCCGTGATTGCAAAATGTTTTAGTAAAAATATAGCTGTGACATCTTTTTAAACCTTTGTTTTAACAAATGTTTAAGTTTGGATATTTTTAATTTTACATAAATCTGATTACATTTTCAAAAATTTTGTAGAGAACAAACAATAAGGGATAATTTAAATTGCCTTGTCACCGCTTCTCTATTCCATTGGAGAATTAAGTAATTCGGTATCAAATCAAAAATGTTTATTATACAGTTACAGTTATGAAGGGATTCTACTGTTACGAAACGTATAGCGCCATCTATTGAGAGCACAGCAAAATACTTTTCTTAGACCTGTCTTTCTTCGACTCTATTCTATTCATATCTATTTTTGTTCATAGATCAATTTCCCAATTAATCAATAGAGTTAAAAAAAGTATATTCTTATTTCTTTCTCATAATAATATCTCTAATTTGAAGTACATTCCAAAAGAGCTATTAAATGTTTAAAACGAAAGCATTGATATGTTATAGAACCTACACTTTAACAATACCTAAAGTACAAAATGTAAATCTGTATTCTCTAGGGTGCTGGATTACCCAATAGGCATACTAGGAACGTGCTTAAGGCACCATCAAATTAGGAGGACGAATAAAAGTCCAAAATGTGATTTTTTGTTTTATATTTTTACTTATTGCTCCATAAAGATAAAATGCCCTCTCCTCCATTCAAAAATATGATAAACAATATCTAAGGGAAATGATATACGATATCTAATGATTGATCAATAAATCAGTGAATTTTCTAACATCGGCTCTATTAATTATGGGGCTCGAGCGGCTTTTAAATTTTTTCTGTCTTCTAGGGTTATATAATAGTTGCCTCCTTCAATCGTGACTTTATTATACCCCTTTAATACTCGTATAATATAATCAATTGGTCAGTATCATAGTACGTCGTAACAAAATCAGTCCGTATAAAAATACCCGTAGTACAGTGCCTAAAAGTAGGATCTTCTAAGGGAGAGAGGAGCTCTGTGCGAAATTTCGGAGGCCCGGTTAATGCCAACTTAATGATGTGACCAACTTAATGGTAAGATTCTAAGGTGTCTTTTTCAACTACGATTTCATGATAGCTTAAAAATTTGAATGTGGCTATTTATGCTGCATTGGGAGCTGAAATTACAGCAATACTTAGATAAAACGGCTCTGTTAGGGACGCAATATCCATTGGACCTATGTGGTCCTTAGTCTGGAGACCTCAAAATGATTGAGACCCACCCCCCACCCCCAACAATTTTAAATAAAAGATGTTTAGTTTCAAGAGGTGGAACGACATTATCAAAATTCGAATTAATAAAAAATGTGAGCTAAGAATACGTACATTACAAAACCGCTTAAACCTCTAATACCCACTAAAAGTAAACTACTGAAAATTATTTTGATGTGATAATAGAAGAATATTATTACGGAGGGCAAAGCAGTATTCCCAAAATATTGATGACCCGAGGTCATCCGAATTCCTATTCAGTACTGAGTTATTTCGTTTGCTCAGTTTTCTATTTTTCTATTCTAAAAAGAACGACGATTGAAATTTCAACAAAGGAAATGGAAGTATGATATATTTTTATGAAATACTGGTGATAGGTTCTTAATAAGTGCTAAGGTAACAACATAAATAAATGTCAAATCGGGGCCTGAGCTATAAAAAGTTAGTTTTTTTGAACAATTATTGGCACCAAACTGGGCTGTTTAGACCATGTATTGTATGACTAGGCAGTAAAAGTGACGTACGTGAAATTTATGATTTTACAGATGCATCACGTGATATGTTGAATCTGAGGCTGTGAAACCAGGCGGCCAATGAATGACTTGACTGCCGGCGATAGGAAGTTGGGCCAATAACCAAAACATGACCCAGCCTCTTATACAAGCCTGCTACCCAATGGACAGCCAAGGCAGAGTTTTACACAACATAGTGCAGTGGAAGTCGAGATGAGATAATGCAGACAGAATTCAGAAGTTGAAGAATTAAGATGAGATGTACAAGTGCAGACAATATTTGAAAAGTGACAAACAGGAGTCTGAAAAGGACACAAGTGCCAACAAACCTAAATGACAAATGTGAAGGTCCAGGAGATCCAACGTCTGCAGACAAGTGTGAAATGAGATAATGTGGCCATTTTATTCATAAATGAGAATCGTAGTAATTAATCTGACGCTAAAGTCAATCTAAATTTAATCCTGCATTATCACATTCGAAATACCAGCTCAAAACTTTTTTAGACAACATAAGAATTAATAAAGACATAAATATGTTAAATATTACTGACATTTTTAAGTAATAATTATATCAATAATACATAATGATAATTATAATAAAATTTTGAATTAAAAACAACATATCTTATCATTTCAGAAGAATGAATTTTAATTCATACATAATAATTAATTTAATTACAGGTTGAAGCCGAACTATATACACTGGTGGGTTATGTTCAAACACGAATTGTACGAAAATATCACTATACAAGCCGCATATAATGTAAACTATAAATACCACAATTTTCATCACACTTTTACATTACTTTCCAATATATAATTTATATATAATACTAGTATTTTAATGAGATCTAAATTTGAATCCGAGTATCCTATAGATCTGCACATTTTTAACACCACAGAAATGGGACTCAAATTAATTGTTTTCAGACCAATATAGTAATGACTGAATAGCAGTAACTGCAAAGACTGTCGAAGTGTGTTGATGTAACGGCTCTGGTTTTAGTTCTTTTCATATGCAAACGCTTCTTTAAGGTCAAAATGTTTTGTTATTAACTAATATTTAAAAATAAGTCTCAGCTAGGATCGATGAATGTTCAAAGTACCCATAAAATTTCGGATATTCTGACTATACTAAGATTTTGTTCTCCATTTAACCAATGCCTACTCTTTAAGGATGAGCAATAATAACTTGGAAAGGTGGTGATAAGATTTCTTATGGCTGAAATTCTCTACATTTTATGCGACATCTAGTTGAAGCCAAAATTGCACATTTGCCATCTGTTTTACTTGAAATGTTATTTTCGGTACGCAGCAGCGTTCCATCCCTCCAAGTCGTCATGTTCTAATCCGTAATTGACAAGTTTGTATATTATACTTGACAAACCCCAATTTCTTGGAGTTTGTAACTCATCCACCAAGAAAGCTGAGTACTTGATGCTTTATCCGCTGTAAATTCGTCTCAAAACAGAGATAAACAAAATATTTAAAAAATGTTGTGGCATCACCAGAAAAAAAAAACTTTAAAATGGTTCTATTTTCGATTATCGTTCCGGCTTTTTGTTTTTCAGTATTGGCGGACCTACAGCCTTAATTACTGAACCGATTTTCATGAATGATGTCCCATTTTGTGTGTTATGGCGGGAGATACACCCTTTTCTTCTTTTAAAGCAGAAAGATACATTTCATTTTTCAAGAATTGAAAAAACATAAATAAATGATGCTCGGCGGTAAAATATAATTTGCAAAGCTGTATTTTTGTAACATAATCATGTTGAAAAATCGTTTTGTTTTTGGCACTTGACGAAAAAAAGACGTAATTGATAAAACACATTAAGAAATCTTTCGAAAATATTTTTCTGCCGTGGAACCAGATTCAATCCTCAGGAGCAGTTAGTTCCCAGTGGGAAAAATTGGTGCTTTTAAAATCAGTCTCGAACGCAGTTTCCGTAATTTCATCCAGAAAAGCAAACAATAAATCAATCTCGAAATGGGCTCAACATTTCCCACGTTATAAGGCCTCATTTTCTATTTAGTGTTCGTAATAGCTAGTTTCAGGTCATGAAATAGGGGTGCGAATTACCAATTTTAACTGCTATATGTTTATTTTAAGATCATAATTAACACTTTACAACAAAGTTGAAAAGTGTTTATGACTTTGTTCATTCTGTCTGTCTGTCTGTCCGAGAGGTTGGTGGTAGGGGAAGGAGGGTACGGTCCCTGTGGATGGTTCCCCCACTGGGTTCTGGTCTAAATTGGGTGGCACTTCCCGGCCGTCCAAACTGTTACCTTACACCTTTCTGGTAGGTCGGACGGTCTGGGTCTCAACAACAACAACAACAACATAACTAGAGTTTAAATTATGGCACTCTTCAGTAATGCCGAACTCTGAGACGATTAAGATATGCAGTGAAAGCAACCGATCTCCAACCGATTTAAAATAATTAAAGAACATGCTTATTTTTCCATAGATTTTGTTAGGAAAACATTTGACAGATCAACAAAATCACAATTATCATTTTTTTTTTAACTTTATTTAAAGGTCATAATAGATTTTAACCAGAAGCATCTGCCTGTCCTTAATTGTTTCAAAAACAAAAACCCGAACAATATTGTTTTAAAACCCTACTTAACTATATCTGTGAATTAATTCAATTTGTGAATAGCTCCTGGATTCATGAATTGATGTAACTACAAAGATAACGAAGAACTATGGTAAAGTGGTGTAAGTCAGGAAGTTTAACAATTTAGTTAGTCTTAAATTTTCCCTTTTGAGATCAAAAATTTTTGTAGTTTGAATACATGAAATATAATCCACATTTTTAACACTTTACAACAAAGTTGAAAAGTGTTTATGACTTCGTTCATTCTGTCTGTCTGTCTGTCTGTCTGTCTGTCCGTTAGCACGATAACTGCCGTAAAAATGACTTAATCAAAATGAAATTTTAGTATGTTGTTCAGACGGTCTGTAGGACCAATGGGAATATAAATGAATAATATCACCCAATTAGTTTTGGATTGAACCCGGGTTGAAAAAATGAAATACATTGAGCTCTATGGGACCTAATTTTTCAAACATTTTTTAAGCGGATTTAAAATTCTCAAATTGCTTCGAAAATTTTAGGTAATATTTAAATTGTTCCATAAAATATATAAAAAAAAATTCAGCGAAATATATTCAGTAGTTTTTTAAATAAAAATTAAAATAATAATTACACCTCTTATATGAAACGATCACGTGACCATGATATGAAACGATCACATGACCCACTTCAAAATTATATATGGCATCCATCTTGTTTCAAAATCGTGATTTAAGTTATTTTTAATTCATATTGAGTGTTGTATCCGTCCTAAAACTACTTTATTTTTGCTTAAATTCTGTGCATCTACATACTGAAACAACGCAATGACAATATATTTGAGTTTAAATGCTCATCTAAATTTGATTATTTCTACAACTTAGCCTATTTTTCACCTATGCAAAATGTAAACTGCAAAATATGTAGAATGAGTTGTATTAGAATTCCTGTATTTTTTAACACAAAATAATTTAGTCCATGGAGTCTGCATGGCTGATATGAATAAAATATTAATTGATTTTATAAAGAGAAGGACGATTTTTTTCGATGAAGTTTTAAGCATAGAGTTTAATTATTTGTAGCTCCATGGTCTTAAATAAAATGTTTAAATAAAATAAATTATTATAGTATTGTGATGAATGAAATGAATGGGAGAAAGTTATGAATGAAATCCTGTTTTTATAGAGAGATCCAGGCGTGTTATTTTTTCTATGACGTCATTTGAATTAATTTCAGCTGTTTTCGATGAAGTTTTCAAATATAATAAATTATCGTAGTATTATGATAATTCTAAAACTATTACCGAGGAATGTATAACATTTTAGAGATGTTTAAACCAGGCAATTTATATTTCAATGCCGTCATTTGAATGAAGTTCATTTTTTTCGATGAAGGTTTAAGTTTTCAAATATAATAAATTAATGCAGTATTGTGATAAGTTTCAAAATATTACCGAGGAATGTATTGCATTTTAGACTTGTTTAAATAAAATTGCATTGAAGTTGGAAAGTGTTTCTACATAGCCAGAGCCGTTTCTTATCATACGCAAAGCTGGCAAATGCTGGGAATCGCAATTATTCAGAGGTCCATTTCTTTTATCTCATCAACATTTCGTATATTTTATTTAAATAGCTTGTATGACCCCTTAGCGTCACTTTTAGACTTAGCTTTAACCTTCTGAGCAGAAAAGCATATAGCAATTTAAATGAGTTTTGAATATTTTGTAGCCCATAAAATCACATTACAAATCAAACAAATTGAAAATCCTGATTATTATGCTTAATTTTAAGCATTAGTTAAAAATATCGATAAGATTTAACTATAAAAAGGCGGGTCAACGTGTATCAATATTATATTTGGCTACGCCCATTTTTTTTCAATCCGAGTTCTCTTTAGGAAATAGTGATTATTTTCAATAGATTTGAAAATGGAGAGTGTGTAAAATTTTGATTAGATGATTTCAATCCAAATCACTATTTCAGCAAGTAAAAAATGAGCAGGGGAAAATTTCAAAATTTGAAATTTCTCGGTGTGGATTTCGCATTGACGATAATTCTGCCATATCAAGTTTAAATTTTCATTTTTTTTATGAACACCGAAGGGTCATTGATCATTTTAAACGACTATCAACTGGACAATCATTTGTTAAGCCCTAAATAGATAGCAGTTATCGTCCCAAAGATCATGATACTGCAAAAGGTATAAAATGAAATATTTATTGGGACTTTTACGTACCGATAATATTTTATGATATATTTTATATTATGAAAAATTTTGTTTAATCAGCGAGCGGTATGCCTCAATGACTCAGTGCGGCACTATTACCCCGTGCAGCATCAGGGCCACCAATGCCTGCAAAAGGGGATCGAACTGTTTGGGATAGGGTATGTCAAATACCTGTCTTTTTAGGAGGTTCTTCGTTTGGGATGGACGCTTCCCCACCCGTAAGCAAAAGGTTAAAAAAATAAAACCATAATACTCAAAGACCCCACCTAAAAATCATAGTACTTACCTGAAGAAACAAATTGTTTTTATTGTTTTTCCTTTCCTTATATGCATATAATGTACAAGGAAAGTATTGTGAAGGGGTCAAGAATTTGAAATCGAGTTTTCGACGAAAGAGCACGTTTCAAGCATCCCTGAACACGAATCAGACGTTTTTGAGATGATTTCTGTGTGAGTGGGTGTGTATGAAAGTATGTGTGCGTGTGTGTGTGTGTCACCTGTGGAGACGGTAACTGACGAACGAATGGACCCATTCAAACGAAATTTGGTACAAAAATTACAATCCTTGAATACTGGAAGCATATCGTTTTTAAACGCAATCGAATGTTCAGAAACCCCCTAAATTTCTGAGTGAAAGTTTGAAAAAATCATCAAAAAATTAAAACCTTTAATAAAGTTACGCAAATAGGCATGTCTTATGCAATTTTTTCTTAGAAAACGATTAACGTAAACTTTAGAATGCTAGCACGAACCGTTCTCGATATATTGCACATTTTTCAAATAAATTTATTAAAATATTCCATAAATTATAAAAATATATTAACTGTGGAGAAACATGTTCACTTTTCATATGTAATATCATGCACTAAATTTGGTGACATCATTCTCGTGGATCTAGCTCGTTCCATTCATGAGAAAAGATACTTTGAGTAATACTTTTGTATTTGAACGCCAATAATCATTTATCTACTATAAGAATAACTTATTTCTCCGTCCATAACACTTGGTGGTTTTGGCGATGAATTTTGCTGAATGTCGCCAACTTGGCGAGTTTTTAAATGTTGCCAAATTAATAAAAATCTCGCCAGATGGATAAAAATGACGCTAAATCAATGAAAATGACGACTGATTGACGAAAATTCAATATCTTGATAAGAATATAAGTATCTGCTATAAGAATAACTTTTTGCTGTAAAAGTAGTAAATTCATTGCATTATATAAGGAAAGTCATGTGCTGCCCACATCAGATTTTTTTTAACTGTAAAAGGAGTAAATTCATTGCATTCATTATACAAGAAAAGTCATGTGTTGCCCACACCAGATTTTTTAACTGTATAAAGTATGCTAATAAAACTATCAAATAAGAAGATATTTATGTAATAATTTCCTTCCATCTGAATAATAAAAAAATTACAAAAAATCCCTGATAACCGTTTACAAACTCGCACTTTCATCGCGATTTTCTATATTTCCTTCTTTTAAAATGCCGTCATAAGAGTTTTCGATTTCCGGAAATTCGCTTTTAGAGAGTTTCCTTATTCAGCATTTTTATTATTATTATTATTATTTTTGTAAAATCTCCAGTACACGAAATTTAATCTGGCGTTTGTTAAAAATGTTTAAATTCGATTGATTTTACATGCACTATTCAGACACCTTACCGTATTCACACATTGTGGATTCAGGAAAGCCTTGTACCAGCTGCATGGGACTAGGCAGTATTTCTTTCAGGCATATCTCAGGAAGGCAAAGCCCCCCCCCCCCGCAGATGAGTATTTGCCCCCCACACACACATACACACACACACACACCGGAGATATTTTATGTTAACCTAGTTTCTATTTATGTGACACAGCATTTAGATATATTTATATAGAGCAAATAGAAAACCTGTCCCTCCACCTAAAATTTCATTCATCCCCCTCCCCCCCCCCCCGGCCAAAAAGTCCTGAAATAAAAACTGGGACTAGGTCTATTGAGCTTCGAAGCCTGGAGTTTCGATGATCTTTCGAATATTCTAAACATCGGTTTAGCTTAGATCCATCCGTATTATGTGGGTTTCTCTTTATCTAATTCAACGTTTAATATTATACAAACTTTTCATCTAAAGTAATTTTAATTTCAAATTTCCTTTAAAAGTTGAAATACATATTCTTCCAGCAAAAGTTTAATGACTCGATCGAAATACATATTCTTCCAGTAAAAGTTTAATTACTCGACTGAAATACATATTTTTCCAGTTTTAAAGGAAATTTCAAATTTCCATTACAAGCCGAAATACATATTCTTCAATGATATTCACCACAGTTACGGTCAGGGTCAGTATCCTACCTAAATGCATATGTTTCTCACTGTGACACTTAATGCATATATTTCTCATTGTGATGAATATCCTTAAAGAATAGGTAGACAAAGACTAACTTTGTATACTGCGTGTGGTTAATCACATAACTGATTTGGACTATCTCATTGAAAATAGAATTAATAATATAATTTTTTTAATGTCTTTCGACTTGTTAATTTTATTTAGAAGGCATAACGGTGACTGCGAAAAACATTATTTTATGCAAATTTTATGCTATGTTTGAAGGTAAGCTATTCTATAAGATATTAGTGAGAGTTAGATGTGAAAATTCGTTTATGTAGCGTGGAAATTCTTTCGTCAGTGACCCTGTCAGTAACTTTATAGATTCTATGCTACATCCAAGAAATAACTGACAGGAACGGCTACCTTACATCCTATTGAGTTGTAGTATTTTATGTATATATTTACGATTATAATAAGTTGTGTCAAATTAAATAGTATTGGGCTTCTTTGCATGTATTAGTAAGTATTTTAAATCTTTTAGTTAATAAGTTTAAAACAAATTGTGCTAAGCACGAAAAAAAAAGAAGAAAATATGTTAATGTCCCTTAAAGTTTTAATGCGATATTCATTTGTGTACTAGAAAAAGCCAATAGTCAAAGAATCATCATAAAATTTCCAATTAAATAAGTCTAAGTAGAAATTGAAGATACATTTTTGGTTTATTCAAATAAAATGCCAATGCGTATAGCTCTCTCTCTCAAACTGCTGCTAAAGAATAAAATTAAAATGACTTCGTTAAAATCAGCATACAATACAAATATCCTGACAAAGAAGGAAGGCTGCTTTGCCTCTAAAACCGCTCGATGCTATTAATTTTGTATTGTATGCTGATTTTAGCGAAGTAAATTTAATATTAAAATGACAATACTTTTCATCTAACTTTGCGATGAACATTAATTTATGGTACCTTCAGCACCAATTTCGCGACTTCAATAAGCCTCTTTTAATAATAACATATTGATGGTTAAAAATGTCATTTACGCTGCCCCTAAAATTCCAGGGCTTTAAAACCCACAAGTCTTTTGATAAGATGTTTTGTAAAGAATGCTCCATACCAAAGAAATAGAAAAGGAAATATAACTGCAGAGTATGCGTGACTTTCATTTTAGTGCAGTAAATATGGAGACGGACCCGAATGGATTTTTCCGTATATCTCCAGTAACGGAATCACACACATTTTTATTTAGCATAATGATAGGTTTGACCCAAAGAGCCAAAATAACGAGCGGCATTCGTTTTTTTTTTTTTTTTTTTTTTGGGGGGGGGGGGGGGCAACTGTACTTGATCTAAATGCACATGCTGAATCTCATAATAAACGCAATTTTCTCATAATAAACGCATTTTGGAAAAAAGGAATAGTATTGCTATAAAAGTAGGTGGATCGCAATAAACTGGATCAAATTTTTTATGATACAAGAAATTGTTGCTGGAATAAAATTTTAATGGTTACGTAGGATTTGGAATAGGCGTGAAGAAGGCGGGCTTACTTGATCATTTGTTTACATACGTATCTTAGTTTGATATTACGAATGAAATCTTGTAATTTTTACCATGGTGTACTTTAACAATTACCAATTCGCCCCTAAATTAATTTATTTTAGTTAATTTAAAGGTTAGTTTTTGTATATGGCTACACTTGGCAAAATGATTATAGGTTTAAATCCCGCCCAAATATTGCCAGTCAGATAAATTAGGGTAAAAATTCCCTAAAGACTATACAAGAACAACCCAGTGCCCAATGACAAAAATTAATGTTCTACGCAAATCTACAGAAGACGCCTTTAAATTTGATATGTGGTTTGTATTTTAGCGTCAAGATATCAAGATGCACGGTCAGAAGGCTTACAGAACTAATATTTACTTTATTATCCCTATATATCTGTTTTTAAATTTTGAGCTCAATATAGCAATTTCATTCCAATAAACGGAAGCCGAGAAGAAAGTTAAATTAAATATTCGAAAAATCTTAACTCATTTGGTTGTAAAATATGTTTTTGCACGATATTCAAACCACGATAAAGTTATTTATCGTTTGGCAATTTATGAGGATGTAAATGTTGTCTCCAATAATAATAAAATATTCTTTTTACTTCAAAATTTACAATTTCAAGAAACCTAAATAAACTTTCCAATAGTATCTCCTGATTTGAACAAAATATAAAAAATAAACTGTAACAAAAGCGTGAGACTGTTGATTGAGAAAAATCCAAATCAATAGAAAGTTCCATTCTGGTTAGTTGCACGCCTAGTTGAAATTTCTTTTATAGATGTATCGCAACTGTTTGCTCTTGGAATTCGAAATACCCTCGTTAAAACATTGCCCACCATTATAAGCTCTTTGTATCGGTTATAAAATAAAATCTAATGAAGGCAGCACATAGCTATCCCTGCAAATCATTTTATATAGTAAAGGACGACATTAACAAACTTTACATAAACTCAGTCTCAAGAAAATTACTGATTTCTTCTCATAAAATTTGGTGCGTACTAAATTTTTATTGACATATTTAAATATTTGGTTTCTTGTTGTATTACTCTGTACTATTTTCCAAAACACAGAAGATGTTTACATAAAAATGCTACATTCGTTAATAATGTAATATACGAAATTTATACTATGTACCAGCATTTTAAAAGGACTTATCGGTCATAACGTCACTCTGTTATAACGTCAAAATTTTTTAGCACTCTGAATACCGCTATAACCGTGTTTGACAATATTTTTTTCTACAATATGTATATGTGACAGATGCAGTCAAAATTTCTACTATCGAATTTTGAAGGATTTGCATGGTTTGGAGACTTACTTTTCCAAAATACATTTATTGGTATACGTATCTGTTATCGTTGCATAATCCAGTTTGTACGTATTTTTACTTTGCCTATCATACAAAATATAATGCATAAAAAAAGTGTAGTTCTCGGATATGTTAGATCTCGATTTCACTACTTTAGCTCAACGTCTGGCTATATATGTTTCTGTGTGTGCCTGAGAAATGCATTTATCTACTCAAGTTTCAAATATCTAGCCGAGTTTCATGAAATTTGGCAATAAAGTAAGTTACGTATTAGTCTAGTACTAATTAGATTCTGATAAGAAAGAAAAATAAAATGGCATTTATTTCGAAATTCCTACGAAATCGAAAGCAGTGAAACGGAAAAATAAACATACTGACATATACTGATAAAGTGTATGTATGTTTGACGCGTAATTTTTTTTATAACAAATCTAATAAATCCATTACACTAAAAACACATAAACCATCCATTACACATAAACCAACTTTGAAATATTTCAGTCCTTTTGAAATTTAACGACATGGTATCACTTTAAAGCCCGCTGCCCGCTGTGTCTGAAAATGAAAAGATAAAGAGGAAATGAGAGATTGTTGGGTCTCACCCTCTCCTCATTTTCTCTCTCTATCTATCTATCTCTAACTGGGTGTGTGTGTGTGTGTGTGTGTGTGTGTGTGTGTGTGTGTGTGTTTTCCGTTTGGCAATTCATGATGAAGGTGAATGTCGTTGCCAATAAAACAAAATATCATTTTCTTTTTAAACAAAATTTACATTTCTAGGAAACCGAAATAAGCTTTCCAATAATATCTCGCGTTGTGTAATAAATGTGGCATTTAGGCAAACATAATCCCAACAAAAGTTGTAAACTCCTAATTCAGAAAAATCTAAATCAATAGAAAGTTCCGTTCGTGTTAGTTTCACGCTTCATTGAGATTCTTTTCGAATTCGCTTTATCGATACATCGTAACTGTTTATCCTGTTTGTCCTTAGAATTTGAAATTCTCCAGATAAAATATCTTCTATCATTTTAAACCCTTTGTATCGTTTGTAAGAAAAGATATTTTTTCTTTCTCTGCTATACATGTGAAAGTATTGGAAGACGGTAAATATTGGAATGAGATCTAAAAGTTTGATGTGGTAAGAACATGACTTTCCTCACATTCATTTTCTCCTTCTTTCTTTCATAATTGACTATTGTACTTTCACTTATTTGTACTTTATATGATTCTAGAGGACATATGAATAGAGATCACTTAGATACTTGTACAGCACTTAATGGTTTTAGTTGTATTGTTCAAAGATATTGGGAAGCTAGAAGGCTTACTTGTCAAATGCCTTGCATTTGTAAATAAATAAATATATATATATATTTCATTATTCATTAAATTGAGTTTAACTGCACAAAAAACATGGATACGTATTTGAATTCACACTGAATTTGTAGCTTTAATCCAATTTTCATCTTCCTACAGCTATGGGATTTATCTTTTTATTTCTTCGTCAAAACTTGCGTATAAAACAAGCATTCAATTGATACATTTGAACATACGTATACTTTTAGTTTATATTTTGACGATTTTGTGGGGACCATTTCGCAGAAAAAGGCACATTCATTTTTTAGAATCGTGCCAAAATCTAATCAGCCCCAGAGTAACCCACAAGTGACTCATCTGTCAAATTTTGTGAAATTTAGTTCTCATCAAGAGTGGATATATATATATATGTGCGTGTGTGTGTGTGTGTGTGGCTATTAAATTGCTTCGACTTAAACTTCTGAACTTTGAAATATTTTTGTCGTTATATTTAATACAGTAACTAAGTACATAATAATATTTACTTTAAATTTGCATGTGGATTTACATATTTAATAAGTCGTGCCTTTCACCATTAGCAAATAACTTGATTTGTAACGTTAGGTACGTAAAGAACGTTTAACTACGGATTTGCTTCCGTCTCTCTCGTTGTCTTTGACGCTAAAAACTACGCACATTACCAGATGATTGGCTATTACTGTATTGTTTTATGATTCTCTTATGTTTAGCAAGAAGCTTACCTTCCTTTGATTTTAAGTTTTTGTATACATTTAATGTGATATGTTTGTGTATAAAAGTTAATTTAGTCCATGTGGCGTCTTCCGGTAAAAGTGTCAGAGTCATGTACTGTGATCTCTATAACAAGAGCGTGACTAAGGAAAAATGCTTCACAAATTGAGTTGACAAAGGTCCATGAAATTACCAGCGGCTTACAAAAGCGCTGATCACAATGTCGTGCTTGGATTACAGAGGAACTTCGAAAAGCAACATTCAAAAATGGGACAGGCTGTCTATTACAAAATTATGGTGAATTATTCCCCTAAGAAAGGATTTAAAAAGTTAAGGTGACAAAAATGGGAAACAAAGCGAGATAGATGAAACAGACCAATTGCAATGTTGATGACCCTTGTCTAAAGGGTGTCCCAAAAGGATTGAAACGCGCATTAATTCTTTACCTGTTGGAGATAAGTGGGCAATGTAAAATGCAAAAATGTTGAAAGTAAGGTAGGAAATAAGACTACGTTAATTAAATAGTCCTCCCATTAATTTTCAAAAAGTTACACTTTTTAAATTTTTATACGACCACCTTAGACAAATTTGGTCAATCCGAAAATTTTTATTTTTAATGTAACAAGATCATTAAAAAAAAACCATATCTGTATCTTTAAAATCAACTGAATTATGATAAAGAAAAAATCTGACTTATGCCACTTTTCCGTTCCATGTGAAAGGCATCAGTGAAAATATGGATCATAAACAAATTGACGATGGAAATTGTTTAGATCAAAAATACGTTAATATGTGTCAAAATTTTTTATCGTAAATGCATCTAAATAAAGCATTACACAGACAGAGATCATATAAAGCAGTGGTACTCACTACGCAGTTGGGTATCCTATGTATTATTTATCCAGTTTTATATTTTTTGTCATATGTCACAAATTTACATTTCTAATTTGATATATGTTCCCCATTCACAATATTCAATTTTCAATTAAATATAACTCGCTCAATTTTAAAGATAGAGATATGCTGTTTTTTTAATGATCTTGTTGCATTAAAAATAAATACGGGGATCGTATAAAAAATTAAAAAGTGTAACTTTTTGAAAATTAATGGGAGGACTATTTCATTAACGTAGTCTTACTTCCTACCTTACTTTAAACACTTTTGTAATTTACATTGCCCACTTATCTCCAACAGCTAAAGAATTAAAACGCGTTTCAATCTTTTTGGAACTCTTGGACCAAACTTTAAGGGGTGATAAATTACTTCAAAACAAGAAATTTTTGTCATACAATGCAAAGTCGTAACGCAAGAAGTGAACCGCTAGGTGGTAGCTCATGAAATGAGGAAATGATGACTCTCTCCTGAAAAGAGGAAACACAAAAATTACAGAGTAGGCACGAAGTACGTTTTACTGACCGAAATTGTAGAATGCATGGACAAAGTTACAGAAACTGCTCAAAAGTGTGACTACCAGCAGTAATGCAGGCTTCACATCTGCGACGTAGCGAGCGGCGCACGTTAGCGGAAACACCCGACATATCTTGGACAACGCCGGCAGCAACAGCAATCCGAGCAACAAGGTCCTCGTCGGAGTCGATGGAACAATCGTAGATGAGACTTTTCATATGGCCCCATAAGAAAAAGTCAAGACAGGAGAGATCAGGCTATCGTGCCACCCAAGCTATGGGACCACCCAGACCAATCCATTGCCCTGGGAATGTAACATCTAAGGTGTGCCGCGCATCCACGCTGAAATGGGATGGTTCTCCGTCGTGTTGGATCCACATATATACTTTAATGTTGGCAGAAACATGTTACAGTAACTGTGGCAATACCTCCTGTAAAAAAGGAGGTATGTTCTGCCATCCAGTCGGCATGGTAGAAGGTATGGGCCAATGAAATGAACATGAACGATTCCAGCCCAAACATTTACGGAGAAACGCTGCTGGAAGGAATGTGGACGTGTGAAGTTCGGATTTCTAGCTGCCCACACATGAAAATTATGCATATCAAAAGTGCCCTCACGAATAAAGGTGCATTCTTCGGTGAATAAAACATGTGCACTAAAATCAAGCTGCTCTGCCATCTGTTGCAGAAACCAGCGTGCAAAATCGACGCGTGGCTGACAATCTGCAGGTGTCAAGGCTTGTACTTTCTGTTCATGGTAGGGATGTAATCCTTCGTTCCGTAATACTCGGCAAACCGTTCTTTGGGACACATTTGAGGCATGGGAAAGTGCCCGCGTCCTACTTTCCGGACGATCTTCAATCCTCTGCAGAATGTTCTCTTCAACTTCTGGTGTCCTCACACTCCTGGAACGTCCAATATCATGCAAGCTGCTTACAAAGGAGCCCGTTTCACACAGACACCGATGCAATCGCTGAAAGATTTTTCGGTCTGGCACGCGTCTTGTCGGGAAACGCCCCAGGTATAGTCGTTGGACTTTACGAGCATTCCCGTCAGCAGCACCATACATAAAATGCATGTCCGCCTTTTCCTGATTTGTGAAGCAAGCCATTCCTTCTATAATCCACGGTAGAAATGACAATGAGTACGAAAAACCACCGCTTTATGCGTTTATTTCTTCCGAGCTTTTATTCTTTCTACCGCTTTTTATACAAAATTCTATCAACTAGAATAAACAATTAAAAGCTGTTGCCATAAGTACGAGTACATAAAAATAACAAAATAATTATTTTCGATAACTTTACAAGAGAATAACAGTGGCCCTGCAAGTTGAGGTTCGTTCGCTAGTTCCAATGTTTCCGCTATGATCGCATTTTTTGCAAAATCCTAATAGACTATCCAAAAAGCGAAAATGAAACAAGAGGTTTTAGATTTTTTGTTAAAGAAATATTAAACTCAGCTTAAACCCTGGCTAGTTCTGACGCAGTCGGCACTGAGTTCAATGTCAGCGACGTCTAGCGGTTCACCTCTTGCCTTACGACCCTGCTTTGTATGACAAAAATTGCTTGCTTAGATGTGATTTATCATCGCTTAAAGTTTGGCCCAAGAGTTCAGACTCACCCTGTATATAGTATATAATTTTATATTTCATGTTTATGTGGTATTTTATGATATATAATTGAATTTATCCTATTTGGTTTTTTTCTGTTATTCCGTTGTTGGGCACAGATTGCATAATATTTTAACCACGTGTTTTTATGCAATCATAGAAACAACGGATTTTAGTATATCTGTTTAGAATGTGCCCCTGAAGACGTTTCTGGCAGATATACTATTTTTTAATATATTTTCCTTGTCCTGGCCTCTCCGTGCTCTGCTTTTTCGGCCCTTCCTCGTTGCTTTTTGCTTTTCACACACGCTTTTATTTTGCTCGCGGTTAGATACTGTGGTTACTGATTCACACTCTTGCACTTTAGTTTTTGTTATTTTAATTTATATATATATATATATATATATATATATATATATATATATATATATATATATATATATATATATATACTCGTTTGGTTGCAAACATTTTTTGCACGATATCCAAACCATGGAACAAATTATTCAACTTTAAGCAATTTATATGAATGTAAATGTTGTTTCCAATAATAAAAATATTTTCCCTTTTCTTCTATATTTACATTTCTAAGAAACCTCAATAAGTTTTCCAATAATATCTTCTGATGTGTACTAAATGTAAATATCCGGCAAAAACCCTAACAAAAGAAAAAACTGCTGATTGAAACAGAATCCAAATCAATAGAAAGTTCCATTCTGGTTAGTATCAAGCTTCGTCGAAATTCATTTTATCGATGCATCATAAACGTATGTTATTAAAATTCGAAATATCCTAAATAAAACTACCCACCGTTTTAAGCTCACTGCATCATTTATGATAAAAATCTGATACGAACAGCAAATCGGTATCCCCCAAGGAATTTTTTTATTATTATTATGTGTAAGTAATTCTGTGTAAATAGTTTTATATCTCAAAAATACTCTGAACTGGATACATATTTTAAATTACATGTCATTTCCAATTTCAATTTTTTTTTTCAATTAACGATTTAGCGCAACTTAAAATAGCGCTAGATTGCAAATAACTGGAATCCGATTTCTCCTGAAGAAAGGGAGTTGGTTTTACATGTTATATTATAAAAATCAATTCCGTATAAAACGCGTTTAACTAACACATTAAAGCGCAATTAATACTTATCATATTTCGTCGACTTTTGAAGGCGATCCTAAAAAGAGGACAATTCTGTATTTTTATATAGTAATAGAAATATAATCAGCACCAAAGTAACATATAAAAGAACAAGAAATTTATGAATAGCCTTCTATATATATACATATATATATACACTCTATAACAAAAAAATCGACGAACCAAGAAGAAATTGTCCGATTGTAATGAAATTTCGTATGAAAGACATTTTGAGTCTTTGGTGACTAGTCCCGTTTCCAACTGTGTCCTGACGACAACCGCAGACGTGCCTAGGCATACGGCACGTGTTGCTATGAATTGTCTTCAAGCTTACCCAACACTACCTTGGCCAGCTAGATCTCCTGATCTCTCCCCCATAGAGCACATTTGGGACGCTATGGGAAGACGATTGCAACCATCCCGGGATGTTGACGATTTAGCCCGACAGTTGGAGACAATTTGACAAAACATGCCGCAGGACATCATCCGTGAACTTTATCAGTCTATGCCACGCAGGGTGACATTTTGCATCCAGTCCAGAGGTGGACCAACGCCTTATTGACTTCCTCCCTTTGTATACGGTCAAACTCTAAATCATTAAATTATTCTGAAATTTTAATCGTTTCTTTTTCTATATGTGTTCTTCACATCCACCAATTTTTATCACAATCGGACAATTCCTTGGTGCGTCGATTTTTTTGTTATAGAGTTTATATATATATATATATATATATATATATATATATGAAGATACAATTTAAGTTATAAAAATCTATTTTATTCAATGCCACTAGAAATAAATTTAATTGCATGTTCTGGACGACTCCTGATCGTTGACCAGCTCTCACCAAATCTGTGTGCCGTCTGCGTAGTTCTTCACAAGTGCGAAATGCATTTTCATCAGAGGGGGAGGGAGAATATGGGGCATGTGACTGCTATCTTAGCGGTTTAGGCTTTAAAAATGCGATTGGGAATGCAATTTCAATGGGAACGTTTACATAGAGTTAAATTTAGTGACCATATATGGTATGATCGAGGAAACGAGGAAGTGTCTGCAGACTTGTTAATATTAGTGGCGTGGGATAGAAGTTGTAGTTGCAATATGTGCTGGATATGAGATAGGAATTTGAAATAGTAAGATAACTGTGAAAGAAAAGGTTGCGTTATTGGGAAAGGCTTAAAATTTATGCATCATATATGTATTTATGTATATATATATATATATATATATATATATGTGTGTGTGTGTGTGTGTGTGTGTCATCATCTAAACTTTATCTGTAATAGATTCTCAGAAGTATATGGTTCAAAAAGATATCAGTAAAAGCAACAGTATAGCAATATTTTAGCCACCAATAAACTTTCATATTTTGTGAAAATTCGTCGAGTAGTTTTTGAGCTTGTGTGAATGCATAGGCACACACACACAGTTAGTTCGTGCAAATCCATCGAAAACTTTAACTTCAAAGTTGGGTCTCTCTAATATTTCCCTTATAGATTACCATGCATTGATGCATTGTAGAAAATTTTACCATGTATTGTTGAAAAGATATACAGTCGAACTCTGTAATAACGTTGTAGCACCAACTGGGCTATTACATCAAAACTCTGAAGTCCCCTCACTAATCCAATAACGTTATTTTGTCTTCATTATACCGTCCTAAAATTTCAAGATAACTCTGATATTACGTTGAAATAAAACATCATTGTGTATTTTAATATGGCTTTATCTTGTACTTGCTGTGTTTCTCGGATTTTTTTTCTTTACTCCGCAAATGAAAACCCACGTGTTTTTCAACCCACCTATCTTGCAAAGGTATTTATTTTCCCTCGCCACCGCATTTTCGTTATTAACTTAGGATGACCTACCAAATCTTAGAAAGAAGCCAGGATTTCTAACTACGACCTCCAATCTTTTGAAGATTTAATGAAAGATTTCCCAATTTTGATGAATCTATGGCTATCTCGATCTCACAACGAGTGAAGCACTTACAGATAGCGACATAGCATGAAATATCAAATGATCTCTGAAGAAGAAGATGACGAAATTGATCGAGTGGAATTAATACCGAGCCCAAGCCATTAGGCCAGGCCATTCTTATGATAGAAAAATTATAGCGGAAGGTGGAGATCCAAAATAATTTGTGACAATTGCGAAAGTAGAAAACGATATTAACAAACTTTATATAAATGCAAAAGAAAAAAATCTGATGTGGGCAACACATGGCTTTCCTTATATAATGCAATGAATTTACTATTTTTACAGTTTAAAAAAATGTTATTCTTATAGTAGATACTTATATTATTTCTGAGATATTGAATTTTCGTCAATTAGTCGTCATTTTCATTGATTTAGCATCATTTTTATCAATTTGGCGAGATTTTTGTTAATTTGGCAACAATTAAAAATGTCGCCAGGTTGGCGACATTCAGCCAAATTCGTCGCCAAAATCTCACCAAGCGTTATGGACGGAGAAATAAGTTATTCTTACAGCAAATAATTGACTATTGGCGTTCAATTACAGAAATATTACTCTAAGTATCCTTTTTCATGAATGGAACGAGCTAGATCCACAAGAATGATATCACCAAATTTATCGCATGGTATTACATATGAAAAGTGAACATGTTTCTCAATAGGAAATATTTTTTTTATTTTATATAACTTTTTGATAATTTTTTCGAAAAATTTGCAATATCTCGAGAACGGTTCATGTTAGCGTTCTAAAATTTATGTCAATCGTTTTCTAATGAAACATTACATAAGAAATGTCTATTTGCGTAACTTTATTCGCGGTTTTGATTTTTTGACGATTTTTTCAAAATTTCACTTGAAAATTTAGGGGATTCTGAACATTCAATTGCCTATAAAAAGAATAGGCTTCTAGTGTTTACGGATTGTGATTTTTGTACCAAATTTTGTTCGAATCGGTCCATTCGTTTGTCAGTTATCGTCTTCACAGTCTCACTGACAGACACACAAACACATGCATACTTTCACACACACATACATTCACACACACACACACATACAGACATCACTTCAAAAATGTTTGATTCGTGATCAGGGATGCTTGAAACGTGCTCTCCCGTCGAAAACTCGAATTTTCGAGTCCGTCACAATACTTTCCTTATACATTATGTATATAAGGAAAGTAATATCAAATGGTCTCTGAAGAAGAAGATGCCTGCTGAAGAAGAAGGTTGTTGTTGAGACCCAGACCGTCCGACCTACCAGAAAGGTGTAAGATTTGGACGGCCGGGAAGTGCCACCCAATTTAGACCGGAACCCAGTGGGGGAGGCATCCACAGGGACAGTACCCTCCTTCCCCTACCACCAACCTCTCGGAAGGATGCTGAAGAAGAAGGTGACGAAATTGGTCGAGTAGAATTAATACCGAGCCCAAGAGATAGGCCAGGTCATTCTTATAATAGAAAAATTATAGAAAAATTATTAAATTTCTTGTTGTATTACTCAGTATTTTTATCAAAACACATAAAATATTAAAATAAAAGTGCTAAATATTAATAATACCATTTACTAAATTAATACTATGTACCAACATTTTAAATTTGTTTATCGGTTATAACATCACCAACTTATAGAGTCAAAATTTCGGCGGTCCCAGACTGTCATTATAGCCGAATTCAACTGTATTTTTCTCTGCGATAAGTATATGTGACAGATGGAGTCAAAATTCGACCAATGAATTTTGAAGTATATGCATGTTTTCGACACCTGCTTTTCAAAATGCATTTATTGGTATAAAGTCTCTGTTCTTATCATTGCAGAAACTAGTTAATACGTATTACTTTCCTTATATACATAGTATAATGTATAAGGAAAGTATTGTGACGAGGTCGAAAATTCGAATTCGGGTTTTCGACGGGAGAGCACGTTTCAAACATCCCTGATCACGAATCGAACATTTTTGAGGTGATGTTTGTGTGTGTGTCCGTGAGCCTGTGGAGACGATATTTCACGAGCAAATGGGGCGATTCGAATGAAATTTGGTACAAAAATTACAATCCGTAAATACTGGAAGCCTATTGTTTTTAAACACAATCGAATGTTCAGAATCCCTCTAAATTTTCAAGTGAAATTTTGAGAAATTCATCAAAAAATCAAAACCTTTAATAAAGTTACAAAAATAGACATTTCTTATGTAATTTTGCCTTAAAAAACGATTGACATAAACTTTAGAACGTTAGCATGAACCGTTCTCGAGATATTGCACATTTTTCAAATAAACATAAAAAAAATCCCATATATTAAATAAAAATATTAACCCTTGAGAAACATGTTCACTTTTCATATGTAATATCATGCGATAAATTTAGTGACATCATTCTCGTAGATCTAGCTCGTTCCAATCACGAGAAAAGATACTTTGAGTAATACTTTTTTATTTGAACAGCAATCTGCTATAAGAATAACTTATTTCTCCGTCCATAACGCTTGTCGAGATTTTGGCGACGAGTTTGGTGGAATATCGCCAACTTGGCGACTATTTTAAATGTTGCCAAATTAAAGAAAATCTGGCCAAATGGATAAAAATGAAGCTAAATCAATGAAAATGTTGACTAATTGACGAAATGTCAATATCTTGGAAAGAATGTAAGTATCCACTATAAGAATAACCTATCTTCTTTTACTGTAAAAGTAGTAAATCCATTGTATTATATAAGGAAAGTTATGTGCTGCCCTCATCAGATTTTTTATAGCAAATTAAATAAATCCATTACAATAAGATATACCGATCTCGAGAAAGTTCATTCCTTCAGAAATTTTAAGACATGATATTACTATAAAGCCCGTTGTATCTGAAAATGAAAAGATAAAGACACAAAAAAGATTAATCATGCATAAAGCATTGATTATGAAACACTTTCCAACTGAAATGCAATTTTATTTAAGCATCTTTAAAATGCGATGCATTCAGCAGCGATATTCTTAAAATTATCACGTTATTACTACAATAATTTATTTTATTTAAAAACGTAAAAGCATGGAGGAAAAATTACTTTCTAACTCCAGATTTAAAACTTCATCAAAAAGGCAATAATATGGAATCGTCTGCTTCTCTATGTAAATTCAATGAACATTCATATCAGCTATATAGCAGACTCCAGAGCTAAATAATTTTGCTTTAAATAAATTAACAATTCCTATGCAACTCATCTTACAGCTTGGTGTGTTTACATTCTCCATACGGGAAAGTTAGGCTTCGTTGAAGAAATGATCAAAGTTTTATGATCATTTAAACTCCGAAATATTGTAATTGCGTTGGCGCAGTATATAAATGCACAGAAAAAAATAAAAAATAAAACGGTTTTAGGACGGATGCAACACCAAATATAAACAATAAAGATCAATCATGCTTAAAGCATTGATTATGAAACACTTTCCAACTTCAATGCAATTTTATTTAAACAAGTCTAAAAGGCAATACATTCCTCGGTAATATTTTGAAACTTATCACAATACTGCATTAACTTATTATATTTGAAAACTTAAACCTTCACCGAAAAAAAATGAACTTCATTTAAATGACCGCATTGAAATATAAATTGCCTGGTTTAAACATCTCTAAAATGTTAAACATTCCTTGGTAATAGTTTTAGAATTATCATAATACTACGATAATTTATTATATTTGAAAACTTCATCGAAAACAACTGAAATTAATTCAAATGACGTCATAGAAAAAATAACACGCCTGGATCTCTCTACAAAAACATGATTTCATTCATAACTTTATCCCATTCATTTCATTCATCACAATACTATAATAATTTATTTTATTTAAACATTTTGTTTAAGACCATGGAGCTACAAAAAATTAAACTCTATGCTTGAAACTTCATCGAAAAAAATCGTCCTTCTCTTTATGAAATCAATTAATATTTCATTCATATCAGCCATGCAGACTCCATGGACTAAATTATTTTGTGTTAAAAAAATACAGGAATTCTAGTACAACTCATTCTATATATTTTGCTGTTTACATTTTACATAGGGGAAAAATAGGCTTAGTTGTAGAAATAATGAAATTTAGATGAGCATTTAAACTCAAATATATTGTCATTGCGTTGTTTCAGTATGTAGATGCACAGAATTTAAGCAAAAATAAAGTAGTTTTAGGACGGATACAACACTCAATATGAATTAAAAGGAACTTAAAAAAATCACGATTTTGAAACAAGATGGATGCCATATATCATTTTGAAGTGGTTCATGTAATCGTTTCATATCGTGGTCACGTGATCGTTTCATATAAGAGGTGTAATTATTATTTTAATTTTTATTTAAAAGACTACTGAATATATTTCGCTGAATTTTTTTTTATATATTTTATGGAACAATTTGAATATTTTCTAAAACTTCGAGCAATTTGTGAATTTTATATCCGCTTAAAAAATGTTTGAAAAATTAGGTCTCATAGGGTTCAATGTATTTAATGTTTTCAACCCGGGTTCAATCCAAAACTATTGGGTGACATTATCCATTTATATTCCCACAGGTCCCACAGTTTGAATAACATACTAAAATTTCATTTTGATATAGTCATTTTTACTGCAGTTATCGTGCTAACGGACAGATTGACAGACAGACAGACAGAATGAACAAAGTCATAAACACAACTAGTCGTTTCATATCGTGGTCACGTGATCGTTTCATATAAGAGGTGTAATTATTATTTTAATTTTTATTTAAAAGACTACTGAATATATTTCGCTGAATTTTTTTTTATATATTTTATGGAACAATTTGAATATTACCTAAAATTTTCGAAGCAATTTGTGAATTTTAAATCCGCTTAAAAAATGTTTGAAAAATTAGGTCCCATAGGGCTCAGTGTATTTCATTTTTTCGACCCGGGTTCAATCCAAAATTAATTGGGTAATATTACTCATTTATATTCTCATAGGTTCTACAGACCGTCTGGACAACATACCAAAATTTCATTTTGATTAAGTCATTTTTATGGCAGTTATCGTGCTAACGGACAGACAGACAGAATGAACAAAGTCATAAACACTTTTCAACTTTGTTGTAAAGTGTTAATTAAAAAGAACTTTAAAAATGACGATCTTGACACAAGATGGATGCCATATATTGATTTTAAAGTGTGTCACGTGATCTTTTCATGTAATATGGGTGCAATTATTATTTTAATTTTTATTTAAAAAACTACCAAACATATTTTGCTGAAATTTTTTTATATATTTTGTGGGATAATTTGAATATTTCCTAAAATTTTCGAAGCAATTTTTTAATTTTAAATTCGCTTAAAAACTGTTTAAAAAATTAGGTTCCATAGGGTTCAATGTATTTCATTTTTTCAACCCGGGCTCAATTTGAAACTAATTGGGTGATATTATTCATTTACATTCCCATATCTCCCACAGACCGTCTCAACAACATACTAAAATTTCATTTTGATAAAGTCTTTTTTACGGCAGTTATCGTACGAACAGACAGACGGACAGACAGACAGACAGAATAAACGAAGTCATAAACTCTTTTCAACTATTGTAAAGTGGTAAAGATGAAAAGCTGTTTGGTTTATCTCACTCTTATTCGCTTTCGCTCTGCGTGTGTGTGTGTGTGTGGGTGGGTGGGTGTGTGTGTGTGTGTGGGTGGGTGTGTGTGTGTGTGTGTTTACCGTTTAGCATTCCATAAACAAGAAAGATCAATCATGCATAAAGCATTGATTATGAAACACTTTCCAACTTCCATGCAATTTTATACAAACACCTCTCAAATGCAATATATTCCTTGGTAATATTTTTAAATTTCCCACAATACTACATTAATTTATTATATTTGAAAACTTCATCGAAAACAAATGAACTTCATTCAAATGACGTCATCGAAATGTAAATCTCCTCTCTATAAAAGCAACATTTCATTCATAAACATTTTTCTAATCGTTTCATTCATCACAATACTATAATAATTTATTTAATTTAAAAATTTGAAAAATTATTATCTACCATATTTATTTTAAAATGTGAAACCTTTCTCATATGTAAAATAATTAAACTCTTGGAAAGATATTCATAATATAATATATCTCTTTTTTCTTGCTGGAGGATATAACGAGAGTCAGAATTTAATTGAATTTGTTTTTCTCCCTATATTAAAAAAAAATTTTTTTTACGCTACCTAACATATTTTACTGAAATTTTTTTTATATATTTTAAGGGATAATTTAAATATTTCCTAAAATTTTTGAAGCAATTTGTGAATTTTAAATTCGCTTAAAAAATGTTTGAAAAATTAGGTCCCATAGGGTTCAATATGTTTCATTTTTTCAACCCGAGTTCAGTAAAAAACTAATTGGGTGATATTATTCATTTATATTCCCGTAGGTCCCACAGACCGTCTGAAAAACATACTAAAATTTCATTTTGATAAAGCCATTTTACAGCAGTTATCGTGCTAACGGACAGACAGACAGACAGACAGACAGAATGAATGAACAAAGTCATAAACACTTTCAACTATGTTGTAAAGTGTTAAAAAAATGAATGTCAACACCAATAAAAATTATTATTATTTTAAAGATAAAATATTATTTTATCTTTAAATAAAATTTAGGAAACCGAAATAAGCTTTCCAATAATACCTCTCGTTGTGTACAAAATATGAATTTCAGACAAAAATAACTTCTAACAAAAGATAGGAGCTCCTAATTGAGAAAAATCTAAATCGATAGAAAGTCCCCTTCGTGTTAATTTCACGCTTCATTGAGATTCCGTTCGAATTCGCTTTATCGATGCATCGCAACTGTTTGTCCTTAGAATTTGAAATACCCTACATAAAACGTTGTCCACCAATTTAAGCCCTCTGTATCGTTCAGGAAAGAAAATATATTTCTTCTTTTCCTTCTATACATGTGAAAGCCAGTAAGTATTGGAATACGATAAAACAAGAAAGATCGATCACGCATAAAGCATTGATTATGAAAAACTTTCCAGCAACAATGGAATTTTATTTAAACATCTCTAAAATGCGATACATTTAGCCCTGATATATTTTAAATTATGACAGTACTTTATTATATACAATAATTTTTTAAATTTGGAAACTTAAATCTTCATCGAAAAAAATGAACTTTATTCAAATAACGTCATTGAAATATAAACGCCTGGCACTCTAAGTAAAAGCAGTAAATATTCCTTTTATACACGTTTATTCCATTCGTTTCATTCATCACAATATTACAATAATTTATTTTACTTAAAAATTTAAGCCATGGAGGTAAAAGTAATTTAACTCTATGCTTAAAACTTCATCGAAAAAGTCTACTATAAAATCGTCTGCTTCTCCGTGTAAAATCAATAAATTCATATCAGCTACATTTCAGATTCCAGAGCTAAATAATTTTGCGCTACAGAAATTCAGCAATTCTTATACAACTTATCTTAGAGTTTAATGTATTTGCATTCTCCATAAGTGAAAATTAGACTTCGTTGTAGAAATAATCAAAGTTTGGTGATCATTTAAACTCAAATATATTGTAATTGCGTTATTTCATAACGTTGATGCACAGAATTTTAGCAAAATTAAAGCGGTTTTAAAGCGGATGCAACACTAAATATAAATTAAAAAGAACTTTAAAAATGACGATTTTGACACAAGATGGATGCCATATTGTATTTTGATGTGGGTCATGTTATCTCTTCATATAATATGGGTGTAATTATTATTTTAATTTTTATTTAAAAAACTACCAAATACATTTTGCTGAAATTTTTTTCATATATTTTATAGAATAATTTTAACATTTCCTGAAACTTTCGAAGCAATTTGTAAATTTTAAATTTACTTAAAACATGTTTGAAAAAGTGGGTCCCATAGGGTTCAATGTATTTCACTTTTTCAATCCGTGTTCAATGCAATACTAATTGGCTGATATATTATTCATTTACATTCCCATATGTCTCACAGACCGTCTGAACAACATACTAAAATTTCATTTTGATAAAGTGATTTTTACGGCAGTTTTCGTGCGAAAGGACAGACAGACAGACAGAATGAACAAAGTCATAAACACTTTTCAACTTTGTAGTAAAATGTTAAAAAAATACGATATCGGTAAAGTTCTTAATTCATATTGAGTGTCGTATCCGTCCTAAAACCACTTTATTTTTGCATAAATTCTGTACATCTACGTACTGAAAAACACAATTACAATATATTTGAGTTTAAATGCTTATCCAAATTTGATTAATTCTACAACAAAGCCTATTTTTCATCTATGTAAAATGTAAACAGCAAAATATGTAGAATGAGTTGCATTAGAATTGCTGTATTTCTTTAACACAAAATCATTTAGTTCATGGAGTCTGCATAGCTGATATGAATGAAATATTCATTGATTTTACAAAGAGAAGGACGATTTTTTTCAATGAAGTTTTACGTATAGAGTTTAATTACTTGTAGCTCCATGGTCTTAATTTTTAAATAAAATAAATTATTATAGTATTGTGATGAATGACATGAATGGGAAATTATTTATGAATGAAATGCTGCTTTTATAGAGAGAGCCAGGCGTGTTATTTCTTCTATGACGTCATTTGAATGAATTTTAGTTGTTTTCGATGAAGTTTTCAAATATAATAAATTATCGTAGCATTATGATAATTCTAAAATTATTACCGAGGAATGTATCCCATTTTAGAGATGTTTAAACCAGGCAATTTATATTTCAATGCTGTCATTTGAATAAAGTTCATTTTTTTCGATGAAAGTTTAAGTTTTCAAATATAATAAATTAATGTAGTATTGTGATAAGTTTTAAAATATTACCGAGGAATGTATTGCATTTTAGACATGTTTAAATAAAATTGCATTGAAGTTGGAAAGTGTTTCATAATCAATGCTTTAAGCATGATTGATCTTTCTTGTTTTTTATTTTTTTGTCATTCATAATTTGTTAAATCAAATTTTATTGCAGAAAATAACACGGATAATAATTTAAAAAGATACTGAATTTGCTTTTTTAATCCAATTTTCGGTTTCGTTTGGCGACTGGGAGTATTTTCAAAGGCGGTGAGGCAAAAAGGCGAGAGAAACATTGATAAAAATCAGTCCCAGCGCTATATAGTTGAGCTTACTCTTTTCTACGTCTAAAATTGCGTATGAAACAAACGTTTAATTGATACAATTTAGCATTCGTAATCTTTTAGTTTAGATTTTGACGATTTTTTGTGAGTCCTTTCGCAAACATCGAAAGTTTTAACTTTCATTGACCTTATACAGAAGCTGTTTACAAATTTTTAGAACTATTTTGTTGCAAATAGTAACAAAATTTAAATTAATTCAAGAACATTTTACGTAACAGCTCATTTTGTAATAGCTAAATCATCGTTTGATGCAGTTAAATTTTATCTATTTTGAAAATGGCTCATAAATCCAAACTTTAGATTGAAGGCTACGTTTTTGCTCTTTCCGAAGAGAAATACTCTTATTCTGTAATTAAAAACTCTGTAAAAACCAGAGAGTTCACATTTCTAACTGAAAAATAAGAAATATTATTAAAATTGAAGGGAAAAGCGTCAAGCATTGCTGGGAAAAAAACAGCGAATGAATCCCATGGTCGTAAATGCGTGTTCCCAAAGAAGATATGCGCATTTACGACCATTTTTAAAAGAAATTCTCTTGTCTCAAAAGAAAATACACAGACTCAAAGGGGCGTGATAACCCAGTGGTTAGCCCCCGGAAATTGCACTCTGTAGGCCCGGGTTCGATTCCCGCCTCTGTCAAAAAATGCCACCGTGTTCAAGCGGAGTACAATCACGTTAAACATGTGGACACGTAAATCCTTTCGACAGGTTGGTGGTAGGGGAAGGCGAGTACGATCCCTGTAGATACTCCTCCTCTAGGTTCCGGTCTAAATTGGGTGGAACTTCCCCGCCGTCCAAACAGTTACATTACACCTTTCTGGTAGGTCGGACGTTCTGGGTCTCAATAGCAACAACAGACTCAAAGAACAATTGCAGTGTCTTTAAATACAACTGTATTTAAATACTCTGTAGCTACTGTAAACAAGATAATAAATAAAAATGTAATTCTTTTCGCACAACGGCTAAGAAAAGTCGGAAAAAAGATCAAAATCAATTCAATATATCACCAAGATAATACCTTTATTTAAAGAAGAAATACCATCCCTTTATCCACAGAGTTTGATCAGAATAGAACGTCATCAGAATAAAACTACCTGTCACACATCAAAATCTATCACTATATTTCTTGAAAAAATGACAAAAGATACAGGTACCAAAGTTATACACTTTATTTATATTCCTATTATAAGTCCCCTGTCGTGTCACCAATCGATTATTGGGCTTTTGGTTTGTTAAAACAGAACATCTAAACACAGCCTTAAAACAATTTGTGGACGATGAAAAACTATAAAAAAGGAATAAAATAAAATGCCACTCATAACTTTAAGTAAAAATTTATCTTGGAAAGCAAGATGTACAATGATAATCCAGAAAAAAAAAGCCATCAGATAGAACATCTAAGAAATATATATATTTACTTCAAACCTCAATTAAATTGCTTTAAATTTGTTCTAAAAATGTGTAAACTGTCTCTGTAATCGAAAATAACTTTGAAATTCCATGTAGATAATTGCCTTGCCTTACTTCTTATTTAGTCGCATTGCCTGAAAATTTCCACAGAAAAAATCGCCAGAAATTCCCATGCCACAGAACATGAGCCTAAGAGTTTTAATTCCAAAAGTTTCTCACTTTGATCTATAGTTTATTTGCTGAATACCTTCTAACTACGTTACACTAAGAGGTTCATAGGTGTAGATTCTAAACATTTCTGTGTCAAAATCAATATTAACCTGCTTCCTATTTCATATAATCACTGATTTATAACTCAAAGGAATGTAATAAAAAATAATATTGTTACGACGTATCCTCATAAATCGTAGATGTACTCTAAGGATGCAAAACTAAGTCCAAATTTCTGGATAACTAACACTTTTACTTAAAAGCACTGAGCGTTGACAGAAACGATGTATAGCGAATAGCTCGATAACTAGCTTACAATATCACTAAACAACTGTCAGGGGCAAAAAAGCAGCACAATTAAATTCTCTACTAATTGACAAAACAACGAATTCTATTCTCAAAACCCTGACGTATTTCATAATTTACTTTGACTCATACCACTCCATCTGAGCGATGACCATAGAAATCTCTAGTAATTGCTCGTATCTCGGAAACTAGTCGAAATTTCGAGAAAATGTTAGTAGATTCGTTAAGTCGACAAGTTGGTGATATTGTGGCACCCATGACCTGAAAAATGTCCAAAGTGTGGCAACCCTACTTTCACGTAATAGGAATGCGTTCTCCATGTTGGGAGTCAATAAGCCGCAAAAGCATTTCATGTATTCGTAGCAATATTCTATAATGCCAAAATTTCATACTAAATATACTTGAAGCTGCTCTAAATTTTTATAATCTCTTTTACGCCATTCAGTCTCGAAAGATAACAAGACCTCAAATTCGAAAAGTCGTTATGTTATTTTATCACAAGGTAATGGCCACGTTCTGTAGAAAATTTATTCTCACCCAAATAATAAATTAAGCAATAAAGAAAACTTTATTCTAACATATCCTTGAAATGCAGACGATAGCAGGGGACAAAATAACTCACTCAGATTAGGAATGAATTTTCCAAAATCACTTTCTCCCTATTTCTATTTTCATGTTTCCGTCTGTCCGTATTAAAAAAGCACACGCCAGGGTCATGGTTCGGTGAAAAATTGGACACGTGTGCTGATTCTCATACGTGTCCAATGTTGTTGTCTCATTGACACACAATGTCGTATAATAACAGTCAATGAAAGTACCAAATTCTAATCACATTATTATTACATACATATGTTAGTATACGATGTTTCTATGTAATAGCAGCCAATATCCCTGCTAATTTGAGGACAATACATCACAAATAATTGCTGCAGCAACGTTGTACATTCACATTTCCGACATATCGCATCCGTTACTTTCGTGTAGCTATGCTAAAATGTCACTCATTTATAATTTCATTATTTTCTTTCACGAAACGTTTATGACATTGTCACAACATTTCATCATTACATATCAAATTTCTCAGTATCGTCACTTTTGTAACATTGCAGCATTGCATATCTCACAAGCCCATCATTCCATTGTGTTTTCACTTTTGCAGTTTTGCTGCATTTCGATTTTGTGGCCTGCTGGTACGACACTCAAGAGATTTTGTAGTGAAATTACATCATCACGTTCTTTACTCCATAATGCCGTCACTTTTGTGTTGCAATCGCAACTTTACGTTGCTACATTTTCAGAATTGGTAACATTTGGGAGATATTATATCATTATACTGTCCCATGTTGCATCATAATCCCTTTACATTTTTACTTTCTTTATATACATAATGTATAAGGGAAATATTGTGGCGGGGTCGAAAATTCGAATTCGAGTTTTCAACGAGAGAGCACGTTTCAAGCATCCCTGATCACGAATCGAACATTTTTGAGGTGATGTCTATGTTTGGGTGTGTGTGTGTGTGTGTGTGTCAGTGAGTATCTGGAGACGACATCTCACGAACAAATAGAGCGATTCGAATAAAATTTGGTACAAAAATCACAATCCATGAATACTGGAAGGCTGTTGTTTTAAAACACAATCGAATGTTCAGAACCCTCCTAAATTTTCGAGTGAAATTTTGAAAAAATCATCAAAAAATCAAAACCTTTAATAAAGTTACGCAAATTGACATTTTTTATGTAATTTTTCCTTAGAAAACGATTGACATAAATTTTAGAACGCTAGCATGAACCGTTCTCGAGATATTGCACATTTTTCAAATAAATTTATCAAAAAGTTCCATAAATTAAAAGAAATATTAACTGTTAAGAAACATGTTCACTTTTCATATGTAATATCATGCGATAAATTGGGTGATATCATTCTCGTGGATCTAACTCGTTCCATTCACGACAAAAGATACTTTTAGTAATACCTTTGTATTTGAACGCCAATAGTCATTTAACTGCTGTAAGAATATCTTATTTCTCCGTCCATAATGCTTGGCGAGATTTTGGTAAGGAATTTAGAGGAATGACGCCAACTTGGGGACATTTTTAAATGTTGCCAAATTAACGAAAATCTCGCCAAATGGATAAAAATGACGACTAATTCACGAAAATTCAATATCTTTGAAAGAATATAAGTATCTACTGTAAGAATAACATTTTTTTAACTGTAAAAGTAGTAAATTCATTACATTATATAAGGAAAGTCATGTGTTGCCTACGTCATATTTTTTTATGTTGATACAATTGACACATTTCCGCCACATCACTATGTCATCACTTTTGTGATATAAATAAAAGTGCTTTGAAAAGTTCTGTGCAAACAAAAAACTGCCGAAAAATCATAAAATTTATATCACATATAAATTTAAATCATTTTAGAGAAGGTCCAAATATAAAACTTCAGCACCTCACTCATTTTAGTTGGCATAAATTCTGAAATCATTCTAAACTATTTATGTCCGGAAAGTGAAAAATGAATATTTCAACAACATATCAAATTTTAGGCAGCATAAAATAATGTAAAGAAACTTTTTGAAATTCCACGGAAATCAAGGGAAAATATTGCTGGGTAAGCATTTTACTTCCTGCAGTAAAAGTTTCAAACATATTCTACGTTTTCAAAATTCTGTGCGCCGAGTTTATGATTTGGTAACTTTACGTGAATTGGTTTTCGGGTTCAGCCTATTTTTGAAAATATTTATGACGATACCTATAATCACATTTACATTGCAAATTGTAACACAATATTTGTATTACATGTTTCCACCCAATTACAAATGCCAACCTAGCCATTTTCCAATTCCAATTGCGGATGCCAACCTAGCTAATGAGCTATTTAAATGCTGCGGAGGGAGACAATGGCAATACAAACATAAATAAGCAGCGCATCCCCTTCTTCACTTCAACGAAGCAACAACGACACTACAATGTGAAAAGAAAAAGGTTTGAGAGAATGTTCTAGAACTTTCCAGGAGATGCAATTTTTCGACAGCGTCCTAGACGCACCTGAAGTTTCTCAGTCGACTTAAAAACTTTCGAACGAGTCAGCATCATGTTTTCTTGGGTTTGTGAAAAGTGTATATAGAACGTGAGCAACAAAATGGTAGCGAGTACAGTTAGATGTGTAACGGTGTTCCTACATCATTGAAATAGCACGAATATGCACGTAACACAAAGAGAAAAGGTAACCAACTTTCAATTGTCACTATTAGCACGGAAGGCACACCTTTTACAATTATTAAATTAATAGACTACCAGTTCGTATGAGTAGACCATATGAACGAGTTCGTAATATTGAACTGTAAGAACTATTCTTTATCGATTGTTTAAAGGAAACTGTTTTTAAGAAATTTAAGTCAACGTTATTATGTGTGTAAATATATATATATATTAATGTAATATTGTTAGTATGATGTGTCTTCTAATAATTGATTTAATTATAGCATAGTTACTCCAGATACAATAGATATCTATTAAGTAAAATATTAAAATAAATTGAGCAATTAAGCATGTGTATTTCTTTATGTTTTGTGTGTTCGTAGTCCGAGCTTGAGAACCGGGAGCTTACATGCTCCACCCTTAGTGGCGGCATCATAGGTAAGTCCTATACAGGTAATTTTTGATAAGGACAATTTTACCTTATGACACAAATAGTTTGCTTATAATTACTACTCAAACTGCTCTATATGGATCAAATTTAATCTTAATTAGTAAAAGCAGACAACTGTTAAACTTCGAATAGAATTTTTGCAATTGTAATGTTTACACATTAAAAAAAGAGTTAATTAAAATTGCGAAAAATAGAGTCTCATAATTTAATATAAATTTTAACATTTTATATATTGCTGCAATTACCTCTTATCTCTTTCCCTGTCTTAAATCAATAAATGCTGGAAATCAAAATGTACAGTAACCAATTGCCATTTGAATATATTCCAAGCTGCATAAGCTCGGCGACAAATGTGGAGAAAAGTCGCCAACTTTGTGTAAATTCGGGGAAGTTCCAGAATCATGCCAGTCTTTTAAGAATATAATTTCCACGTTTTTTTTATTGATTGAACTGCTATTTTTTTGTAATTCACGGTATTTATGTAATTTGTGTACATTTATAGGAAGTTGTTCACTGCATCCTGTTCCTGTTTAAGCTTACTGTTGTTTTGAATATAGTTTAAGGGCGACCGAAATATTTCATAGTCCGCCATTGAAACCTATGTTAAAAATTCAAACTTTATATACCTCTGTTAAGAAACTATTTGTAGGAAAAGTATCAAATTTCGAACATACGTTCATCAACCATATTTGTTTTCTAAATTATAATTTTTTTTTATTGAAAAAAAAATGACATTTTTTCTCTAAAAATACCAACAATTTTATTTTAAAACAATAATTAAAGGAGAATACGGTAAAATCCCTGAATCTGTTTATAAAACTATGCAATATAAAATTGGTGTGAACGTTTTGAATCAAAATCTTCAATAGTCAAAATATATAAAAATCCATAAACAATGAAAAAACCCATTTTGAGAAAAATGCATTTAAAGTCAAAATTAACAGTTTCCTTAAGATTGATTGATTCTTCAGTAGAAACTAACACTGTAAGAAAATTCGTCAACAATTTCTTTATACAGTTAAGCCTTTTTGAAACGGAACCTGCAGGAAAAGGAATACTGTAATAAAAGGAAAATATTTTTATCCCTATCTAAAAAAATATGATGTGGGCAGCACATGACTTTCCCTGCAGACTTATATTAACGTTCTCTTTATTTCAATTAAATTTATTTCACTTTTAATTCAATTTTCGTTCTCATTCGGTAACCGGACTTATTTTCAAAGGTGGCGTAGAGAAAATACGGAAAACTAAAATATCTCGAGAACGGCTAGTCCTAGTGTAATGGGGTTGGTCTTATTCTTTTCGTCGTTAAAAATTACGTATTAAACGAGCATTTAATGGATATATTTGAGTATACCTAGTTCTTTAGTTTAGATTTTGACGATTTTTGCGGGCCATTTTGCAAAAAGAGGCAGGTTATTTTTTTCCGAATCGTACCAAAATCTAATCAGCACCAGAGTAACCCACAAATGACTCATCTACCGAATTTTGTAAAAATCAGTCCATTAGATTTTTAGTTAGAGTGGATACAAGCTTTTGCGGGCCATTTCGCAAAAATTGGCGGGTTACTTTATCCCGAATCGTACCCAAAACTAATCAGCACCAAACTTGCCCACAAGTGACTTACCTACCAAATTTTGTGAAATTCGGTCTATTAGTTTTTTAGTTATAGTGGATACTAAATCTGCACAGACAGACAGACACACAGACAGACAGACAGACAGACAGACAGACACGCAGACAGACACACACACACACACACACACACAGACGTCACGCTAAAAATGGTTTTTTCGTATTCTAGAGGTCTTGAAACGTGTAGATCCGTCGAAAACTCGAGTTGCGATTTTCGACATGATTCCAATACTTTCCCTATACATTACCATGTATTGAAGGGAAAGTAAAAATATAAAAAAAATTTGTTACATCGCTTGTGTGAAACGGAACCTGCACAATGAAAAACGAATGGCCAATTTAAAATAATTTGTTAATAAAGCACTTGTAATGAACAAAGAAAGGGGAAACTCATCCAACTATTTCGACCATTTATTTCCAAGAGCAGAATTGTCTATAAAATCATTTGACGATTTTCTGAAAGCTGTTTCAGAACACAGTTTTTCAGAATTTTCAGTTAATCTAGGAGATCCTGAAATGCCATAAATATTAATCAATGCATTATTTTTAACTGAAAATCGCATCGTTAGTAAGTAGTAATATTTCCAAGAAGCTATGCTGGATTATTTTAAAAGTTCATCTCAATAAAATATTCTGTCCTTTTATTTTTATTTTATTATTTCATGATAAGCAGTAATATTTTGCTGGTACGTCTATTTATCAAAGTTTTAAGGTATGGTGATATAAGCTAACAGTACAAGACATGGGGTGCATTATATTTTTATTTACATATGTTCCTGTGACCGCAGTATGCAAAAACATACTTATATACATATTTAAAATAATTAAATTAGCTATTATGGTACAATATAGTACTAATCAGGTGTATTTAAATACACTTTAAAAATGTTTTGCAGTCTACTGTATAGGTAAGCAATGGACCATCTACATTTTCAGATAAACCTTAAACTTCGCTTTTCCTGAAATAACCGGCACGAAACGGAAACCTTTTCAAGGCGGAAAATTGTTCCGTTTCCCTTAAATTCCATTTACGATATGTTCAATTGTATATAAATTATCTTCCAACTATTTCTTTCTTTCATTTATATTTACCGATCCTTTTTCAAGATCTCGCGAGTACCAAAATACTATTTTTAACGTGACGTATGTATGCGTGTCTGCCTATGTGTCTGTCTGTCTGTCTGTATGTCTGTCTGTGCAATATATGTATCCACCCTAACTCAAAAACTAATGGATCGAATTTCATAAAATTTGGTAGGTAAGTCACTTGGGTATGACCGTGGTGCTGATTAGTTTTTGATATGATTCGGGGAAAAAGAACCCGCCTTTTTTTGCGAAATGGTCCGCAAAAATCTCATGTATCCTCTGTAGCTGAAATGCTAATTGACCAAATTTCACAAAATTTGGTGGATAAGTTACTTGTGGGATACTCTGTTGCTGATTAGCTTTTGGTACGATTCGGGGAAGTACAATCTAGCCTTTTTTTTACGAAATGGCCCGCAAAAATCTAAAAGAAAAACTACGTGTGTTCAAATGTATCAATTAAATGCTTGTTTTATACGTAACTTTTGACGAGAAAAAGAATAAGAACAACGCTATTACTCCAGGACCAACCGTTTTCGAGATATTTGTGATTTTTCACATTTTTGTTACACCGCCATTGGAAAAATGTTCAATTATCAAATAAAAACAAAAATTGACTTAAAAAAACAAATTTAGTGTTATTTTGTATGAACTCAATTTAATGAATGAATAAAGAAAAAATGAATTTGAGTCTACAAGGAAAGTCATGTGCTGCCCACATCAGATTTTTACTTTCCTTGCAATACATGGTAATATATAGGGAAAGTATTGGAATCATGCCGAAAATCGCAATTCGAGTTTCCGATAGATCTACACGTTTTGAAATCTCTAGAATACGAAAAAACTGTTTTTAACGTGACGTATGTGTGTGTGTGTCTGTGCAATGTATGTATCCACTTTACCTCACAAACTAATGGACCGAATTTTATAAAATTTGGTAGTTAAGTCACTTAGGTGTGACCCTGGTGCTGATTAGTTTTTGGTACGACGCAGAAAAGCAAAATCAGCCTTTTTTGCAAAATGGCCAGTAAAAATTTCATGTATCCACTCTAGCTAAAATACTAATTGACCAAATTTATTAAAATTTGGTAGATAAGTTACTTGTGGGATACTCTGGTGCTGATTAGATTTGGTACGAATTGGAAAAGAACAACCTGCTTCTTTTTTACGAAATGGTCCGCAAAAATCACAAAAATCTAAAAACAAAAAAAAGATTATGTATGCTCAAATGTATCAATTAAATTATTGTTTTATACGCAATTTTTGACGAGAAAAAGAATATAACCAACTCAATTACTTTAGGACTAACCGTTCTTAAGAAGTTTGAGATTTCTTGCATTTTTTGCCGCTGTCGAAAAAATGTCCAATTACCAAATAAAAACAAAAATTGAATTAAAATGCAAATGTAATGCTATTTTGTGCCATTAAACTCAATCTAATGAATTACTAAAGAAATAAAGAAAAAATTAATTTGAGTCTGCAAGGAAAGTCATGTGCTGCTCACATCAGATTTTTTGTTTTGCTGTATAGAGACGCAAAGTGTTATGTCTCCTTATCATTTTAACACAATTCTCACCAGATTCATCACTTACTACCTTTAAAATTAGTCATTTTATAATATTACCTCAATTGAAACTTGCAACATCATTGTACACCCCAAAAGTTAGGGAGTTTATTGGGGGGAAATGTCTTTTTCAGCACTCAAGACCAGAAAATATTATTCAGCAATTCATTCGGATTTTGAGTCTTCGAAGTAGTAGTTATTTTTGTTTTAATAGTAAAAAAAAATAGAAAGTCTTTCTAACAATCAACAACAAATCGAGAGCTACCATAACAAACCAGTCAGCAATCATTAGTAGATTTTTGTGATTACAACATTTTTGTAAAGAGAATATTAAACATACTTCTAGGAGTCGTTGCTGTTTGCGTGATACATCAGTTTAAAACTAAGAAATGATACTTTTCAAATTACTGAAAGACTTAAAATCGACTTTTTAACAATTTTTTGTCTCCAGCCCCCCTCCAGTTATCTAGCTCTTCGAACTCTTTCATGTAGCCTGAGAATATACACCCGCAAATCCAAAAAAAGAAAAAGGGGGCGCGGTAGCCCATTGGTCAGCGCGCTGGAGTTGCACTCGGTAGGCCCGGGTTCGATTCCAGCCACTGCCAAAACTGCCGCCGTGTTCATGCGGAGTACGAACACGTTAAACATGTGGGTCCGAAAGTCCTTCCGAGAGGTTGGTGGTAGGGGAAGGAGGGTACGGTCCCTGTGGATGCCTCCCCCACTGGGTTCCTGTCTAAATTGGGTGGCACTTCCCGACCGTCCAAACAGTTACCTTACACCTTTCTGGTAGGTCGGACGGTCTAGGTTTCAACAATCAACAACAACAACCCGCAAATCCAAAGCATTTGATTTTAACTAAAACTATATATGAAACATATAACGTGAAAAAATTTAAATGCGCTCAGTAAATATGGCTCAAATTCTTAAACCTTCATCTACAACAAAAGTGCTTTAGAATTTAAATCAACCCCTTTATCAAAATAGAACTTATTGTGATTAACATAAAATTTAAATGTATATTTTCTCTATCCGCTCAAGGGTTGCATATTCACTGTGACAGTTCGGCAGCTCAGTGGGGAAAGAATATAGTTCTCGCTCTTCATTCATGAATTCCGAAACTGTTGTTTTCAATTTATTTCAGATGAAATGCATTTAAATTGATGAATTTTCTGTTCCAAAAAAAGACTTGAGGTAATAGCATTTCTCAAGTGTAGATAAACAGGAGAGTTTACAATAGAACAAACAGTAGGAAGATAAAACCAATTTAAATCCAACACCGAAGAAGATGCTAAAATGCCGATTGATAAACTATGGTTTATACACCCGCACATATCCTACTAAATCGAATTATCCGGCGCTGTCCGGGTCATAAATAAACACCCGCTACTTAAATAATACAGATACAGATAAGATCACTGAATTTCCAAATCGCCTGTTTTGAACGAAAGTCATCCTCCCCCCCTTTTATTTCAATCCAAATCCTTTAGTTTCAACGCATATGTAGTCGTGCTCAACAATTTGCTATTCATGCGCACAAACATTCACTTCTCCCCATAACAGCTTTCAGCAAACGAAAGAGAGAAATAATCTGAAATTCCGTTTTTTATGATTTATTTGTTAATTGACAGAAAATAAGAAAATAAAGGAATTCAAAAAATATTTTTGGTTAGAATGTGAAGATATGCACCCATATTTTTCCTAATAGATTTTTCTCGTGGATCTAGTTCGTTCGATTCACGAGAGAAGATACTTTACGTAATGGTTTTGTATTTTAGCACTTAACAATTCATCAGCAGTCATTTATATATAAGAAATGCACTGCTTTCTATTTGTCTGTAACGTTTGGCGATTAATTGGCGAACTTGGCAACTAATTCATTGAAATATTGAGAATTTGGCAATATTTCTCTCCAGAAGACAAAAATATTGTCAAAACTGCAAAACTGAAGCTAAGTTAACGAAAATGACGCCAAATTGGTGAATTAATTATTAATATATTTTAATATATGGACTACATTTCCTATTGCGAATGCTATCAATATTGATAATTGTTAATTTAGATTTGCGTAAAATATAAGTTAATTGGGTACATCGAAATAGTTTGCCTGCTGTCATCGGGAAAAGCGCCAAATGTACAATTTAACATTAAAATCGTTGTAGCGTAGATCTTATGCATCCTCTTTTTATTGTGAGAAAAGTAAATTAATTTCATTATATAGGAAAAGTCACGCGCCTCATCAGATTTTTTTTTACTTTTATCATTATGCGCATGCATTTTTAAATTGGTAAATGTAATTAAAATAGAACATATTAAATTTGGGAACATATTAGATTCTTACTAGCTGAATACCCGTTGAAAATCAACGGTGTCGAAATAAGCAATCCCTGAATAATGTCAATTTTATAATAATTCGCGTTTCACATTTATCCGACAAATCGAATATTTTAGTGTGCAGAACCCCCTAAAGAAGAAAACATGTGGAAACAAAATTTGCGCATTTCTTCCTGTGTTTGTCTTTTGTTTTTTATCAGATGATTGGCCCATATACCAAATATCAAGACTCTTATCACATTTGAAAGGAAGCGTGCTTCATTTATTCGGAAAATTAGTGTTCGCACCCCTTAAAGTAGAAAATATTCGAAAACTGAAATTGTACAATTTCTTCCTTCTAAACTATCTACATGTATACCAAATTTGAAATTTGTATCTCATCCCAAAGCATATTTTTTTATCAATTCACCTTTCGATCGTTTCACTCTAGAGCACCCCCTTAAACGAACAGTTTTGAAAAACTATATTCGTCTAGCGTGTTTTCGTCAAATGATTAGGCCATGTACTAAATTTCAAGCTTCTATCACACTCTAAAGGAGGAGTTTTTCAGTTGTTCGTGAAATCGAATATTTTAGTGTGCGGCACCCCCTACAATAGCAAATGTTTGAAAACTGAAATTGCACACTTTCTTCCTTTCAAACTATCTACCCGTATACCAAATTTGAAGTCTCTATAACTCATCGCGCAGTATACTTTTTCTATCATTTCACCTTTCGAATGTTTTCTGTGGAGTACCCACACCCTTAAATATATTTTTTTGAAAAACTCCATTCGTCTTGGGTTTTCTATCAAATGATTCGCCCATATACCAAATATTAAGCTTCTATCACGTTCTAAAAGGGATATTTCTACTTCATTCCGAAAATCGAACATTTTTGTGTGCAACACACCCCAAAGTATAAAATATTGGAAAACTGAAATTGTACACTTTCTTCATTCCAAACTATCTACCCGTACACCAAATTTCAAATCTCTATCTCATCCCGCAGTATGTTTTCTTATCAATTCACCTTTCGAACGTTTTCCTCTAGAGCACCCCCTTAAACGAACATTTTTGAAAAACTATATTCGTCTTGGGTGTTTTCATCAAATGATTAGTCCATATACCTAATTTCAAGCCTCTATCAAATTTTAAAGGAGCCGTTTCTCATTTATTCGGTACATCGAACATTTTGGTGTGCGGCATCCCCTTAATTATAGAAAATATTGGAAATCTGAAATTGCACACTTTCTTCCTTTCGAACGATTTACCCATACACCAAATTTGAAGTCCTTACCTCATTGCAAAGCATACTTTCCTATCATTTCACTTTTCGAACGTTTTAGTGTGCGGCACCCCCTTAAGTAGAAAATGTTGGAAATCTGAAATTGCACACTTTCTTCCTTTCGAAAGATTTACCCATACACTAAATTTGAAGTCTCTATCTCATCGTAAAGCATACTTTCCTATCATTTCACTTTTCGAACGTTTTGGTGTGCGGCACCTCCTTAAGTAGAAAATATTGGAAATCTGGAATTGCACACTTTCTTCCTTTCGAAAGATTTACCCATACACTAAATTTGAAGTCTCTATCTCATCGTAAAGCATACTTTCCTATAATTTCACTTTTCGAACGTTTTGGTGTGCGGCACCTCCTTAAGTAGAAAATATTGGAAACCTGGAATTGCACACTTTCTTCCTTTCGAATGATTTACTCATACACCAAATTTGAAGTCTCTATCTCATCGCAAAGTATGCCTTCCCATCATTTCACTTTTCGAACGTTTTGGTGTGGGGCACCCCCTCTATTGAACGTTTTCGAAAAATTCGATTTTTCCAGGGGGTTTTATCGAACAACCGAGCCGTGTACCAAATTGCAAGTCTCTATCTATTTGGGAAGTACCTGAAAAAAGCGTGACAAACAGACAGACAGACGGACAGACGGACACTTGGCAATTAGAATATAGATAGATGATTTAAATTCACCCACATTCCCAAGCTGTAATATTATTTTAAAATTTAAGTTTAACATGATATTAGCAAAAATAATGTTCATGTTAAATAACTGTCATTATAAAGTGTTTATAAAGTGTAAAACTACTCATAGCGATATTTTTCCTGGTCCCAAGAATATTTGTTATAAACAGGTTTCACTGTGTAACTTTCTGTTTCACAGATATTACGCCAATCATGTGCTGTTATTCGGGACTAAAACGTTTCAGGCTGAAGAAGAAATCCGATTTAAACAGATTCCGTTTAACGCAGATTCCAAGTCATCATCGATGTTAAAAATATTTGAATCTCATTTGTTATTGTTAAATAATCCCATATTAACTGATAAAGCTTTCGTATTAAAATTACACCCAAAGTTTCTATTTCATACGTAAATTAACTGGGGTGTGGCGCAACTCGTCTTTCTCATACCTAAATTCATTTTTTTCAAATTTTACAAGAAATTTTTTGAAAAATCGATATCGTGGGTCTAAATGGTTGCAACTATAGCATGTTACTCTTCACGTTAATGAGCTTGAAAAAATCTTTCGATTGATGCCATGCTTGACAATGTGCCTCCCCCCACCCGCCCCCGGAGAGTAACTACCCCCCCCCCTCTCCTCCAAGGGGGGCTAACAACATCACCAACAAAAACAATTGTATAGCGGTTTTTTTTCACAATGATCAAAACTAAATCTCGTGATCGCTGAGCCATAAATAAACCTTTTTATGATGCATGATTGTGTCAGATTTTGTCCGATGCTGCCAAATTAAAAAAATATAAAAATTCGAATACATATAAATTCGAATACATTTCGAGGTTTTCATTCGAATTTAAAAAAGTTCTATGATGTTCTAGATTTTTTAATAACAAAGCCTGATAGAAAGTTTCGTAAATATAAAGTTTCATTTTTTGTGGGTTATCATGTCCACAAGAATTCCACAGACATCAGACAGACAGACGAAAATCACTCCAAAAATAGATAGGAGGTTTCAAAACATATATTGGCATCAAAATCTCGAAATCGAACATTTTCATGAAAACAATACCTTTTTAATACTACATATGGGAAAGTAAAAATGATGACTGCTGCATAAATATCCCATCTTTGGTGTAAGCGACACTAATGGGCCAATGATGAAAGAGACTAATGAAGTTAATTCGTGATAAGGATCTCCAGTCTGTATTTGTAGCTAAGGGTTAGAAGGCATTTATCGGTCATATGTCAACTATAAAAGAAGTGGCTGTTGCTCACAGGAAAACATTTATCACATTTGTTGGCAGAACTTTCATGGTCTGACCATTAATCATGTTTTAATTAATTTGTGTGTGCTTCAAACATGAAGTGCTAGATTTTCTTTGCGTACCATTTATCAACTTTTAGATGAAGGGGAAAGGTGAAATAGATTATATTTTTGTAACCGAGATATATTTCTCAATCATTTTACAGAACCTTACATCGTTGGCAGAGGTAAGTGGACATGAAATAGGAACACGAAAGTAGTTAAACCATCACACAGGACCATAAGGCCATTCCTTCGTAATGGTCTTATGGACTTGGTCTAAGATATTCCCTGACCATGGGGTTTAGAAACAACAAATATTTAAACAAGAAATGGGTAAAATAAAAGTAAAGTAAAATCGCACTCTCATTACAGGTAGTATCCACGGATCAGTTTCGAGTGCGGAATATCAGACACCTGTAACGGCAGCAAATAAAACTTCCAATGTGCCAGAACTTTGCTATCCTCTGTGCATATCAATCCTTGCATGTCGCCAATATTAAATATCTTTGAAATTTAGCTCCAACAACATGAAGCTGGAGACACTTTAAAAATAAGTTCAAAAATTATGGCGCACACCACGTTTTCTTGCTGCCATTGCAAATGTTGGCTAATCTACGCTAACAAGCGCATAAAAAAGCACAAAGCAAAGCCGGTCCGTGGATGTTGTTACTTGCAACTGAAGTGTTATCCTAATTTTGGACGCCCGCCCCCTGCAGAGGGAATCTGTGACTTTGAAAACAATAAGGTTTTAGTAAATACAGATTGCAATAACAGTACCAACAAGAAAGATCAATCATGCTTAAAGTAATGATTATGAAACACTTTCCAACTGCAATGCAATTTTATTTAAACATCTCTAAAATGCGATACATTCAGCGGTAATATTTCTAAAATTATCACAATACTACAATAATTTATTATATTTGAAAACTTAAAACTTCATCGAAAAAAATCAACTTTATTCAAATGACGTCATTGAAATATAAATCGCCTGTCTCTCTATGGAAAAGCAGTAAATATTTCATTCATACACTTTTATTCCATTCCTTTCATTCATCACAATACTACAATAATTTATTTTACTTAAAAACTTAAAGCCATGGAGATAAAAGTAATTTAACTCTAAGCTTGAAACTTCATCGAAAAAGTCTGCTATAAAATCGTCTGTTCTCCATGTAAAATCAATGAATGTTTCATTAATATCAGCTATATTGCAGACTCCAGAGCTAAGTAATTTTGCGTTAAAGAAATTCAGCAATTCTTATGCAACGTATCTTACAGATTGTTGTGTTTACATTCTCCATAAGTAAAAATTAGACTTCGTTGTAGAAATAATCAAAGTTTAATAATCATTTAAACTCGAATACATTGTAATTGCGTTGTTTCAAAATATAGATGCACAGAAATTAAGCAAAAATAAAGCGAATTTATAAAGGATACAGCTCTAAATATAAATTAAAAATAACTTTAAAAATGAAGATTTTGACACAAGATTGATGGCATTAATCATTTAAATACAAATATATTGTAACACCGTTGTTGCAGAATATAGATACACAGATATTAAGCAAAAATAAAGCAGTGTTAGGACAGATACAACACTAAATATAAATTAAAAATAACTTTAAAAATTACGATTTTGAATCAAGATGGATGCCATATTTTATTTTGAAGTGGGTCACTTGATTTCTTCATATAATATCGATGTAATTATTGTTTTAAATTTTATTTAAAAGACTACCGATTATATTTTGCTGAAATCTTTTTTATATTTTTATGGGATAATTTGAATATTTCTTAAAACTTTCGAAGCAATTTATGAAATTTAAATTTGCGTAAAAAATGTTTGATAAATTAGGTCCCATAAAGTTTAATGTATTTCATGTTTTCAACCCGAATTCAATCCAAAACTAATTGGGTGATATTATTCATTTATATTCCCATATGTCCCACCGAACGTCTGAACAACATACTAAAATTTCATTTTGATAAAGTTATTTTTACGGCAGTAATCGTATGAACGGACAGACAAACAGACAGAATGAACAAAGTCATAGACACTTTTCAACTATGTTGTAAAGTCCTAACAATAAAGATCAATCATGCATAAAGCATTGATTATGAAACACTTTCCAACTGCAATACAATTTTATTTAAACATCTCTAAAATGCGATACATTCAGCTGTAATATTTTTAAAATTATCACAATACTACATTAATATTTTGTATTTGAAAACTTGAAAATTTATAAACAAATGAACTTTAGTCAAATGACGTCATTGAAATATAAATCGCCTGGCTCTCTATGGAAAAGCAGTAAATATTTCGTTCATACACTTTTTTCCATTCCTTTCATTCATACCAATGCTACAATAATTTATTTTACTTAAAAACTTAAAATCATAACGGTAAAAGTAATTTAACTCTATGCTTAAAACTTCATCGGAAAAGTCTGCTATAAAATCGTCTGCGTCTCTATGTAAAAGCAATGAATGCTTCATTCATATCAACTATATTGCAGACTCTAGAGCTAAATAATTTTGCATTAAAGAAATTCAGCAATTCTTATACAACTCATCTTACAATTTGATGTGTTACATTCTCCATAAGTGAAAATTAAGCTTTGTTGTAGAAATAATCAAAGCTTGATTATCGTTAAAACTCAAATATATTCTAATTGTTTTGTTTCAAAATATAGATGCATAGAAATTAAGCAAAAATAAGGCGTTTTTAGGACAGATACAACACTAAATATAAATTAAAAAGAACTTTAAAAATCGCGATTTTGACACAAAATGGATGGCACTGATCGTTTAAACTCAAATATATTATAATTGCCCTATTTTAGAATATAGATGCACAGAAATTACGCAGAGAGAAAGCGGTTTTAGGGTGAGTATATTTAAATATTACCAAATTGAGAATATTGAGCCAGAGGAAAATAAATAAAGGTAAACTGCAAACCCCCAAATTACATAAAGTCTAAAGAAACCCAACACATAAACCTGAAAGTACGTCTCCGGTTCTGCGGAAATATGGCGCTAACCATTTTGAGATTTCATAGCTTTTTTTGGAAGGAGAATTTTGTTTTTTATATTTGGGGATTTTTCACTATGGAGTGATGTTTATATGTGATTTCCATGATATAGCAGGCATGGGGCGGAATAGCGAAGTGGTTGAGGCACAGGGATTGCACTTGGGGGACCCGAGTTCGATTCAAGGCTAAAAAAACTATTCCCGTGTTTACTCGAAGTATGGACACGTTAAATCTATGGGCCCGAAAGTCCTTCAGAGAGGTTGGTAGCAAGGCAAGAAAGGTACGGTCCCTGTGGATGTCGCCTGCACTGGGTTCCGATCTAAATTGGATGGCACTGTCCTGGCCGTCTAAACTTTGGGTAGGTCAGACGATCTGGGTCGAAAGAAAGAAAGATATAGCAGACACTGCACATTTTACTTTACCGCCAAGCACTATTTATTCATATATTTTCCATTTTTGAAATTCCAAAGCAAATTTATCTTCGTTTTAAAAGAAAAATGTGTACTTCCCACTATAACACACCAATTGTAATTTTTTTTTTCTTTTATCAACATCGTAGTAATATATCATAATAGAAATATCCAGAATTCCGCCTCTTCCACAATATTTTTCCCATACATTATACAAAGTAAAAGAAAAAATCTCAAAATTGTAAATCTATTTCAAAAATTGGTGCATTTTCAAATTCAATTCCATTATTAAAATGGGAAGTGTTGCGATCACCATAAAATCCAAATACATGGTTAGCCCTTCTACCCACAGGTTGCAGATTGATTATGATTCACGATTTTAGTTCAGCGAAAATTGAAAAAAGCAGTTTCCCGCTCGTAATCCTGAAATTTCGAAGCGTATTGTTTTCAATCTATTCCAAATACATTTAGATTTATAGTTCTGCTGAATTTTCTCTTCCAAAATATCTGTGGAACGGCAATATTTCACACAAGTATAGCCATAACAGAATATGCTTCGTAACTAAAGCAGGCACAATTCAGAAATATAGTAAAAGTGATGAGATTATAAGGTTCACACACTTAATATTAATATAATTTTGCAATCATTCGATTGAAAACATGAAAGACAAATATTGTTTTTCTGAATAAATAAAACAAGATTTAAAATGCAAGACATCGCCACTTGACAGATTTAAGGAGATTAGGACATTGCTCAACTGCCTAACGGTTCTTGAGGGTCCCACACGCACAAAATGCATTTTAAAATAAAATTTTCCAAACGAACTCTGCATTAAACATTATATAAAATAGTAGCCCGATATTTAAAAATAAATGTATAATTCTTTACCCCATATATTTGATATATAATTCATACTATATATAATTCTACTCTACCCCAGTTTTTTTCTGTTTTTATGTCAATCAAAATTTTTGATCAATCATTTTTTAGCGTCGACGTTGCTCCAAATCTCTGTCTTAAAACACTCGTTCTCCATTTTTAACACTTTACAACATATTTAAAACAACATAGTTGTGTTTATGACTTTGTTCATTCTGTCTGTCTGTCTGTCAATCTGTCCGTTAGCACGATAACTGCAGTAAAAATGACTATATCAAAATGAAATTTTAGTATGTTATTCAAACGGTCGGTGGGACCTATGGGAATAAAAATGGTTAATATCACCCAATTAGTTTTGGATTGAACCCGGGTTGAAAACATTAAATACATTGAACCCTATGAGACCTAATTTTTCAAACATTTTTTAAGCGGATATAAAATTCACAAATTGCTTGAAAAGTTTTAGAAAATATTCAAATTATCTCATAAAATATATAAAAAAAATTTCAGCAAAATATATTCAGTAGTTGTTTTAAATAAAAATTAAAATAATAATTACACCTTTTATATGAAGAGATCACGTGACCATTATATGAAGAGATCACGTGACCCACTTCAAAATAAAATATGGCATCCATCTTGTTCAAAATCGTGATTTTTAAAGATCTTTTTAATTCATATTTAGTGTTGTATCCGTCCTAGAACAGTTTTATTTTTGTTTAATTTCTGTGCATCTACATTCTGAAACAACGCAATTACAATATATTTGGGATTAAATTATCACTGCTATCCATCTTGTGTCAAAATCGTGATTTTTATAGTTCTTTTTAATTTATATTTAGTGCTGTAACCGTCCTAAAACCGCTTTATTTTTGCTTAAATTCTGTGCATCTGCATACCGAAATAACGCAATTACAATATATTTGAGTTTAAATGATCATCGAACTTTGATTATTCCCACAACGAAGCCTAATTTTCACTTATGGAGAATGTAAATGCCAAAAGATGTAGAATGAGTTGTATAAGAATTGCTGCATTTCTTTAACGCAAAATTATTTAGCTCATGTAGCCTGCAATATAGCTGGTATGAATGAAACATTCATTGATTTTACATAGAGATGGAGACGATTTTTTCGATGAAGTTTTAAGCATAGAGTTAAATTACTTGTACCTCCATGGTTTTAAGTTTTTAATTAAAATAAATTATTATAGTATTGTGATGAATGAAATGTTGCTTTTATATAGAGGTGATATATATTTCGATGACGTCATTTGAATAAATTTCATTTGTTTTCGATGAAGTTTTCAAATATAACAAACTATTGTACTATTATGATAATTTTAAAAATATTACCGAGGAATGTATCGCATTTTAGAGATGTTTAAACCAGGCAATTTATATTTTAATGCCGTCATTTGAGTGAAGTGATGAAGTTTTAAGTTTTCAAATATAATAAATTAATGTAGTATTGTGATAATTTTAAAATTATTTCCGAGGAATGTATCGCATTTTAGAGATGTTTAAATAAAATTGCATTGAAGTTGGAAAGTGTTTCATGATCAATGCTTTATGCATGATTGATCTTTCTTGTTATATCATAATTTGCATCAAAAAAGAACGTCCTGTCAATTTTCCAAGTAGAATAACAATCTTGAATTTTAAATTCGTCATAGTATAATTGGCAATGTTTTTTAATCATAAAAATAACTAATCATATAATTCATGATGAAATATCTTTAACTTGCTACCTTACCTTTGGCTTAGTTTCTCCACATAGTTGTAAAAAATCTGATGTGGGCAACACATGACTTTCCTTATATAATGTAATAAATTTACTACTTTTACAATAAACAAAATAGGTTTTTCTTATAGTACTCGTAGATACTTATATTCTTTCCAAGATATTGAATTTTCGACAATTAGTCGTCATTTTCATTGATTTAGCGTCATTTTTATTCATTTGCCAAGATTTTCGTTAATTTGGCAACATTTCAAAAAGTCGCCAAGTTGGCGACATACCGCCAAATTCGTCGCCAAAATCTCGCCAAGCGTTATGGACGAAGAAATAAGTTATTCTTACAGCAGATAAATGACTATTGGCGTTCAAATACAAAAGTGTTACTCAACGTATCTTTTTTCATGAATGGAACGAGCTAGATCCACGAGGATGATGTCACCCAATTTATCGCATGGTATTACATATGAAAAGTGAACATGTTTCTCAATAGGAAATATTGTTTTTTTATTTTATATGACTTTTTGATAATTTTGTTGAAAAATGTGCAATATCTTAAGAACGGTTCACGTTAGCGTTCTAAAATTTATGGCAATCGTTTTCTAATGAAAAATTACATAAGAAATGTCTATTTGCGTAACTTTATTAGCAATTTTGATTTTTTGACGATTTTTTCAAAATTTCACGTGAAAATTTAGGGGGTTCTGAACATTCGATTGCATATAAAAACAATAGGCATCCAGTGTTTACGGAGTGTGATTTTTGTACCAAATTTCGTTCAAATCGGTCCATTTGTTCGTCAGTTATCGTCTCCACAGGCTCACACACACACAAACACACACAGGCATCACTTCAAAAATATTTGATTCGTGATCAGGGATGCTTGAAACGTGCTCTCCCGTCGAAAACTCGAATTCGAATTTTCAACCCCGTCACAATACTTTCCTTATACATTATGTATATAAGGAAAGTAACAAAGAGGGGGAAAAGAAAATTAAAAACGTATTAAGTAAAGTAATTTTTATTTTTTTCCTTTAAAATAAATGCAAATCTTCTTTGCTTTTGGCTTTTCCTTTTCCATAAATGAACAGCTTTCTCAAAATTAAATTTACGATATTAACTTATTCTCAGCGATATCAGTTAATGCTATCACCAATGCATCATAACCTATATTTCAAAGCATAAACAGCACGGCCAAGAGAGAGCCAACTAACAGTAGCAATCTCTTTTAAGCTAATGGAGGATTCATGCAATATTTCTTGAATTGTTTTTCGTTTATTCGACCTTATTGTAGATGCGTGGAAATAAACATAATTCTTCGTAAGTTCTGAAATAGGTTACTATACCTATACAAACTATACCATTTGCAGCTTGCGGTATGGCAAGTGATAAGTTTATATGCTCCTCCTTGATTGTTTCATTACCACATAATGTCATCGAAAGCATTACAGGCTTGCATTTTGTCTGTGGCAATTCCTCCTTGGCAAGTAAATAAATAGTTTTAAATACTGTCATATCCTCTTCTGAAACATTATTGTTTAATTTTTCAATGACAATATGCATAACTTTTGCATCTTTTTGCTTATTTAAAGCAACTTTATGTTCCATTGCTTTTTCATGTCTTAAAAGTACTCCTTTCGAAGTAAACAGAGCCATTGGTTGCCATCACAATCTTCATGTTGGCTTTCTTACAGATTTTGCAAGACATACGATTTGCGTTTTCATCATATATTACTCAAGGGAACTCGCAATACCACTTTGGTAAAAACTTATCATGTTTTGTAAGATTTTGTTCGCTTTCTCCAGCACTGCTTAATTTGATCTTCTTGTTGGCCTCATGCTGTGTGAAAAAAAGTGTAGAAAGCAATGGATATGGCTCGCATACTGTCTGATTCAAAGAATTTACCGCGGCCCAAACCCGAAGATTCACCAAAAAGAGACCGAGCAACTTAAATCTCGGGCCGGGAAAAGATTCAAAGGATTTGAATTTCCGTAGTCGTTAACTTATTCATTCGTAGCTTTTCGCTTAAATTATTTCATAGTTTTTGACGCACCTCTAACAGTACTCGCCAAAATTAATTTCCATATATAACATTAATATGCAAAAATTCAAAAGTACGAGCTTACAAAATACCTCATCGTCAAAGTAGGTAAAAATATACACAACAAAATCAAATTGCAGAAAGAAATCATTTGGATTGGATTGGATTTTCCCTGCCTTTCGGTTAAAAACTATTGAGCCGTCGTGCCAACATAAAGCTACTTTTAACGCGGTTACAGTTTATTCATATTAAAATATTCAGCTGGTACAATTAACCAAACGGTTAATATCAAAAACTGCAACGAAAGTAAAAAGTTAATTTTTACTTTTCTTATATACATAATGTATAAGGAAAGTATAGCGAGCGGGTCGAAAATTCGTATTCGAGTTTCCAAAGGGAGAGCAAGTTTCAAGCATCCCTGATCACGAATCAAACATTGAGATGATGTGTGTGTGTGTGTGTGTGTGTGTGTGTGTGTGTGTGTGTGTGTGTGTGTGTGTGTGTGTGTCAGTGGGTCTGTGGAGACGATATCTCACGAAAGAATGGAGCGATTCGAATAAAATTTGGTACAAAAACCACAATCCGTGAATACTAGAAGCCTATTGTTTTTGCACGGAATCGAATGTTCAGAACCCCCCCTAAATTTTAGAGTGAAATTTTGAAAAAATCATCAAAAAATCAAAACATTTAATAAAGTTACTCAAATAAACATTCCTTATGTAATTTTTCATTAGGAAACCATCGACTTAAACTTTACAGGCAGAACGCTAGCATGAACCATTCTCGAGATACTGCACATTTTTAAAATAATTTTATCAAAAAATCCCATAAATTAAAAAAATATAATAACTATTGAGAAACATGTTCACTTTTCATATGTAATATCATGCGCTAAATTTGATGATCTCATTCTCGTAGATCTAGCTCGTTCCATTCATGAGAAAAGATACTTTGAGTAATACTTTTGTATTTGAACACTAATAGTCATTTATCTGCTATAAGAATAACTTATTTCTCCATCCACAACGCTTGGCGATATTTTGGCGACGAATTTGGCGGAATGTCGCCAACTTGACGACTTTTTTAAATGTTGTCAAATTAACGAAAATTTCGCCAAATGGATAAAAATGACGCTAAATCAATGAAAATGACGACTAATAGACGAAAATCCAATATCTTAGAAAGAATATAAGTATCTGTTATATTGTAATTTTCAATTCCCAATATAACATTGCTCTTTTGAAAGAGGAAGTGGACCTAAGAAGACGGTCCCTCATGAAGTGAGGCAATTTTTGTAACATTCCCTCGAACGCAGCTGCACCGGACATTCATTTCGAAAAGAGAGGGTGCTTCTCAAGTTCATGTCAGCGTTAGGTGTTACAACAAACGGAAGGGGTTGAACTTCTTGACCCCAGAGTCAATTAATATCACTCGAACCTTGGGAAAATTCTCGTGAGAACTTTCAACGATTTTAAAACTGGAGACTGCATATCTCATATTTCAGGGGGGCCTTGACCAATAATATAGCCTGAAGGGCGTAGCCCTTAATTTACTTAGCCAATTATGGACAGGGGCGCCTTGTTAAGGGGGTAGAGACAGAGAGCAACTTTGGACTTTAAGTTTTTGAAATCGAGGACTTGAATTTTGTGAGTGAAAAGAAGAGGTCGCAAGAGCGACGGATCTCGGAGAGAGCGAGCCCACGGGACAGAGCCGGAGCGCGCGGTCATAAAGTCCGACATCGGCAAAGATGATCGAGGTAGGACAATTCTACACATATTTTTGCACTTTGATTATTATTATCTCTCTGACCCTCCTAAATAAGGTCAACCTGGGCCATTAAGACGTAGGCTAGTAAGAATAGTGAGTTAATGCACATTAATAGGTTAATAATTGTAATGCTCATATTATGATCATAGAATGAGGAGATTTGATTGTCTTAATGTACTACACTAAAGATGTTGGTATATGAAATTTACCAGATGTTAATAGTTATTAAATAAGGTTTGTCTTAATGAAATAAATTCTTTGTTATTGTTTAAAATTAAGCCTCTTCATTTTAATTACTGGTATTATGTATTTCTTTATTTACTCCACTTTACGAGATCGGTCTATATAGCGCCAATACCTGGCGTGTGACGACTCACATATCATTTTGGCGCCCGTGACCAGTCGAATCTGGACTCAAAATTATTGCTCACATATCATTTTGGTGCCGTTTAAACCAGTTTCGAACCTGGACTCAAAATTATTGCACCCTTATCATATTGGTGCTCATGAGCAATCAAACCTCGATTCAAAATTATTTAACCCTTCTGGCGACTTTGCTGTTTTAGACCAGTTATATGCCAGAATTTAAATTTTAATGAAGAGAATAAATATATTTGGAATTAATGAGAAATGAAAAGATTGAATAAAAAAATTTTTTTGTGTGTAAAATAAGGATTAAATTAAAGAAAGAATTTTAAAATTAAAATAAATATAGGTAAATTTAAGAAAATTTATTTCACAGTATGAGAAGCAAGCAAATAGTGAATCATTATGTGTTCTTAATGAGACATGCCATATTGTATGTGAAAATATAATTATTAGGGAACTTGAAGCTTTTAAGAAATTTTTGAATTGTATAAATATTTGTGTAATATTTGAGGAGTTAATTATGAGGATTGAAGTATTTGCATGCGTAGATAGTGAAATGATTAGAATTATGTTTTTGAATTTATGTGATATTGTATTTAAATATTTTGGGGGAACATTTTGAGGTGTAAAAACAGGAGATAATTTTAGATATAGAATTTTTGCGAGAAAGTGAAATTTAGAATGACGGAAAGCGGAGAAAATCATCCAGCAACGAGGGGCAGGTTACCAGGACTTATACACCTATTAGGGGAATGCAATGGCATAGAGAATGATGTAGAAATTTTTTTTGACCAGATCAAATCTTTAAGCAGCTTGGGGGATTGGTCAGAGGAGGAAAAGTTAGCAATTGTGAAATCGCGGTTAAGAGGGAATGCAAGAAAATTTTATATAGGGTCACAAGAATTAAGAAGGGAAACATCTTTCGAAAAATTTAGGGATAGGTTATTAGAGTTCTTTACAGAAAAACCGAACATTACTACAAATCAAACCCTTTTCACTACCACATACAGACAGGAAATTGAGACGCTCCGCGAAGAACAGCAGAAATTTAAGACAAACATTTTAAATTATATAACCCAAAAAAGGAATGCATTAAAAATCCAAGAAAAAGTACAAATCCCCACGACACAAACAAAAAAACTCCTAACATGCCATTACTGTAATGAAAGTGGACATTTCATGAGAGAATGCCGAATATACAAAGCTGATCATTTTAAGCAAACACAGAATCGAAACATAAACAACGCGAGAACACATTGGCATAATCAAATACAGTCTCCTCCCCACTCATTTCAAACCCAGCCGTATGATGACCACATAACTTACTCCTCCCAGCCGGACACATACAATTACATTTCAAACCACGCCTTCCCGAGAAAATATCACCAGAGCAGAAATTACTATGCAGAACCCCCTACACAAAACAGAGACCTAGAAAGGGGTACGCAAAGGAATAGAGAAGGAATTAGAAAAAGGAATGTTACACAAATAAATATTGAGAACGAGGGACGAAACGTTGAAAAATATAAAACTCAAATTGATAGTGGAAATATTGGTAATTACAGAACCCAAAATAATGGAGAGAGAGAGGACATTAAGGACAGGAAGGACAAAGTTGAACATATCGCGTCAATTGGAGATGAATTAAACACGGAATTACACAAGGTGGAAAATAAATTACAAAACACAGGTACAAACTATGACAATGAAGATTTCAAAATTTCAAATGAAAACAAAGTAATGGATTCTTTGATTAGCAAAAATGCTGATCCCGAAAATCCACAAAACACAAGTACAAACTATGGCAATGAAGACATCAAAATTTCAAATGAAAACAAAGTAATGGATGTTTTGATTAGCGAAAATGCTGATCCCGAAAATTCACAAAACACAGGTACAAACTATGACAATGAAGATTTCAAAATTTCAAATGAAAACAAAGTAATGGATTCTTTGATTAGCAAAAATGCTGATCCCGAAAATTCACAAAACACAAGTACAAACTATGGCAATGAAGACATCAAAATTTCAAATGAAAACAAAGTAATGGATTCTTTGATTAGCAAAAATGCTGATCCCGAAAATTCACAAAACACAAGTACAAACTATGGCAATGAAGACATCAAAATTTCAAATGAAAACAAAGTAATGGATTCTTTGATTAGCAAAAATGCTGATCCCGAAAATTCACAAAACACAAGTACAAACTATGGCAATGAAGACATCAAAATTTCAAATGAAAACAAAGTAATGGATTCTTTGATTAGCAAAAATGCTGATCCCGAAAATTCACAAAACACAAGTACAAACTATGGCAATGAAGACATCAAAATTTCAAATGAAAACAAAGTAATGGATTCTTTGATTAGCAAAAATGCTGATCCCGAAAATTCACAAAACACAAGTACAAACTATGGCAATGAAGACATCAAAATTTCAAATGAAAACAAAGTAATGGATTCTTTGATTAGCAAAAATGCTGATCCCGAAAATTCACAAAACACAAGTACAAACTATGGCAATGAAGACATCAAAATTTCAAATGAAAACAAAGTAATGGATTCTTTGATTAGCAAAAATGCTGATCCCGAAAATTCACGAAACACTGGTACAAGCTATGGCAATGAAGATAGCAAAAATCCAAATGAAAACAAAATAACGGAGGTTTTGATTACAGAAAGGGTTCATTTTGAAAATATTCAAAATACAAAATGCAAGCTTCAGGACATTCGAATTACGAATGAGAATCACATGATACAAGATACACAAAATTCAAATGAAAGTGAAATGATGGATATTATGGACAACGATAATGGAAATACTAACTCTCAAAATTTACAAAATTCAAAGGAGACCACTAAAAATATTCAAAATAAAAATTCTAGTACAAGTAGAGAGAAAAGCCAAAACGATAGTGAAGTGAATTGCGTCCAAAAACATTCAGAAATAAATGAGAAGCATAACAAAAGGTATGCTAGGCAAGAAATAGAGGTTCCACAGAAAATACAAGTTTGTAACAATAGTGTAAGTGAGGAGATCCAAAAGCGGAATGAAAGAAAACTCGGTTCACATTTTTTCATGAAACCAAAAATTTTTAGGAACTTAATATTGTATGACAATCGCTATTTGGAAAATTTCAAGATGAGAAAGAGGTAAAAATAATAATTTGTCAAAAAAATGAATTCTTTGGAAATTGACCTGGCAATGGATAAATTATAAAAATGAAAAATGGATATGAAGTCAAAATTGTTAATGGAAAGCAACATTCTCTTCCCGCTTTTATTACTTAACGTACTTGCGACAGATATGTAGCAAAACACACGGCATTCACAAAATGTCAGCACAACATATCACCAGCGAACGATCCCCCTCCCCCCTCCTCGAACAGTACAAAATGTCAACAAACACATTTGCGAGCGAAAAGGTTTCTTTCTCCCTTCTCTTAAACAGCAAGCGACACGTACAACGGGATGGAACTGGTTGAGAGCAGATTGCCAATCACGCAAAACACTTCGGTGGCGACAATTTCAGGGAGGCAGAATTTCTCAGTGGCGACTCACGGTCAAAGAGTGGAGATGGGTTCCACTCAAGGTCGATTTTCAGAGGGAAACAAGGGGGAAATAGAACGTGATGCGCAAGAGGGACCAACACAAATAGATGGGGGTTGTATACAAATGGATCGGGGAAGCACGCAAAGGAAGGATGAATCAGCACAAAATTTACAAGGGGACGATATAAGCAGTACAAATTGTTCACACACAGTACTTCTTCCAACACCGGTTAGGCCGAAACACAGATATGATTTGAGATCTTTAAAGAATTTAAATTTAAATTGATTCAATTAAAACACGAAAGAAGTTTAAACATAGGTAAGAACGCGGACAAACCGTGATTCAAAATTTTGAGAATGTTAGTAACAAAGAAAAATCGCCATTCACAAAATGCAACGCGAAAGATGGAACGCAAATTTTAAATAAATATTGGATTGTAAATAAAGGAAATTTTAAATAAACATTGAATTATAAATTAAAGAAATGTAAATAAGTATTACATTAATTAAGAAAGTGTAAACAAATTGTGAAAAAAAAAAAAAAAATTGAGGAAATTTTAAATAAATCATACATTAATTAGTTGAAAGTTTAAATGAACAAGAAAGTTTAAATAAATATGGAACTATAAATAATTGGGAATTATGAATAAAAATTGTGATTTAAAAAAATAAATAATTGTTACAAAATAAATAACAAGTATCGTTGGAGGACAAAAGAAATTTTAGGGATGATAGGTTAAAGATGTGGATATATTAAATTCAAATTTGGAAAGAACATAAATAACAGAGAAGACACGTCACATTTTATGAAAAGAAAAAAAAGCAAAAGGGGGACATCGTTAGAATTCTATAAAAAGTCGTTATAACTCTATAAAAAGAAAGTTTTTTTTTAAGAGAACTTTGATTTCCAGGCAATAAAAATTTCGATGGATAAGATAATTAGGAATATTAAATAAAGGGATATTTTGAATTTCTAAAAAAAAAAAAAAAACTCTTTTCAAAGAACAATGAAATTCTAAAACAAAGGTAAACTTTCTCCACGCGCTCTTCATGTAATTAGCGGACTGATCAACCATTGTTGGATGAATACGCGTGAGGAAATAAGAATTATAGAATTATAGTTTAAAATGATTAGATAATTGGTAAATATAAAAAAAAAAAAAAAAAAAAAAGAAAAAAATTTTTTTTTCTAGTTTAAATAAATAAATAATTCTTAATTAAAAGTAAAAATTGGAATTTAAATAAATAAATAATTCATAATTAAAAATAAAAATTGTAATTCAAATAACTAAACAATGGGTAATTAAAAATTAAAATTAGAGGTTAAAATGGATAGAGAATTTTAATTAAAAATCATAATGGCAGTTCAAAGGAAAAAAGATAATGGTAATGAAAATTATACGCAAATTATAATTTAAAATGAATAGATAATTTTAATAAACATACGCGAATTGTAGATTAAATAAAAAGCATTTGAAAAAAAAAAAAAAAGCGTTTCTACATATATTTTGATAGGGTCGCACATATAAAATTTTTGAGAGAGACGAACTTTCGAAGGTAACGCTAGAACGCGGGAATAAACATGATATAATAATAAAATACAATGGTAGAACAAAAGGACACTAACCGCATTTTAATTAATCCGTGGGGTAAATGAATCCTTGCGTAATCCATAGGAGTCGCGAAACACAGACAATCACACACACTGCTACGCGCACATCCCGTCGTCCTAAACACTGAACACAACATGGCGGAAACGTAGACGAGAAAATTTGTATCATTTTGCCAAAACGACATCTTCAAAAATTTGTACAGCTAATTGGCCATGGGAAGTTACACGAAGAAATGCCCGTATTAGCCGCAGGCCAGAAAGGGGACCGCTTTCCAGGGAAAATGACACAATGGCAGAAGGACATGTTGACCTTGTATACCACTACTTGATTTTCTCTGGGGACTAGATTTTTCTGTTTGAACAGGGAATTTAGATGCTAGAATATATGTTACACAAAAGGAGAAATGAATTAATTCAGGAGACTTTGCATTCAATTACAGGGGATATAAGAAAAGAAAATGTACATTTTGGTATTCAAGTATGGGATTTGAATTGAGTTAGGTGGTTTTTGAGAGAAAATTCGTAATTTTGTAGGCATTGAGAGAATTTCAGTGAGTGATAAGATTTACAAAAAAATTTAAGTATGGTTTCATTAAGTGGAAAAGTGAATAATGTAAGGAATTCGGGAAATTCCGTATCCAAGTATAAGATTTGGATTAAATCAGGGGATATGTGAAAGAAAATGTATAATTATGGATAGTGTAATATAGAATCGCAGGGGAGTTATAAGATTTTCAGTAGGATAATAATTAAATGATTACATGGGTTTTTTTTTTCTGTCATCTCAGTTTGTAGGAAAATTTTAAAGTATTGTGCGGAAATTTTTGAACCTATATAAATCTTATTTTGATAGTATTTGAGAGGATAGTGTAATTGTTTAAGTATTTTATTATAAATATGTACATGAGTTATATTTATGGCATGTCCGGTTCAGAACACATGATGGATTGGATGTTAGATAAGAAGTGTATATAATGTAAAAAAAAATATATATATATATATATATATATATACATAAGGTAGAGAAATGTAAAATAAATAAATAGTAGGAATTTGAAAAATTTAAGTTTGAAGAGAGTAGCAAATTTAAGTAAAAAATGTATATAGTATATGGAAGGATTTAAAGTAGATAAAGTGTAGAAATTTCAATGGGGCAATTTTTGAGAGTGTTAACAAATTTAAAAGGAGTTTGAAGAAAAAAAAAAGAGAGTTTTTTTTGTAATGTTTCGTGTGCCGGGTGACAAATTAAAATTATAGAAATTGAATTTATAAAAAAATGATACTTAAGGGAGTTTTAAGAGAAGAGAGTATTTTAATAAGCTTGAGTGTAATGTATATGTATTGATTGTCCTAAACAAAACATGAGACAGCGTACAGATCCGGTTGCCTAACGATTCTCAAATGGTCAGCAATTCCTGTTGATCAGCGATTCCGAGTGCTCAACGATTCCTGGTGCACAAAGATTATCATTTGGTCAGCGACTCCAGCAGTTCAGCGCCTTACAGTTCAGCGAATTCCAGTTAGACAGCGGTCCAATCCTTCAGCGAGTTCCAGCAGTTCATCGCCTTACAGTTCAGCGAATTCCAGTTAGACAGCGATCCAGTTCTGCAACGAGTTCCAGCAGTGGAGCGATTTACATTTCAGCGGTTTCCAAGTGTGCAGTGATATCAGTGTTTTTTTTTTCCAAAGGAAAGATATTTTACACTTTCCACCATAACTACAAGGGGACATAGTGATATTATTAGGGACCATATGCGTAAGTCCCTGATCCCAACAATTATCCAAGTGACGGTCAAAGTGACTTTGGTTATCATAAGTGAACAATTTTACAGATATACACCTTGAACTTGTGTGGAACTATATTGTTTAAAAAAAAAAAAAAAAAAAAAAAAAAAAGACATATCACCAGTGGACGAACTTGTGCTTACATGAATAGACTTTTAATCAACATTAAGTACAACTGAACGACACAGATATCGTCATTTGCAGACACATTGAGAATTGTATTTTTGTATAGTATTTTCGTGTTCTTTTGATGGCATATAAGAGTATATATATGATAATATGATTTGTGTATATGTGTATATAGTGCATTTTTACAGTAGATACAGATGAGAGCAAGACGAGTTGTTGGACTACACAGTGGACACGCATGCAGCAACTATGAGCTGGCACTTTTGTAATTGGCTTTTTTCCCACCAAAATTTTGGGGTGGGAAGAAGGGTAATTGTTATATTGTAATTTTCAATTCCCAATATAACATTGCTCTTTTGAAAGAGGAAGTGGACCTAAGAAGACGGTCCCTCATGAAGTGAGGCAATTTTTGTAACATTCCCTCGAACGCAGCTGCACCGGACATTCATTTCGAAAAGAGAGGGTGCTTCTCAAGTTCATGTCAGCGTTAGGTGTTACAACAAACGGAAGGGGTTGAACTTCTTGACCCCAGAGTCAATTAATATCACTCGAACCTTGGGAAAATTCTCGTGAGAACTTTCAACGATTTTAAAACTGGAGACTGCATATCTCATATTTCAGGGGGGCCTTGACCAATAATATAGCCTGAAGGGCGTAGCCCTTAATTTACTTAGCCAATTATGGACAGGGGCGCCTTGTTAAGGGGGTAGAGACAGAGAGCAACTTTGGACTTTAAGTTTTTGAAATCGAGGACTTGAATTTTGTGAGTGAAAAGAAGAGGTCGCAAGAGCGACGGATCTCGGAGAGAGCGAGCCCACGGGACAGAGCCGGAGCGCGCGGTCATAAAGTCCGACATCGGCAAAGATGATCGAGGTAGGACAATTCTACACATATTTTTGCACTTTGATTATTATTATCTCTCTGACCCTCCTAAATAAGGTCAACCTGGGCCATTAAGACGTAGGCTAGTAAGAATAGTGAGTTAATGCACATTAATAGGTTAATAATTGTAATGCTCATATTATGATCATAGAATGAGGAGATTTGATTGTCTTAATGTACTACACTAAAGATGTTGGTATATGAAATTTACCAGATGTTAATAGTTATTAAATAAGGTTTGTCTTAATGAAATAAATTCTTTGTTATTGTTTAAAATTAAGCCTCTTCATTTTAATTACTGGTATTATGTATTTCTTTATTTACTCCACTTTACGAGATCGGTCTATATAGCGCCAATACCTGGCGTGTGACGACTCACATATCAGTATCTACTATAATAAAGCCTATTTTTTACTGTAAAAGTAGTACATTCATTGCATTATATAAGGAAAGTCATGCATTGCCCACATCAGAATTTATTTTTTAAGAATGTCAAAAATATGTAAAAATGTTTCTAAAATTAGTAATAAACAGGGAAAATAAGCGCCTGCTCTGATACTACACTCTTTCGTCACCAATCCTCTGGATGCAGTCTACTTACGGTATATATCAATTTGATGTGTTGTAGACAATGTTCTTGTTCATTACGATGTTCTTACCATCTTCTAACTCCATGTGTACATCAATTTGATGTATATCTACCTTCCCTTAAAAAGCGCTTTGCGAAGAATAAAAATCAATTTTTGTTATGGTGAATTTGTATCGATATATGTGATGCCGGATAAAATAAACAAAAAAGATCAATCACGCATAAAGCATGATTATGAAGCACTTTCCAAATTCAATGCAATTTTATTTAAACATCTCTAAAATGCGATACATTCCTCGGTAATATTTTTAAAATTATCACAATACTACATTAATTTATTATATTTGAAAACTTAAAACTTCATAAAAAAAAAATGAACTTCACTGAAAAAAAATGAACTGAATATTCATATTTCAATTGACGGCATTGAAATATGAATTGCCTGGTTTAAACATCTCTAAAACACGATACATTCCTCGGTAATATTTTTTAAATTATCATAATACTGCAATAATTTACTATATTTGAAAATTTCATCGAAAACAAATGAAATTTATTCAAATGACGTCATCGAAATATAACACGCCTGGCTCTCTATATAAAAGCAGCATTTCATTCATAAACTTTTTTTCCATTTATTTCATTCATCGCAAAACTATAATAATTTATTTTATTTAAAAACTTAAAATCGTGGAGGTACAAGTAATTTAACTCTGTGCTTAAAACTTCATCGAAAAAAATCGTTTGCTTCTCTGGGTCAATGAATGTTTCATTGATATCAGCTATATTGCAGACTCCATGAGCTAAATAACGTGTTGAAGAAATGCAGTGCTTTGCGTTGAAGAAATGCAGCAATTTTTATACAACTTATTCTACATCTTTTGATATTTACATTCTCCAGAAATGAAAATTGGGCTTCGTTGTAGAAATAATCAAAGTTGGATGATCATTTAAACTCAATTATATTGTAATTGCCTTGTTTCAGTATGTATATGCACAGAATTTAAGCAAAAATAAAGCGGTTTTAGGCCGGATACAACACTAAATATGAATTTAAAAGAACTTTAAAAATCACGATTTTTACACAAGATGCATGACATATTTTATTTTGAAGTGGGGCACGTGATCTCTTCATTTAATGGTTAAGTGATCTCTTCATTTAATGCTCAAGTTATCTCTTCATATAAATGGTGTAATTATTATTTTATTTTTTATTTAAAAACCTACTGAATATATTTTGCTGAAATTTTTATTATGTATTTTATGGGATAATTTGAATATTTCCTAAAACTTTCGAAGCAATTTATGAACTTTAAATCCTCTTAAAAAATGTTTGAAAAATTTGGTCCCATAGGGTTCAGTGTATCTCATTTTTTGAACCCGGGTTCAATCCAAAACTAATTGGGTGACATTATTAATTTATATTCCCATAGGTCCCACAGACCGTCTTAAACAACATACTAAAATTTTATTTTGATAAAGTCATTTTAGGGCAGTTATCGTGCCAACGGACAGACAGACAGACAGAATAAACAAAGTCATAAACACCTGTCAACTATGTTGTAAAGTGTTAAAAATTGCTCATTTTCAAGCCAAATCTGTGTCATTTGAGATTCTGAAAGGGATTTTTTTCTTTTTTGTTTACAAAATCGATGCGTAAAATCGATGAGTTACTTGAATCATAAAACGTATTTGCTTATTTTATAGCCTGAAATACGTGTGTAGAGATGTTATTCTTGATCTCGGTTTCGTGGTATTATTACAACTAGGGTAGTTCGTAATTAAAGTTTTTTCTTAAATTAAAACTTTAGAATATAAAAGTGGTAGTAGTAATCAGTATTTTCATATTTTTGAATAAAGTAGTTTTATTTGTGCCTTCTACCTCCTCTAAAATTCGATGCTGAATCCATATCAGTCATCATCTAACCTCTATCTATAACCAATCCTGAAAAATTGATCTTTCAATAAAAATTTTTAAACCAAAAGTGGAAAAAAAACCCAGAAACGACAATATATAGAAATATTTAGTACGCCTCAGCCTTCTTTGGAATTTAATGCTGGATTCATATTAGTCATCATCTAAGACAATCTTTAAAAATAAATGTTTCAAGACCATTTTTTTAATCGGAAGTGGAAAAAGAACCAGAAATGGAAATCCATAGTGAACCTTCTAAATCCTCCGTTATTGTATGTTGAATCCATATCAGTCATTATCTAAGTTATATTTATAGCAAATTCTAAGGAACAAATATTTCAAGTAAAAAGTAAATTTTTGAATCGAAGTGACATCTTCAAAACAGAAAGTGAAAATCCTTAGTAACACCCTCCAGAATTTTATGTTGAGTCATTGAGCTCTATCAATAACCAATTCCGAGAAATAGATATTTCATGTAAAATGTTTGAACCGGAAGTTCAAAAGAAAATGGATGGGTAAATTCGTAGTAAACCTCTCTATTTCCTCTGTAATTTAATGCTAAATCCATATCAATTATTATCTAAACTCTACCTATAGCCAATATTCAGACATAGACGTTTCAAATAAAATGGAAATTTTGTAACTGGAAATGGAGAAAGAACGTGAAGTTTAGATCCTTTGTGAACTCCTACCTGCTCCAAAATTTAATTCAGAATCCAAATCAGTCATCATCTTAACTCTATCTATAATAGATCCTGATTAAATTTTTCCTTAAAACAACAGTTTTAAGGAAATATTTCTTCAGAAAACAATAGTATGGCAAAAATTTTACCACCTATAATTCACTTTCCTACATAATTCAAATTTCAACTTTTATTTTACATATAAATATCCTATTTATGCTCATTTAAATGCATTTCAGCAGTTGAAATTGCTGGATTTAAATTCTCCGATAAGATATTTTCAATTCGAATCTACCGAGCCAATGTTTATATTTTTCCAACCTTAACATTCTTATTTTGCTTCTCCGTTTAAGAAATCCGGAGTTGTTTTTTTCTCCCCTACATTTCGGTTCTGAAAGCGTATTATCATTTGAAAGCTGACAATCAGAAATGATAGGATTTGTTTGTGGTTTTCTAGAAGAAAGAACTTCGTATAAACTGAGGATCCACCTTTACGTTCCATTCGAAAATAGAATTCTGCGAGATGTAGTTCTAAAGAAACGAATTACTAAAAACTGGATCTGTGAAAGCATTTCTATTTTTCTTCTGCATATTTAGATAAAACTGTTCTAAATTTTGTGGGAAATGGAGTATTTGAAGGAAAGAAAAAAATCTTGCTCTAATACTGCAAGTTATAACACGAACACTTGAAAAATTGTTTAACGAATTGATTGCGATTATGCCAGAATTGGAAATACAGTGTATAATGGGAATATTTCGAACTCCATTTTTACAGATTTTTTACAGAACAAACGCTTAATATTGTAACTCACAAAAATGCACTATACAAAAATGCAACTTACTCCATACGGCGGTAACAACAAGCACACCTCCATTATATTTAATAAGATTCCACCATTTACATTAGAAAAGTTTCAGAAAGACCTTTGTCTTTCTAATATCTTTTTTAATATAAAGGGTCAAAATCTTACTAAATACAATGGAGGCACTTGTAAGATCACTTTCAAATGTAAAATGAAATATGATCGCCAGTAACTAAATGGCTAGAGCAGCGATTCTCAAATGGTGTGCCACAAAAATTTTATGACTGTGTCGCGAGAAGAACAACAAAAATATATTTATTAAAATGTGAATATAAGAAAAAATATATAAAAGGTAGATTAAGCACGTAACTTTGCAAACAATCAATAATAAACTGATTTGCAACATAAAATATGCAGAGCAAACACATAAAGACAAATAAACTTGCGTGCGTTTAGGAAATCAACTGGATTTCCATCTTCAGTGTTCAAAAAGTCTGAACCTGAACGCATAAATAAGTCAAAGCTATGTGAACCGAACTGAATTGACTAATCGACAAATCAATAGAGTGGTTCCACCTAGTGGCACGAAAGGAAAATTAAACGGAAAAAATATAAGATTAAGGAAATACAAATACGAGGCACAAACAAGAAAAAATAAAAAACAGAGAATATGAACTCACATGTCACACCTCGGAGAACTAGGGAATCATTAGGTTTTTATTAATATAAAAAGATTCAAGGAATTTCAAATCGGAAACCGGAGAGCACTTTTGAATAATGAAGGTAGACAAAAAATCATACCGGAAAGTCACATATATATATACGAGTATGGGTGAATCACATATACGTGTATGGGTGAATCACATATACGAGTATGGGTCACATATACAAGAAAAAAGGACCTTAAACTTGCACTTTTTACGATTTTTGACCCGTCCTTTCATTTTCTTTAACGTTGATGGACCTCGTATTTTACAGTGTCGAGGAACTAAAATTATGAGACATGTCCGCATCGACTCAATGTTCTCTCGATAGCTTTGTTTAAATCAAATAATTTATCGAAATTACTAAACAATTACTTAGACGATTTGACTTGTGAGATATTCCTAGCTTTCAAGCTTTCACCTCCTGTAAGCGTCAATATTTTTTAAATTGACAATATATGAACAGAATAAATTTGGATTTTATAATTAAAACATTATTTTTCCCCCTGTGCAAAAGAGTATGATAATTACATTTAAGGTAATTAAAATAATTGCCTCAAAGAAATTTCAAGGCAGGAGTTAAAATTATGAGGATAAATGCAGTCATTGCGTGGAAAGAATGGAGGAGAAGAAACAGTTACATTTTTATTTAATTTCTATTCATACTTTTTTAAATAGTAGAAAAGTGATTGTTAAAATATGTAATTTCGGAGATTTATCTGTTAAAAAGATAAAATATCAATTTCCTTCAACTACGTAAAGTATGTCACGGAATTAGAACCACGGATCTTCGCCTGTCCAGATTGCATTCTAAGCACAAAGCTACTGGGACGATATTATAATCTTTTACAGTGGAAGAGAACCTACAACTGACTTATGCGACCAAAATATGAAAGACGGTTACCTGAAACAAAGAATTAACAGATGTACTTAAAATGTGATCGGACAGAACTCAGTATGAAACCCGCACCCGAAAGAGTCCGGACTGAGTTTTCTACATATTTTGTGAATTAATACACATGCCCAGACCAGAAACTCGTAGAAAAAATTCATCCACAAAACTTCATCACCCATTCTCTCTCAAATATATATATTTAAAATTTCATTTTCTACATTTTATATCTTTCGACGATTTAAATTTATATATAATTTTGCTTTTACAGATAACAGTAAAATTGAAAACAAATCCCTTAATTTGCTTATAAAATACATACATAATTCATATTTTAACTGCATCTTTCTTTTGCATATAAATATCCTGTTTTCTCATACAGACAAATTCCGACTCCTCAAATAGCTGTATTTCAATACTCCGATAAGAAATTTTCAATTTGAATCCACCTAACAAAAATTTATATTCTTCTAACCTTATCAATCCTATTTTATATTTGAGAGGAATTGATTTTTACTTTCCCTAGAATGCATAATCATATACAGAATAAGTATTAGAATGGAAGAAAGTTGAGTTTTCTATGAATTTACACATTTTGTGCCCTCTAAAATAGAAATCCATTATTTAAGAATGTGTCGTATCTGTGTGTGCCTGTCTGTTTATCCGTCTGATCGTTTGTTCTTTGTACTTCTGTCCATATGTTTGTGCAATGTATGTATCCACTGAAACTCAAAAACTATCCGACCCAATTTCCAAAAAAAAAATTGTTGAGTCACCATGGTACTGATTAGATTTTCCTCACAATTAGAAATTAGCTAGAGTGTGGCTCAACTCGACCTTCTCATACTAGAATCCATTTCTAAATAACTCGTGATTTTTTAGTTTTATTTTTTTATTTTGCAAGAAATATTTTGAAAAATCTATATCGTTGGTTCAAATTATCCCAATTATAGCATGTTATGTTTCATTTTAAATAACGTGAAAAATATTTCAATTTATACCAAGTTTGACAATGTGCCACTGAAGGGGTAACTAGCCCCTTGCACCCGAGGGGGACTAATAATGTCACAAACACAAAAATTGCATAGCGGTTATTTTTCACTACAATGATTTAAATTGTTAAGATTCGTAATCATTGAGCCATAAATAACCCCTTTTATCCGTAATTATGTAAAATTTTGTCCTATGCTGCCATGTTAAAGAAATATAAAATTTCGAATAAATTTCGAACTTTTCTCTCGAATTTCAAAAAATTCTATCTAATTCTAGATTTTCTGATAACAAAGCCAGATATAAAATGTCGTGAAAATCCATTAATATTTGAGGCAGCTATCGTGTGCAAAATAAATTGACCACAAACAGACAGATAGGCAAACGGACACCACTCTATAAATAATCAAAAAGTATTATGGGGATGTCCTAAAACCTACATTGGCATCGAAACCCCGAAATCGAAAATTTTCTTAAAAAGAATACTTAATAGTATAAGAAGGTAAAAATAGAACTTATTTTATCAAGATGGCTCGCAAAAATTGGACTAGCTTTTCTCTATCACACTAACTCGTAGAAATCAATTAAAACTCAAATAAAAAATAAAGTTGACGAAATATTTAAAAATTAAATACTTGTTTCATGCGTAATTTTTTATGACAAAAATAATACCCCAATAAGCTAAGATAAAACGGATAACGAGATATGCTAGTGATTTAGAAATTTGGATATATCGCATTATTTTAACATTCACCAAGTCAACTAAAGAAAGGGGGAATTTCTATAAAACTGCTAATTCTACACAATTTCAAATAAGAATCTATTTCATGTATTGTTTGGTGATATAAAACTCAAATTAATGCAGAATGAAAGGAAGAAAATGCAAACTTGAGTCCGTAGGAAAAGTCACTTGCTGTCTACATTATTTTTTTTCATTTAGGTTCTAAAAGTACATTATCATTTGAAAACTCGCTGTCATGAGTTTTGGAATTCGTTTAAGGTTTACTGGAGAAATGAAATTCATTTTACCTGGAGCGAATGAGATTTTTCATCCGCCTTTACGTCCGCAGAAAATTGAAATTCTGCTAGATGCTCCTGAAGAAATGGTTACTATGAAAGTGTTCCTAACCACAAAATTTAGAAAAAGAACTTTAAACTTTTATAGAATTGGAGTTTGGGGAAATAGGGGAGTGTACTCAGACGTGGATTCAGGGAAGGGGCCCGAAATTCCAAGTCAGAGAAATCCCCCTGATTTCTAAAACCAAGCAGGCCCAATTATATGAGCTCTATATAAATTGCGAATGCATGCAAAAATAAAATAAGTACTACCATTCGAGAGTTCGTCTGGTTCAAAATTGCACTCTCTTCCAAAAAGTAAGCACGAAAGTGAAAATCAGGCACAAATCCGAAACAACTGCATTTTAATCCAAATTTTACAGTGACATAGAATATGGCTCTGCCTATTATTCGCATACAAAAGAAGAGAGTTTCGAATGCATACTTATACATTAAAAAGAAATAAAACGAAATGGAGAAAGCGGCAGGTCATAATTTTGAATGTGAAATGTTTGTCAAATGGGAATATGATCCCCTCTCTCACTAATGCAGACTTGACAATGATGCTTCTTGCCACCGATTAAGTGCTCAATGAGGTCGAAAGGCAGCAGTCGCCACTCTTGTATGAGAGTACGTTGGATCTCTTGGGTAGTGTTTGAAGGGGTTTGTCGAAAAGCTGTAGCTCTCCCGAGAGCATCCCATACATACTATATTGAGTTTAAGTCTGAGCATAGGCTTAGAGTTGTATGGGTTCATGGGGCTCGAGCCCCCTACCCCCAATAATTTCCAAGATAGGCTAAGCCCCTCCAATATTCTAAAGGCCACATTTTTTTCCACCAATCTGTATCTGTGGCAGTTACCTTAGAGATTCTCATTGTGCAGAGCATAATTTTATTTCTGGAAGAATCTCCAAAGAAAACAGTCTAAATCACCATCAGGCTATGTGTATCCCTTGCAGGGATACACATAGCCTGATGGTGTGAACAATCTGCTTGTTTACTTTTTATGACCAGGAGGACGTTTCATTATATGCCTTTTCCAGTAAGGCGAATGTTGACCACATGTTTGGAAAGTAATTGATTACACCTAAAGACGTTCTTTGATTTATCTATTGTTGGATCTCTACTCCTCGGAAGTCGAAGCTGAATTCGAATGTTCCAGGTGGGGGAGGTTCTGAAAGAGACTAAAAGAAATGCTCACTTATTAGGAATCATTATTTGGAATGAGGTATAGATATTAACTTTTGATTATTTTTAGAACTTTAATCAAGTGTTTGAAATGATATATAAAAATGAATTGATGATGATCTACCTATGGCTAATCAAATTTTAATTAAGCTTGGGGAAAATTTTCATTTTTATTGTATATCTAAACTCTTTGGTGTTTGAATGTGCTTTAATTCTTTCAATTTTCCATATTATATCTTTCAAGATTTTTGTATAGTTAATAATAACGAAATCTTAGATAATTCGTAAAAGCTGAAAATTAAACAACTGTGCCATATGCAGGGGGATGGGAGCTCCGTCGAAGAGCAGAATCACCCATACAGATTGTGGGGCCCTCTAAAGCTTTTATGATGGGCCCCCTTTGCAAACTTTTATCACGAGTTCATTTATAAATTTTCATCGTGGGCTTCTACTACAAACTTTTATCATGGACCCCCTTTACAAATTTTCATCATGGACTCCCTTTACAAACTTCCATCATGGACCCCCCTTTACAAATTTTCATCATGGACCCCCTTTACAAACTTTAACTCGTGGGCCCGCTTTACAAATTTTATCATGGGCTCCCTCTACAAACTTATATCATAGGCCCCCTTTACAAATTTTTATCATGGGCTTACTCTACAAACTTTTATCATGGGCCCCTTTACAAGCGTTTATCATGGACTTCCTCTGCAAACATATATCATGGGCCCCCTTTACAAACTTCTATCATGGGTTTACTCTATAAGCATGTATCATGGGCCCCCTTTACAAACTTTTATCATAGGCTTCCTCTGCAAACATTTATCATGGGCCCCTTTACAAGCGTTTATCATGGACTTCCTCTGCAAACATATATCATGGGCCCCCTTTACAAACTTCTATCATGGGTTTCCTCTATAAGCATGTATCATGGGCCCCCTTTACAAACTTTTATCATAGGCTTCCTCTGCAAACATTTATCATGGGCCCCTTTACAAGCGTTTATCATGGACTTCCTCTGCAAACATATATCATGGGCCCCCTTTACAAACTTCTATCATGGGTTTCCTCTATAAGCATGTATCATGGGCCCCCTTTACAAACTTTTATCATAGGCTTCCTCTGCAAACATTTATCATGGGCCCCTTTACAAGCGTTTATCATGGACTTCCTCTGCAAACATATATCATGGGCCCCCTTTACAAACTTCTATCATGGGTTTCCTCTATAAGCATGTATCATGGGCCCCCTTTACAAACTTTTATCATAGGCTTCCTCTGCAAACATTTATCATGGGCCCCTTTACAAGCGTTTATCATGGACTTCCTCTGCAAACATATATCATAGGCCCCCTTTACAAACTTCTATCATGGGTTTCCTCTATAAGCATGTAACATGGGCCCCCTTTACAAACTTTTATCATAGGCTTCCTCTGCAAACATTTATCATGGGCCCCTTTACAAGCGTTTATCATGGACTTCCTCTGCAAACATATATCATGGGCCCCCTTTACAAACTTCTATCATGGGTTTCCTCTATAAGCATGTATCATGGGCCCCCTTTACAAACTTTTATCATAGGCTTCCTCTGCAAACATTTATCATGGGCCCCTTTACAAGCGTTTATCATGGACTTCCTCTGCAAACATATATCATGGGCCCCCTTTACAAACTTCTATCATGGGTTTCCTCTATAAGCATGTATCATGGGCCCCCTTTACAAACTTTTATCATAGGCTTCCTCTGCAAACATTTATCATGGGCCCCTTTACAAGCGTTTATCATGGACTTCGTCTGCAAACATATATCATGGGCCCCCTTTACAAACTTCTATCATGTGTTTCCTCTATAAGCATGTATCATGGGCCCCCTTTACAAACTTTTATCATAGGCTTCCTCTGCAAACATTTATCATGGGCCCCTTTACAAGCGTTTATCATGGACTTCCTCTGCAAACATATATCATGGGCCCCCTTTACAAACTTCTATCATGGGTTTCCTCTATAAGCATGTAACATGGGCCCCCTTTACAAACTTTTATCATAGGCTTCCTCTGCAAACATTTATCATGGGCCCCTTTACAAGCGTTTATCATGGACTTCCTCTGCAAACATATATCATGGGCCCCCTTTACAAACTTCTATCATGGGTTTCCTCTATAAGCATGTAACATGGGCCCCCTTTACAAACTTTTATCATAGGCTTCCTCTGCAAACATTTATCATGGGCCCCTTTACAAGCGTTTATCATGGACTTCCTCTGCAAACATATATCATGGGCCCCCTTTACAAACTTCTATCATGGGTTTCCTCTATAAGCATGTATCATGGGCCCCCTTTACAAACTTTTATCATAGGCTTCCTCTGCAAACATTTATCATGGGCCCCTTTACAAGCGTTTATCATGGACTTCCTCTGCAAACATATATCATGGGCCCCCTTTACAAACTTCTATCATGGGTTTCCTCTATAAGCATGTATCATGGGCCCCCTTTACAAACTTTTATCATAGGCTTCCTCTGCAAACATTTATCATGGGCCCCTTTACAAGCGTTTATCATGGACTTCCTCTGCAAACATATATCATGGGCCCCCTTTACAAACTTCTATCATGGGTTTCCTCTATAAGCATGTATCATGGGCCCCCTTTACAAACTTTTATCATGAGCTTCCTCTACAAACATTTATCATGGACTTCCTCTACAAACTTTTATTATGGGCCCAAAAGTCGGAAAAGTTAGTAATCACTCGGAAAAATTCCAAATTTGAGTTGTTCATTATAAATTTCACTTTAAAAATATTTTTTCTTTTGATTTTCTATAAATGTCCACTAGCAAATAACACTTTTCTTTGGTGAAACAAAATCCTTGATGTACATGCAAAATCATTTATGAACTGGGGGCAATAGTTTCTTTCTGATGAAATCCCATTCAAGCACAAATGAACCACATAAGGAGAGTGCTTGGATAAAAACGAGTATAATCTATGGGTGGTCCAGCAGGGGGCTATCTATAGACCGGGGCAAGTCTCTATACATTGTCGTTTTTTTATTGAGGAAATTTGGAGATGGGGATCTTGCATCCCGCGGGTACAAATCATTTGTAGTATAAATTTTCCTGATAAAACCTTATTTCTTCACTATGCAGTAGGAAGTTAGAAAAATACTGAAACGCAGTTGAAGTCCAGGGAAGTGTCTTTAATTAGGCAAGTGACTCTCAGAAAAAAACGATGGTCACCCTTTTCTGTCAGTACAAAAGCATGCGATCTTATTCATCCAAGATTGCTCAAGAGAGCAGAAGACGCTTCATTCATCCGCTCTTGTAATTTGTGCATTTTAGTATGCGTTTATTTTAATATAGTTTATACACGCGTGTCATAAAACAAAATTTTTCAATATGAAAATATGATGTAATCAATGTTGATGTTTGAAAATATATGATGTTTTTAATATGATGTAAGGTAGTATTTTTAAGTTATAGGCATGCATAAGAAACGTTTATATATGTTTCTCATATTTATTTTTATTGCTTTGTTTAATTCTGTTATAAGATTAACGTACTTTTTAAAAGTATATTTTAACAGTTCATAACAAACTCAAATAATTTTTTAGCAACAAAATAAAGTCGCAAATGTCAATGAAACACTGAAATGTACATAAAACAAAAAATTGGCAGTGTACTCCAGTCTATGAAACTGAAATGTTTTTACGTGAATGGCGCTTTTTGGGAAATAGTTTATCATTTTTGACATTTTCGAAACAACTCAAAATATTAAATTATTGAAATTAGAATCACCCTTTCAAAATTGTTCAAAATACTAAAATATCGAAATTAGAATCCACATATTCAAAATAATAAAATATCCAAATTATTACCAATACATTTCGAAAACTGAGAACTCTAAAATCCAATTACTATATATCTTTGTAGGACTTCCAAAGTACTATAAATTACCTATTATTATTCATAGTTACCACTTTTAGCTTTGGAAATATAAGCATTATAAACTTGAAAAATGGAAAATTTTCAATCTTCTTAACCTGATACGATGATTCTTCAAAAATTATAATTGTCAAAACAAATTATTAATCTAGAACTTGAATTTTCTACTGAAAATATTAGTATAGCTTCCTGTTTATATCTATCCCTTATAGTTTAGAAGTGTATAGTTTTATATTTTAAAAATAAGCAAAAGGGGGCTAAAACTAGCTCGGACTAAAACCTTTACTTCTTCAAAAAGAAATGGTTTAAAATATTAAAATATGGAAAATTTTTCTATATGTAAGTAAAAGGTACTATATTTTCGACAAAATTGCTTACATTTTTATCTATTAAGTTTGGAGATGTAAGCGTCCATATTTTTCACATTTTTTGTAACACTCCAATTTCAGCCAGAGATATCTCCAACCATAGATGTTATTGACATCAAAATCTAAGCAATGCTTTGATTTCATATTGTGAATATTTTGGGGGGAAATGTTATAAATTAAATTAATGAGAAAAAAAACGCGTTTTATTTCTTAAATTGCAAAAAGTAGCTTAAAAGTACGTAGTGTAAAAAATGTTTTAATATTAATTCATGTTTGAAACTAGTTATTTAAAGCAAATTATTAAATAAGAAAACCTCTTAATCCCTGTAAGATGCTACGAATGCATAAAGGGTAGTTCTCGGGAGGCAAAATTTTAGGGACAATGACAGCAAATAAATTTTACCATTATAAGAATTTAAAAACATTGTGTTTAACTTATTAATGCAAAGTATATATTGCAAAAATTGAACTTTGTAAGTCTGATTAAGTTAAAATTTTATTAATTTTATAACTTAAATAAAGTGACTCGAACTGAAGTAAATTTTTAACTTATAAAATATATACTCACAGAAACCCATCTAATGGAGGCATTCCAAAAGATAGAATAACGTTTACATTGCAGATACCAGCATCGATACTAGCGTTATTCTAGCCTAGGGGAACGTCTTCTTTAGGCGGGTTCTGAAAAAATTAATACTTGGTTTTTGCCATAAACAGATCATGCAGTCTCACCTCAATCTTTGAAATTCATTGTCGACTGCGTTTATGATCAATGAATTTAAAGTATTTACAATTATGTAAATGTTTATGATCAAGGAATTTAAAGTATTTACAATTATGTAAATGTTTATGATCAATGAATTTAAAGTATTTACAATTATGTAAATGTTTATGATCAATGAATTTAAAGTATTTACAATTATGTAAATGTTTATGATCAAAGAATTTAAAGTATTTACAATTATGTAAATGTTTATGATAAAGGAATTTAAAGTATTTACAATTATCTAAATGTTTATGATCAAGAAATTTAAAGTATTTACAATTATGAAAATGTTTATGATCGGGGAATTTAAAGTATTTACAATTATGTAAATGCAACCGTCGTTTGTATAAAATTTTATATGTTCCGCGATGGAATAAAAATATATTTCTACTTACTTCGTATAAATCAAATACATGGTAATATGTATAAGTAAAAACATGAGTAAATATTGTAATAGTGTAGAAAATCAAAATCCAGTGTTATCCAAGCTCAGACAATCTTGACAGACTGCGCATACTGACCTTATTTGGTCATTAAAACAAATAAGGTAAAGTCCCTCAAAATGGACATTTTAAATTTTAAGTAATTTTTCTAGTATAAAACTGTGATTAAATTAATAAAAATGATAAATTCTCAATGAAAGTTTTATTTTATTCTACCGTATTTTAAATTTCAATGTTGTAAAGAACCTTTCTCCACCAACCGGGAGTCGAACCACCGATCTTCGTACTAACCATCCGACGCTCTATACCGTTGAGCTGAGACGGAATTATAAGCTCTTATTGTCAAAGTGAACTCTCCAGTACATCAAAATTAACAAGTTTCTTTAATGTTTAAAGAGTTTTTGCTTTGCGAAAGGGATATGGTATTATTTAAGTTAATATGCTTCCGTAAAGCTGCTATCAATTCGCGGCGCCTCAATTTAGGTGTTGTCTTGAATCGAGGAAGAACGCAGTTTAGCAAAATCTGATTTCCTGAAGGCATTTTTTAAAATTATTTTACTGCTTAATTCGAGTTGATTTCCAGTTGTGAGATGATACATTATTAAAATTGTGTTTATATTTTCTGATTACTAAAGCTGTGTGTTTCTTTTAGCACCCAGGTTCTAAAACTAATTTTTGAGAAAAGTACAGTGCTTTGTTTCAAGACAATTTTTAGTTTTTTTAAATACTAGGGGGCTCCGCCCCGTACTCGCTAAGCTCCCCGAATATCCGTAACTTGCTTTACGTGTCGGGAGGCTTCGCTTCCTACTCGCTGGTGCTGGAAGCTATTTCAAGCCAAACTACAGTTTAAATATAAAAACGGTTTTTTCACCGTATTTGCATATTATTTCTCTACAAATGTACCAAATTTAAAATTTTTATATGTTGTAGTTTTGCGATACGAAACAGAGAAACTCGATGAACTCATCGATACAGAAGAACATTTTTCACTTCAGAAATGCATAAAAAGTAGAATAACTCGTAAAATACATCGGAATTAAAATATGTCCGTCACATGAAAATTCAGCTATATGCAGGTATGTAGAAGGTACATGCTTACAAAAATTCGTTACAAAAATGCATGCTTACAAAAATTATTTTATTCTGCCCAGGACACGAACTCACAGCTCAAATATTTTGTCTTTAACTTTGACATTAAATATTTCTTAAACTAAAATTTAACTCGAAAAACGGTTTATTTCAGCTTATTCTCCAGGCATTTTACTACAAGTGTACCCAATTTTATGTTTTTATATGCTATAGATTCTGCGGTGCCAAGAAGAGAATCTCGAGAAACGAGAAATTTTTCAAACAGTGGAGTCGGCTGCGTCAGTAAATTTTTTAGTATTGAGAGATGTGAGACCAGAAATAGATTTCACATTTGATGAGACACTTTTATGTGTGAAATTTATGGTAGCCAAAACGGCAGACAAAGCTTGTAGTTTAGCTGTCACCAAGGTTTATCACGACGTGAACCTAAAGGTCAGAAGACCATAAATTTAGTGGTGCCATAACAGAGGGGCTGAGCTGGGCCTTACGAAATGTGGAATGGTGCCTTGGGTAAAGGAGTAACCAATAAAGCGCCAAAAAGAAGTAAAGGCGGAGTTACCCCCACACACACACCGAGGGAACCACAGCCTGTGACCCGAGAACGAGAGAGACAACTATGGAATTTTCACTTAGGAACATACCAACAGACAACTATCACGATTTTGACTTAAGTACATACCAAGAGAAACGATAAAAATGTCGACTTAAGAGCATACCAGAATACAGTTATTGAATTTTGACTTAAGAGCACGACTAGAGAAGAATGAAAAACCTAACAGACTTGTAGAGTATCCCGTAGAGGTTCCAAAATAATGGAGATATATCAATGTGTGAGTGCAATCAGAGTACGAGGAGGAGCCACACACCAAAGAGTTATGGCCAATACTGAGAACTGGTGCAAGCCTTTGAGATATGATATAAAGCCCAAGACGAATTGGAAGGTATGTGCTCAGCAATAATCACAGGTCCTAGACACGATAGTAATTTTAATAATTCTGGTCGCATATGTCCCCTCCGCTGCAATAATTAATGAAAATAAATGTTGTTAATAAATGTTTTGTTGTTTAAGTTTAAATGGTGTGATCAATTTAGCATTTTATTAATTAATTATTCCTTTACAGGACTCACACGAAAGGTAAAATAATTGGAGGGTTTATAGCGGCACAACAAGCAATGTACAATTAAATACTAAATCCACTATATGAGAATTTACGGCCAGGTCATCTTAATGAGTTTAATATTAAAATAATAATTACCTTAAGTGAATTTAAGAATTAAAAGTTCAACTTTAAGTTACATTTTTAAATGTGTCCCATAAGAGATAAAAAAAACTTTCAATTTCAATGCCCCTGTGATGGCGGCCAAGGCGGTCGCCTCGCCGCTTAACCCCTTGTCACGACCCTGTGACTACTAGAGCTGCCACTATAAGGAGGAAACAAAACATCTAATAAAATGAATCTCAGATATTAAATAGCAGATGAAGATCTTGTAAAATTGATCAGAATAGTGGAGAAAATAATACATGATTTGTACTTTTCCTACAATATATTGTAATGTGTAGTGGAAGTATACTATTGAATTCGTGTCGAAAATCGGAACCCGTGTTTTCGAAGGATCTACACATTTCAAACGATAAATAACACGAAAAAACTATTTTTAACATGGCATCTGTGTATGTGTATGTGTACAATGTAATTTTCCAATCTAACTCAAACACTATTTGACGAAATTTCGCAAAATTTGATAGGCAAGTACCTTCTAAGTTCCTCTGGTGCTGATTAGATTTTAGTACGATTTGGGAAAATGGAACGTTGGCTCAACATAGGTTAAATCATGTTGTTATTCTGAACTCTTATCAAGAGAAGGTGTATAAATTGGATATATCCAGCTTGATGAAAATTTTTATCCAAAGATCTCCTCAACGTTTAAATTCATTTTTATTTAATATTAAATAGATTATTACATTATTAATTTATGTTCATATTATTGTATTATTTTATGAGTTCTTATAGAATTTCAGTATTGCATTATATATTTTGAAACGATGTAAACAGTCTTAGAAACTTCACTAAAATTCCAAAACCTTATATTTGTAGTATGAAATGTTTTACATTAAATATACCCTTACAATTGCAACATTTATACACTATTTTGTTGCTCCATTTCTGTTGCACGTTACCTAACAACTAATAATTATTGCGAATTCTTTTATGCTATGTCAACCACTACATATTCTAGTCAGCATGATAAATTATTTAAAATACACAGATTTTTTAACGGTATAGGTTACTTTTAATTTGCAGCTGAATGTCATTAAAGGTTTAAATATTTGTAAGTGCATATAATTTATCTAGAAATATAATTACGTGTGGTTTATTTAAACATATTATTATTTATGTAATTCTTTTATGAAGCTTACTAGAGACGCTACTTAATTGTAGTCTTGGATTTTTATATAAAAACCTATAAATTTTGTACGGACATTTTTATTTATCTACAAATGAAATGCATGCACACACATGCAGTCCCAAACGTCAACAAAATGTTTTGATGAGTGTGAGACCAGAAATAGATCTCACATTTGATGAGACACTTTTATGTATAAATTTATGGTGGCCAAAACGGCGAACAATACTTGTAGTCTAGCTGGCACCGAGTTTTATCACCCCGTGAACCCAAAGGCCAGAAGACCATAAATTTAGGGGGCCATGGCAGAGGGGCTGAGCTGGGCCTTACGAGATGTGGAATGGTTTCATTGGCTAAAGGAGTAACCAATAGAAAAAGAAGATTGTTACGTCAAACTCAATGCGGCAAATGGAAGAAAAGGGGGAGTTACACCCCCCCCCAACGAGCTAACCACAGCCTGTGACCCGAGAATCAGACAGAAATTATGAAGATTTGACTTGAGCAGACTAGAGAAGAATGAGAAACTAACATGACTTGAGAGAGATACGACTCAAGATAACTTGGAGACGATGACTGGATTTGGTGAATTCAGACTTGTAGAGTGTCCCGTAGAGGTTCCAAAATAATGGAGATATATTAATGTGTGAGTGCAATCAGAGTACGAGAAGGAGCCACACACCAAAGAGTTATTGCCAGTACTAATAACTGATGCAAGCATTTGATATATGATCAAAGCTCAAGGCAGAAATTGAAGGTATGTGCCCATTGAAAATGATATCCGGTCGTAACCACTATTTAGAATTTTCCGTTTTATCACATATGTCCCCTCCGCTGAAATAATATAATTAAATAGTGTAATTGAATTTAATTAAGACTTATGTTGTTGATAAATGTGTTATTGTTAAAGTTTAAATGGTGCAGTCAATGAGTATTATAATAATTAATAATTCCTTTACAGGACTCACACGAAGTTAAATAATTGGAGGGTTTTATATAGCGGCACAACTAGCAATGTACGATTTCAATAATAAGTTCACTAATATGATAATTTACGGCAATGTTAAGATATGATGATTAATAATAATTAAAATTAATGTTAATTATAAACTTAGCTTTAAACTTTATTCCTTTTTCTATTTGGTTCCCACAATGAGTATTAAAACAGAGGAGGTATTAAAGCTTGAATAGCCACAAAAATAATTTGAATTTTTAAAACAATGCTTCCATACTGTATGAGGAGTTGTATAAAGTTATTTAGCATTGAGTTCAATAACAAGATGCCATATGTTCTGTAAATGTTCTTCTCTGAAAATCACTTCTCTCAAATTTAGATTTATTTCATCAAAATATCAAGATATTGCTTCCCTATATTTCGTTTTATTTTCGAATTTTTCGAAAAGATGAGCATACTTGCAGATTTAAATAATGAATTTTAAAAATGTCCACTGAAAAGTTATAGTAACGAAACTATATTCAATATATGTGAAAATTTCCAAAAGTTTGATTTGCAAATTACTTGTATGAACCAATGTTCATTTCTTCTGAAAAGTAAATATCAGAGCTTTGATTTTCTTTAATACTTGACTACAAAGTACTGTTATCCGATAGTGTTAGTATATTATTGTATAAAACTCCATATTAGTATTTAGAAAAATAAACATTGAATTCAGAAAAATAAACATTGAAAAATAATTCTTGAATTGCTGATCATTTTCTGCTGCTTTGTTTTTATATTCTGAATTTTGAGTGCAACTGGGAGGTATAGAAGCTTTTTTTTTTAATGCATGATATTTAAATGTGTTTAACATAAATCATTATTTGTCGTTGTAAGCTATTCTGCGGTTAAAGAGCTCTGTATATTTTGTGGAACAATTTAAAAATGCCCTTTAAATGAATGTCTAAATTAAATAGAGGTGTCTGCTACTGAGTAGTATCCGTTGAAGATGTCCGATATTCAGAAGTATAAGTTAGAAAGTCTTTATATACCTCACATTAAAGAAAAATGGGCAGCCCCCCCCCCCCACACACACACACACACACAATATTTTCTAAAACTCTACGCCTATGCAATCACTGCGAAAAGACCAAAGCTCAGTAAAAAATCCAATTATACATACTTACAGGGCTTTCAAAAAGCTACAAATTATTGCTAATTGTTTATAGCTAGCACTTTTAGATTTTTAGATATATGTGTCGTGACGAGATTTCATAATATCTCGTCACTTATGTAAAAATCGTAATTTATATATCATATGTCAAGATTCTATATTTTTACATCAATTTAAACCTTGTTTTAAATATCCCTCTTGTATGTTAAATTCATTATTATACAAAATATTCTATACTAAAAAAACAGTTTTTCGCCATTTTATTAATCTGTGGAAACCGCACTCAGCGAGAGAAGTATTCGTTATTTGACCGATAAAATTCAAGGTTCTGTCTCGGGCAGAGCAGTTGTCTGGCTTGCTCGCGGCCTAGTAATATTTGTGCAAGACATGCACTTTTTCACACAATAGTTCTGGAGAGAAACTTCTGGATGAAATCGAAACCTCGCGTCGAGGGTATGCTTCCTTTTTCGGAACCCTGCTGTGGGGGTGTACCTTTGAAGTTTTCTATTGGTCGGTTCAGATAAATAGCTTTCCAACAGGTCAGAGTTGGATTAGCGAGGCGATCTTCCATCTTTGAGTATAAAACCAGAATCCTGAATATTTCTGGGCGCTTAAGCACTCCACCACTCATCAATTGCTGAAAGTGGTAGAGTACATATCTTCTGGTCTCAATAACAAGACACCCACAGCTGCGATTTTTCTGGACATACAAAAAGCCTTTGATAAAGTGTGGCACTGTGGATTAGCGTACAAATTGATCACTTTAAAAGTCCCTGACGCTCTTGTCAAACTTTTAATCTCATACTTAAATAACAGACACTTTCAAGTCAGAGTAGGAGATAACTTATCTACACCCAAGCTCATTAAAAGTAGTGTACCGCAAGGTTCTATCCTGGGCCCGACATTCTTTAGCTTATACCTGAACGACATCCCCAGGACTCCAAACACAGAGCTGGCACTCTATGCAGACGACAGTGCGATACTTACAGAACACCCCTATGTCTCAGTAATGCACAGACAGTTACAACAACACTTAGACATACTCCAAACATGACTGGAAAAATGGCGAATAAAATTAAACCCCAATAAATGTCATTGGATTTATTTTTCGAGGAAAAACAAACCACTGCCGCCACTGTACATAAACAATCATGCCTTACGCGCGTAAAAATCTACTAAATACCTAAGTGTAACGATAGATTCCCACCTAACCTGGAAATAGCACGTAACGAACTTAATCAAAAAAGCGTATATAGCTACAGGAGCCTTATACCCAATGATAGGAAGCGGAAATCTCAGTCAAACTGCTAATTTATAAATCGGTCATCCGCCCGGGAATGCTGTATGCAGCACCCGTATGGGGATATACCTGTAAAACTACAATAGACCTCCTAGAGACAAAACAAAGCAAAATCCTACGGATTATCAGGAAAGCTCCCAGGTACTTAAGAAATTCGGCAATTAGAAATAACTTCAAAATAAAAACTGTTAGAGCCCAAAATTAAAAAGCTAGCGCTTAAATTTTACAAAAATTTCCCATCCGTTCCAAATGAACTGTTATTCAATCTGCATGACTATGATCATCGCAAGGCCAAATCTCGTAAGAGACCCCGCACTGTTCTAAATATCGATAATCGGAATTAAAAAATCCCACCTCAAACATCTGATATTAAATAACACTCGCGACTAATGTTTGAAAAAAAAAATGCTAAACTCTAAGCTGCCAAAATGCGAGATAACCCTTAGATCTGCATCAACCCCCCAAACTGCTTAAACTGTAAATGTGCAACAAACTGCCACACCAGGAGCTAGGACAAATAATAAAATATAGTAAATAAAAACCTCGAACCTCCAATTAGGGTCACAGAATTAATGTCACAGTTTGACGATAAGAACCACATATTGACACAGGAGATTAAAGGCGCTTCGCGCCTGGTGCTCTGTCCTGAACGACACTCATTCTGGGCGCTCTTTCCTGTCTGGTTGTCGACACCCTCAGGTCGGCCCAAACCATTTTTAATGTTGCCCACCACGGTGTGCGGGAGTCGGCACAAGTCGAATCCTGGCCACCCGTGGGCATGGGAAGGAGTAGCCAATCATCGCCGAAGAACATCGATGAAGAGCCCGACGCCTAGCTGAGAGAGCTACGACGGTGATGTACGATGGGGCCCGAGGTCTATGTGCCGGGTCGAGTTGTTGGAATGGTACGGAATGCAACTATGAAGCCAAATTCCCTGCGGTATGAGGCGAATGTTTGAGTCCGACCTTTCTGCAACTCCGACTAGGGAGGTAAAAGTTGTTCACTCTTTGCAACTACTCCGGTCTTACGGAAGCATAAATAGAAAGATTCTTCACATTAAATACGTAAACTCTGGCTTCCGTTCCTAAATTATATTTACTTGAATAATTACTAGTTCTATTTTGCTTGACGAATTCGATAATTTACTCATCTAAATTATAAACGGAATTCTTCTCTGAGAGCGGGTTTTCTCCCGTTGTTGTTACCATACCTTTTAATTATTTTGTGTATTGATACTTAAATATAGCTGTGCCACTTCTTATTATGTTGTAGAAAAACTTATTATTTTCATTGGTTAATTCCGTGGCAATTTGCGATCCTGAGTCCAGTGTTAGAGTTATTTGTTGTTGCGCTGATTATGATTCAGCTAATTCTGTCTATAAACTACTAATCTAATTAAGTTAATTTAATATAGAGAATATTGCATCCTAAATTGGTGTGTTATTTGACTCTTCCAAATTGTAATTAATATAAGTGTTTTCAGGGAAAGATGTCGCCTTACCAGGTAAGGGTTTTATTTACTTATCCGGCATCTTGTATTTGTGCAGCAGGTCATCCATGAATTTATTCCTAGACGTGAGATCTTTCGAAATAGAACCTGGGTTGTGCCAAAGAATATCACGGCATTAGCATATTTGCTTCTTATTAACTTCAGACATAATGTTTACCTTATTTGCTTCGTATCACATAAAATGTTGGTCCACACCTGTCCGCGTGACAATAATTGTACGTGTGACATAAGCATTATAAACTTGAAAAAACAAAATTTTTCAATCTTCTTCCAATTAACAGGAAGATTACTCAAAAACTATGAGAACTGTTTTAAAAAATTAAATATTGATTTAGAAACAAAATTTCCTTATTCATATTTTTACCGTTTACAATTTATATCTATCTTTCATAGTATAAAATATTGAAATTATTTTTTATATTCATAATCTGGACCATATTTCAAGACAAAACAAGAAAAATTATTTACATTTTTAACACTTTACAACATAGTTGAAAAGTGTTTATGACTTTGTTCATTCTGTTTGTCTGTCTGTACATTCTGTCTGTCTGTCGAAATATATTCGGTAGTTTTTTAAATAAAAATTAAAATAATAATTACGCCCATATTATATAAAGAGATCACGTGATCCATTTCAAAATAAAATATGGCATCCATCTTGTGTCAAATCGTGATTTTTAAAGTTATTTTTAATTCATATTTAGTGCTGTATCCGTCCTAGAACAGTTTTATTTTTGTTTTGTTCATTCTGTCTGTCTGTCTGTCCGTTAGCACGATAATTGCAGTAAAAATAACTTTATCAAAATGACATTTTAGTATGTTGTTCAGACGGTCTGTGGGACCTATGGGAATATAAATGAATAATAGTACCCAATTAGTTTTGGACTGAACCCGGGTTGAAAAAATTCAATACATTGAGCCCTATGCGACCTTCTTCTTCATAAGCGAATTTAAAATTCACAAATTGCTTTGAAAGTTTTAGGAAATATTCAAATTATCCCATAAAAAGTATGGAAAAAATTTCAGCAAAATATATTCGGTAGTTTTTTAAATAAAAATTAAAATAATAATTACAGCCATATTATATAAAGAGATCACGTGATCCATTTCAAAATAAAATATGACATCCATCTTGTGTCAAAATCGTGATTTTTAAAGTTATTTTCAATTCATATTTAGGACTGTATCCGTCCTAGAACAGTTTTATTTTTGCTTAATTTCTGCGCATCTACATTCTGAAACAACGCAATTACAATATATTTGGGATTAAATGATCACTGCCATCCGTCTTCTGTCAAGATCGTGATTTTTATAGTTCTTTCTAATTTATATTTAGTGTTGAATGCGTCCTAAAACCGCTTTGTTTTTGCTTAATTTCTGTGCATCTACATTCTGAAACAGCGTAATTACAATATATTGGAGTTTAAATGATCATCAAACTTTGATTATTTCTACAATGAAGCCTAATTTTCACTTATGGAGAATGTAAACACATAAAGATGTAGGATGAGTTGTATAAGAATTGCTGAATTTCTTTAACACAAAATTATTTAGCTCTTTGAGTGTGAAATATAGCTGGTATGAATGAAACATTCATTGATTTTACATAGAAAACAGACGATTTTATAGCAGACTTTTTCGATGAAGTTTTAAGCACAGAGTTAAATGACATTTACCCCCATGGTTTTAAGTTTTAAAATAAAATAAATTATTGTAGCATTGTGATGAATAAAAGGAATGGAATAAAAGTGTATGAATGAAATATTTACAGCTTTTACATAGAGAGCCGGACGATTTATATTTTGATGACGTCATTTGAATAAAGTTCATTTCTTTCGATGAAATGTTAAGTTCTCAAATGTAATAAATTATTGTATTATTTTGATAATTTTAAAAATATTACCGCTGAATATATCGCATTTTAGAGATGTTTAAACCAGGCGACTTATATTTCAATGACGTCATTTGAATAAAGTTCATTTTTTTTCTATGAAGTTTTCAAATTTTCAAATATAATAAATTAATGTAGTATTGTGATAATTTTAAAAATATTACCGCTGAATGTATCGCATTTTAGAGATGTTTAAATAAAATTGCATTGCAGTTGGAAAGTGTTCCTTAATCACTGCTTTATGCATGATTGATCTTTCTTGTTATCTATTAAGTTCGGAGGTATAAGTGTCTGACGATAAATAGCCAAATCTGGAAACCCCCTTCCGAACTTCAGCATATGGCAATCCTAGATGCACGTCATAGAAAAGACTGTACAGGCGTTTTCTCCGGTCTGGTTTTCAAAGGAAAAGACTCCAATGAGGGAATTCTACACGTTCGCAACAAAATGTTTTTCGGAATATTTTCTTCTGCCAGTTAATTACAAATCACGTGCTTCTCAGCCATCCTTCCTTGCAAATGTATTTATTCTTTAACCGCATTTTTGCCAATAAGGATGGATACCACACCAAATCGTGTGATGTTGCCAAGAACCCCGTGAAAATTTGTTAAAGAATTTTGCTGACAAATACAATGAAACGTTTTTGAATGTTGATGAATTCGTCGATATCGATGTCTATCTCACAGCAAGTGAGGCACTTACAGACAGTGATATAGTGTACAATATGAAATCGTCTTTAGATACCGCTAAAGAAAATGATGATGAAAGTGTACTAATAGAATCAATACCGAGTACAACAGATACCGAGCACAACAGATGAATTGGAGCCAGCACATCTCAGGAAAGTTGGAGCATCACGTCCAGGTCACCACTCTATGGCGATAGTGCAATGTCTTATCTTAATCATTACGGAAGCATCATAAAAGAGAAGTTTATTTACAGGAACATAACGTAAGATATTTACAAGTATTTACATAGCCTAATGCTACATCAAACGTGAACGTAGTCGTCCGAAATTCGACTGTACATGTGTGTCTGCTTTGAGAATGCTCTGGGGCTGCTTTTTATGAGCCAGCGCAAAAGCGTTGCGCATGCATCGCTTGCAAAGTGGAGAGTCTCTGGAGATCAAGAAGCTGTAGAGATTTTCATGGGAGAGCTGAGGATGCTTTATCACTTCATCTGAAGGCTTTATGCAAATCACTGGAGGAGTGTCATACATGAGATACCAGAGAACTAAGCTAATTCCTTAATTCCAACTATACAAATATAGTTTCATACATAAATGAAGGCCCAGTGTCCCTGAACCTGGTATGGGGTATATACTGTCATACCGCCGCGAGAAAGTGTCTGAACAGAGTTGCCGCAAGTAGACGAGTCTAAGAAAGGAGGGAGAAAGGTTTAAAATCGACTGAAACATTTGGCAAATCAGGCGCACTTCGTTAGGCGAGGAATCCGTTTCGTCTATCATGATGTCCTAAAAAAAATAGTAGAGATATTTTTTATCCGACAGTTAAACAAAAGTTTCGTATCAAATGACATTAAATTATGGATTAATTTAAAATTTTCTCGTCATTTAAACTCAGATGATTTATTATTATAGGCGACAGCGGCTACGGTAAGCCGTCAATCTATTAGAACAAAGTAATTTTAGACATTTTCTTTTAGATTCGTTCGGTTTTGGGAGAGAAAAGCTTACAATTTAAAACTAGAATTTATATCATTTTGTTTAAAAATGTGGAATTAGATGAAAATTATTACAGTTTTCAATCAGCAAGTTACGCAATTATTAGTCAGCAAAAAGGAAAAAAAATAAATGATAAATAAGCAAAATTATGACTTTAAAATATTCATTCTTTTCATATTTTTCAATCAATTATAAAATATTCATTCACATTCATTGGAATAACTATTATCTACTATGTCCGAATCACTTGAATTGTCTTTACTTGACGAAGAGTCTGAATCGCTATCCGACAGATTTATCACTAATTTATCCACAATATCGTCTATCAGTCCATCAGTCCATCTTTCTTCCAATAAATAATCTCTATTTTTTCATTGTGTTCACTGTGTTTCTTCCATTCATTTTGTGTTACTTTTAAAAAAGCTTCTTTAAGCAATGATTGTAAATTGTTCAAACTTAAGTCACCTGCTACATTTTTTCTCGGATGCAACGTTTGACAGACGACCAGGCCCGGTTTAAGGCGTGGGCGGCGTGGGCAATTGCCCACAGCGGACGAATTAGGGGCGGCCATTTGGAAGTGAAATTAGGTGTAGTAAGAATGACTTTTGTGGTCGTATTAAAAAAAATATTTTGAAAATGAACCAATTTTGTGCCACTTTAATATAAATGAATTTACTTTTTTAGATAGTAGTATTAAAATATAAAAAGGATAAAATCGTTCTTCTCCCATAATTATATCTTTTTCGAAGCAATGTACAGTTCTGCTTGAAAGTACGTACGCTCAAACACGGGAGATTACCAGATTTTAAACAACTTGCAGCTGGGTGCAGCCTGCAATCCCTTAGGGGGCTTTGTTTCCCCAAATACTGCGAAAAACCCAAGGGCCGATTCTCAGAATTTTTTCCTGGTTTCAAATTCAAATTGCAAACACATGGATGCGGCCTCTATGATCGCACTTCTAAAAGGACGGGAGGGAGGAGATTAGTCCAGATGGTCATTCTTTTGGTCGTCTACCGTTTTAGCTGATTTACCGTTTTAGCTGATCTAGCTGAAGACCATGTAGATAACAAACACAATGACTACAAGTAAAAAGCTACTTCTTATTGTTCAAAGTGTTGTGTTATGCTGCCGTACAAGATTCACAAATCCATCGACAAATATGGCTGTCTTTTAAGTTCTAACTATTCGGGTAACTTTTTCTTTCAATTATTTAAAATATTTTTGCAAAATTTCTTAATTGACTACATTTTTTGTTGATTTTTAATGTGTTTTAACCAATAAAATTAATTTGGTACTGAATTTAGTCTTTGGTATTAGCCCCAGAATAATATTGATAAAAGAATAATTTTTCATGTTTTTATCCAAAATAATATGCCCCGTGGCTGTTCTATGAGGAATTTCAGAGGCAAATAACTAAGCAATGGTGTAAAATGATCTTAATTTTGTATTTTTTCCAGTTTCATTGCAAAATGAAAAAAAAAAATGGTACAAAATATTTTTGCGAAGTAAAATATTCCTTTTTGAATATTTGCATGAAAGTGCAAAAGTTGTTTATAAATTGTTAGAGCTGTTTCATAAATTAATAAATTTATTCTATAGACTCAATCTAGGAATTATATATATTCTTTTGCTCATGCATACAAATTTCTGTCTAGATATACGTTCAATATCCGTAAATACTATTTTATATTTTCATAATTACACTATTAGTTATAATTTAATACACTTTTAAGTAAAATGTTAATTAAACAACCTTAAAATTTCTAATATACATTTTGATATTGTGATTTTTTTTATTTCTACTCAAACAATTCATTTAATATCCCCATGTTCTAGTCAACATTCGATTTATTATTATTCTTATATAAAGTTGTATTGTATGATATGTAGTATTTTTTTGTCCATTTTTTATTTCAAAACCAAGAAAAAATGAAACATTGACGTTCCTCTTTTCCAACGAATGGAATTTATTTTTTATTCTTAATTCACCCTATTTTTATTACCCCACTCGAAAGTTCATATTTTTTAATTTCTAACCCCCCCCCCCCCCCGTCCTTTTTAAAATGAATTTGGAAGCATTTGGATATTTTCCTGTGTTTCTGTTGGGCCCATGTATCTCCAAATTCTTTTCAGATGTTTTCTTTTATTATTTTTTTTCAAAATTACGAAAATAAATATTACGTGTTTTACCGCCTTGTTCTCAAATGGTTGCAAATATGATTTTCCCCTCTCTCTTAGTTTTGTTATGCACTTTATCTTTCGGCAGAAAATTAGAATATTTTTAATTTTTACCCCCTCCACCTTTTTTTCCTAATTGTTGTCCCCTTTTCTATTCTATATATTTTTCCTGCTTTTGAATTAGGTTTTGTATCTTCGAACATTTTTTTTTTATATTTTTTTCATTCACTTGTCACAAACTCAGGGGCATTTTAAACATTACATTTCAATCGTCTTCACTCCCCAGTGAATCTATAATAATGAAAAGAAGAATCTATCTGTGTGTTTGTCCACAATGCCGACCGATATCTATCTCATTGAATTTTTTCACACAGTCTCATCTACAGTTACCTTACACCTTTCTGGTAGGTCGGACGGTCTGGGTTTCAACAACAACAACAACACAGTCTCATCTCCGGGGCGCGGTAGCCCATTGGTTAGCGCGCTGGAGTTGCACTCGGTAGGCCCGGGTTCGATTCCAGCCACTGCCAAAAACTGCCGCCGTGTTCATGCGGAGTACGATCACGTTAAACATGTGGGTCCGAAAGTCCTTCCGAGAGGTTGGTGGTAGGGGAAGGAGGGTACGGTCCCTGTGGATGCCTCCCCCACTGGGTTCCGGTCTAAATTGGGTGGCACTTCCCGACCGTCCAAACAGTTACCTTACACCTTTCTGGTAGGTCGGACGGTCTGGGTTTCAACAACAACACAGTCTCATCTCCGGCCATCCATTTTGTTACTCCATGTCTTCGGACGAGTCGGTTGGCCTGGGCTTTCGACACAGTCTCATCTATACCTGAACTAATGCATCTCGAAGGCATTTTACCAAAATTTACATTCGATTTTTAACGAATTTTTAAATTCCAAAATCAGATAATCTCCAGCTACTGATATGACCTAGCAGCTTTATTCTCGATTTAACAGTTACAGAATCTCCAGCCATCGATATGATCTAACAGCTAATCATACGATTTAACAGCTACCGTAACGATCTAATGCCACGTTCATCTCCTAGAGGTTATTTATCTTTCATTCATTTATATTTTGCATCACGGAGAGCGTTTATGTTTTTTTTCGCTTTGCGGATAGCGTACTGGTAATTTGACGTCGGTTTAGGATTTGAAGAAAATTGAGTAGTGTTATTTGTAAATGTAGTAACGGGGGTTTATTTGCATCCCAGTCAATACCGGGTAATTCGTTTCAGTGATGCAATAAAGCAAATGTTAAATTAGTCAAAGTGTAAAATTTTGTTGTAATTTGGATAGTATTCCATTATTATGTATATTTCCGTATGTATATTTCCACCTATTCTGTTCAAACCTCACCAATCATTAAACATCTTTAGAATCCCCCAAGTTCATTTAACTTTTTTTTTAAACAAAACAAAATATCTCGTGTTTGTGCACTAATATTTCACAAAAGAATAAGTAACCAGACTGATGTGCAACAATCGTGGCATTTCAAATATTACAGCTTTCTCACCCATTAGAAAACTTGATTTTTGAAGTATAGTTGTTATATTCTATGTTCCTTCTGTATGTTAATCAGATTTTAGAGGGGCTACAATGGACAGTCACAAACTGCTTCGAAATAGAATCCCAGATTTTTATCTGCGAAATCAAAAACCAACAAATTTAAATATTTTTGCATTTTAAATTTAATATTAAAGATTAGCTATTTAAATAAATTGCTGATAATATAACCGGCAAAATTCTGAATTGTCCTGTTATATTATGTCTTAGCTTCGTAGGGATTGAAATGCTTTTCCTTCATCTCTCCTCTTTCCTAATTTATTCATAAAATCATTTCTTTGATTTGCTTATAATGTTTTACTGCTGAGATATACAAATTTTTCATAAGATTTATGCAATTAAAAATTCAAATTTTATTAAAAAATGGATGAGGGCAACTTTCATGACACTACATAATGAGTAAGTTACTTTTGATTCCTGATAAATTCAGAAAAATATAATCGGCGGTGACTATAGTCCGATGGAACCGAAATTGCTTTGCGTGAATAATATTTTGTAAGATAAAACTCCAGTAAAGTTCAATAAGTTTATTCGATTATTTCAGACTCATTTGTTTCGTTTATAGGCTTTCAAAGCAATACAAATTACTAGCAATACAAATTAACTATTTGTAACTAGCTAGCGCTTTTAATTTTCACCCCGATTTCATCTGAAAACTCCGACCATAGACTCCACTTTTATATATTCGATTATTTTACTAACTTGATTTGCAGTATAAAAATTAAACTTACTGTGGAGATTTTACATTCGAGTTAATCTATAAACGTGTCTGACGGCACATAAATACGTAATTGAATGCGTATATTTCCACCTATTCTGTTCAAACCTCACCAATCATTAAACATCTTTAGAATCCCCATATTCATTTGACTTCCTAATTTTTTTTAAACAAAGCAAAATATCTCGTGCTTGTGCACCAATATTTCACAAAAAAGTAAGTAACCAGACTGATCTGCAACAATCGTGGCATTTCAAATATTACAGCTTTCCCACCCATTGGAAAACTTGGTTTTTAAAGTATAGTGGTTATAATTTCGATATACTTCAAAAACCAAGAAAGTGACCTAAAATCCAATTATATACACTTGAAGGATTTTTAAAGAGCAATAAATTCATACTAATTGTTTATAGTTATCACTTTTAGTTTTTAAGGTATAAGCATTACAAACTTGAAATACTTCAAATTTTCAAACTTCTTCCACTTGACAAGATGATTACTCGAAAACTATAAAAGCTTTTTTAAATATACATATAAATTTAGAAACTAAATTTCCTCATACATATTTTTTTATCACTTAATATAATTCTATCCATCTTTTATAATTTCGAAGATATTTCGAGTGAAAGTATGAAACATGGAAAAAAACTCATTTTTATGTTTCAAAGTTTAAGCCACCCCTCCCCCAAAAAATAGAGTTCGATCCAAAATCCAATTATATACACTTGTAGGGCTTTTACAGAGCTGCAAATTTATGCTTATTGTTCAAAGCTAGTTCTTTTAGTTTTTGAGATGTTACTAACTTGAAAAATGAAAAAATTTCAATCTTCTTCAATTTGACAAGACGATTACTCGAGAACTATAAAAGCTTTTCTTAATAATAAATATAGATTTTGATACTAAATTTCCTAGTACGTATTTTTGTCGTTTACTATTTATATCTTTATTTTATAGTTTAAAATGAAAACAAGAATAATAAAAACACTCGCTGGGACAGCGTTTTCTAGAAAAAAAATTTTGAATATTAGAATATTGATATTGTTATTATAAGTGTCCAAAAGGTTTACATTTTTCATAACACTTCGTTTTCCCTACACAGAAACCCCAAACATAGATGTTATTCCCGTAAACTTACATATAATATGATTGTTTATTTAATATTTTTGAATGCCGTTTTCTTCTTATGATTTAAAAGAAGTTTGAAAATTTGCGACCTTCCGAGTGTTCATTTCCCTTTAAAATCATAAATTTTGTTCACTTCACTCCATTTGTTCTAGAAGTTTTGTCTCTCCAGACTCCTATACACACCCATACACACATTACACTCACGCACAGACACCCATTTAAAAATAATTGATATGGGTTAAAGGATGTCCAAAACGTATATTAATCCATCGAAAATTCGAGTTTTCGACCCCAACATTATTTTCCAATACATCATTTGTGTGCAGGGAAATTACAAATAAAGTCCAAAATTCAGTTATGTATTATAAATTACTGCTGCATTATGCATGCATGTAGAAAGAAATGTAAGGCATTACATTTTCCAAACCGCTAATTAAAACTCTAAATTTAGATGAGAATAAAATTTGATAGTGTGAGATCAGAAATAGATCTCACACTTTGATGAGACAAACTTATATGTGTAATTTATTGTGCACAAAACGGCAAACAATACTGTCAGTCTAGATGGCGTCGAGTTTTACAACACGGGAACCCAAAAGGTCACAAAATCATAAATTTAGGGGCGCCAAGACAACGGGGGGGGGGGGGCGAGCGGACCCTTACGAGGATGTGAATCATGCTATTGGATAAAGATTAACCAATGGAAAATGGGCTTGTTGCGTCACATTAAGAAGGAAGGAATTATTAATGAAACATTAAGAAAATTTTTATTATATATTTGTATTTTATATTTATATATATGAAGGGCGGCCCCAAACTGTCTTGCCCACACACGAAAATATCCTTGAACCGGCCCTGCAGACGACCATATGTATTCAATACATCACCGGCGTGAGTCCGCCATTTCTTGCTGAGTGGAAACTGAAACTAAAACTCCCTATGGGAGTTAACATGGGGCAAAATTTTAGACGTTTATAAGACCCCTTTTCATGTATATTTAACGGAAATCCTTTGAATCCGTGATTGAGAATGAATTAAACTATTAATTACACCGCAAAAATATATTATTAATACTATTTTTAGCTTAAAAATAGCAATTTTAGTGCTTTTATGTTTTTCTCTTGAGTGTCAAAGGGCGATTTTCGAAGAAAACTGGTACCGTTATGACAATTATAGTAACCTTTTACAGCAACCTCCCTCACTGTATCGCCCAGAAAAACTGGGTGTTTTAATGGCGGACGCTGGAAAATGCCGATAGTGTTACGGAACAATTTAGGAAGCTGATATTTTTATTCTATGAAGTAAAAAATAATTGTTTTGTTTAAGAAGCTTATTATTTGCTTTAATTCAATTTATATTCAATCTTTACGATAAAATGAGTTCTTGTGGAAGTGCATACTCTTAGGAATTCTAATTCAAAAGTTGTTGAATAGATAGATGTTCGACATTAGCGTTTTTTTTTTAACATTGAGGACTCTTATGTTTGACTTAAATGAGGTAAGTGTATTTTCTTTAATGGAATTTTTAAATTTTAGAAGTAAACTACATTCGTCACAAGCTAGTTGATACTTTCATAATAGCTAAATGATTTTAAAATTTTAGTTTATTTTGAAGGTGTTTGCTAGCAAGATGAGTGTTAATGATAAGAATTATTACGTTAATCTGTAATAAATGTATTTAGTATTTTTGTACAGGATTAAGTTTCAATAGTTATATAAAGGGTAACTAACTATATATATATTATACATTGTTTAAATACATGGTATATTGGAAAAGTGTATTGTAATATGTATAGATGAGTTAAATATTGTGATTGTAATTCTAATTCAAGTTTTTGGAAGGTTTGTATGGTTTGAGACTTGAACATGAATCATACATTTTAAGGGGGGGGTAAATATTAATTTGCTACTTGAGATTTATATGTGATATTTTGACAAAACAAAATATTCAGGCTAAAAATTTTATTAATGTAATTTGGGTGTCCTTTTTGTGTATTATACTGTGCAATAGAACTGAAATTAATGCATTATAGAAAAAAGAAAATGCATAAGCTCCCTACTTTATTTTAATTGTAAAACAATCAGGATTATCAATAATATTAAATAAAAAAATCATTTAGTTTGCAAGTTATTGCAAGAAAATGAATGGCACATATTTCAGAATATAGGTGTGAGTGGTTCTCATAAATATTACTTGGTTATAAATTTATCACAAATTACATAAAATAAAAGAAATATTGTTAAAACTAAGTCAGCCATGCAAATATATTATGATGAGTTTATTGATATCATTCTTGTAGATTAAACACATTTTATTTGCAAAAAAAAAACCACTAGATTTGTATTTCAATGATTCCAACTAACTCGCCTACTTTCACTTGATATTTATTAAGCACCAGTTCTTAAACATGGGTATAACTAAGAAAAAATTTTGAACTAAGATATGATATAGCAAAGTATTTTTACTTTCCCCACTAAAGAGAAGCTAAAAATTTGCGTTAAGTGATATTATTAAACACTAATAAATGCCTTAATAAAAAGTTATTTTAAACTCTTAAAATTAAACAAAACATTTTAAAATTTAAATTAGTTAAAATTAAAAATCAAATGTGGTGATTGATTTTAAAATTAAATTTTATGGGATATGATCTCGGTGTCTATTCAGAAGGCCAGTGATTTTGACCAAGACTTTTTGAACAAATAACAATTTATGAACTATAAAAATAGATGCTGTATGCAAATCTTTTATTCCATGCATGTTGATTACAGGCATAAGCAAAAACAATAAATAAATAAACACTTTATCAAAAATATAATTGTTAGCAGGTAGTAAGTAGGTAAATATTCTTGGATGCAGTGCTATAATCTATTTTACTCAGTTGTACTGTCATTTTGGTCATTGAATTGTAAATCAGCTTATATTTTTTTCTTCATTTTAAGTCTTTTAACTGGAAAATGAGTTTGTGGCAGTTCAATAAAAGTTTCATAGCAGTAGATGGAAGGGCAAAATTCCACTTTAAGTAACTAATAAATAACAAATTGAAATAGTAATATTTAATAGTATACATTGTTCTATGGTTCAGTAGTGCTATGTAATCCATTTGCACTATTTACGCCTTTGAATAAATTGTGTGATGAGTTGTAATTAGGGCAGTGCTATTATCGTATTACAAATTTATACAATATTTTTCATTTCTTTTTTAAAGATCACGATTTTAAAGCAGAGTTTTACCCATATAAGTCAAATGCAAAATGCATAATTTATCTAACCCTTTAACCATTTTGAATGATACTTATGTAAATAATAAGCTTAGTATTTATTTTATTTTTTTTTTTGTAAGATACACAAAATCTGCAAAAACTCATATTTTTCAAGGTTTGGGATTTTACAATAAATGCAAAATGCAAGAAAAATTTATTAAAATGTTTGCAATTTTAATTATTTCATTGAAAAAATTTATTTTAGTTCATTCACTGTGTTGGAATTTAGTTTGACATTTTATGGAATATGTATGAATTTTTGGAACTTTTAACAAATGTTCTTCTAACTTTGTTCTGTATTCTTCACGAATTCCTGCCCTAGTTGCAATATATAACACAGTAACATTATAAATTATTACTATTATGGTTTTCAAAACCTTGAACATTGTGGTTCAATTGACAGTGTGTGTGGGTGGGTGTGGGGGGGGGTTAAAATGCATTTCCACATGGCCTGCTTTTTAGAACAGGACTCACCACTGCTGACTCTGTGCTTAAATTTTGTAGACCTCTTCTATTGTGACTAACTATTGGATCAATCAACTTTCTTCAATATTCAAGAAAATTGAGCTCAGGCTGCAATAGTAAAGTTCAACGTCAGAGAATTCACTTATAGAGGTGCCAAAGCCCCGATACAGTACCATGTCCCAGTCCCAGTGCAGATACTTGCATTCTCAACACAGAATAGCAAAAAAACTTGCTGTGTACTACAATTTTACAAACTTCTGTGGTAACAGTCAGTCCTACCATGCAGCAGCCAAGTTTATATTCACGTACACATTATAATACATATAAAATCAGACAGTCAATTTTATATACTATATATTTCTTGAGAAAGCATGTGGAGTGTGTGGTGTCACTCAGTTTTCCCTCCATGATGGTTATGTCCACTTATTTATTATTTATAAAAATTTTACAACCTGAATGATCTTTCTCAACCAGCTGTCTAAACAGGTACCTTATAACACGTTTGAGCAGCTCGAACGGTCTAAATAGGAACATATAATATATAGCAATATGAGAGTTGTGAACAATTATTTCCTAAATTATCGTGTTCACACATGCAAATATACATCTTTCCAAAAATGTGTTCATAAGGTTTTAAAACATCTTCAGAGCTGATTGCACATCTCATAATACCAAATAAGACGAGATGGAACTCAATGCATTCTGCCGTCGAACACATATGTCAGTTTCTGAAGGAGAATGAGGAGAAACTACACAAGGTTTTCGATGCTGCTGGTACAGTGCCTAGAAGTCTAAGCACTGTACTACAGGGATTAGAAAAGCTGCTGCCTCATGATGTTAATTTTTTATATGAATATATTGTAATGAATTCGGATCATCTACCGGTATTGGTGACATTCGATTTGAACACTCCCCTTCCAGCCTCTCTGGGACAAGAGAGGATGAACTAGGACGTATTCAAAAGAGCACTTTTCTAGCCGCACTTTGCAGTACCTAACATTATGAGCACGGCGGATATTGACTCCGCCACGCACACACTCACAACAAAAATCAGGAGAGCTATTGCCTCTGCCACAACACATCGTGAGTCACCAAAAATGCCAACACTTTCCCACCATGTCAAACAGTTAGTTAAACAGAGAAATAGAATGCGTGAGACATGGCAGGCTAACAGAGACCCTACCCTTAAAAGAGAGCTTAATAGACTCACGTGTAAAATCAGTGAAAAAATTGTCGCAGAAAAGCAGCAACAGTATAAAGAATTAATCGAATCCCCTAGCCAGGAAAACGTATCGCTCTGGCAATTCGCTAAAAGACTCAGAAAACCTCGAATTAAACTCCCGCCACTAATATATGCCGCTAATATCGCGTACTCAGACGAAGAAAAGGCAGAGGCGCTTGCTAGGCATTACGAAAAGCAATTTGAACCAAACCACGATCTAATGTGTCAGGACACCCTAAGAATGGTTAGGCAAACTCTAAACAATTGCAGGAACTCCCCGGTCACGGCTGAGATTAACCCAGCCACCCCGCAAGAGATAGTAGAGATTATCAAAAACCGTAAAAGCCCAGGGCACGACAAAATCAGGAATATCGCAATAAAAAACCTACCCTTAAATATAATATTTTACTTGACCATCTTAATAAATAAAATACTAGAACTAAATTATTTCCCCAAAGAATGGAAGGAAGCGATAATTATAGCGATCCATAAACCTGTTGAGGATGCCTCAATTCCAGCCAACTACAGACCAATCAGTTTGTTACTGACACTTAGTGGAATTACTGAGAAAATAATTCTTAAGAGGCTGAACACGCACCTTAGTGAGAATGACATTATCATTCCGGAGCAGTTTGGATTTCGGCCAAAACACTCCACCACTCATCAATTGCTGAGAGTGGTAGAGTGCATTTCTTCTGGTTTTAATAATAAGACACCCACAGCTGCGATTTTTCTGGACATACAAAAAGCCTTTGATAAAGTGTGGCACTGTGGATTAGCTTACAAATTGATCACTCTAAATGTCCCTGACGCACTTGTCAAACTTTTAATTTCATACCTAAATAACAGACACTTTCAAGGCAGAGTAAAAAATAACTTATCTACACCCAAGCTCATTAAAAGTAGTTTACCGCAAGGATCCATCCTGGGCCCGACACGCTTTAACATATATCTAAATGACATTCCCAGGACCCCAGACACGGAGCTGGCACTCTATGCAGACGACACAGCGACACTTGCAAAACACCCTTACGTCTCAGTAATGCACAGACAGCTACAACAACACTTAGACATACTCCAAACATGGCTGGAAAAATGGCGAATAAAATTAAACCCCAATAAATGTCATTGGATTTATTTCTCTAGAAAACGTAAACCTCCGCCTCCTCTGTACATAAATAACCATGCCCTAAAAGCGGAAAAATCTACTAAATACCTAGGTGTAACGATAGACTCCCACCTAACTTGGAAACTGCACGTAACGAACATAATCAAAAAAGCGTATATAACCATAGGAGCCTTATACCCAATGATAGGAAACGGAAATGTAAGTTATCAAAATAAACTCCTAATTTATAAATCGGTCATCCGCCCGGGAATGCTGTATGCAGCATCAGTATGGGGATATGCCTGTAAAACTACCATAGACTTATTTGAGACAAGACAAAACAAAACCCTAAGGATTATAAGGAAAGTCCCTAGATACTTAAGAAACTCTGTAATTAGGAAAGACTTCAAAATAAAAACTGTTAGAGCCCAAATTAAAAAGCTAGCGCTTAAATTCTACAAAAATCTGCCATCTGTCCCAAATGAACTATTATTTAATCTGCATGACTATGATCATCGCATGGCTAAATCTCGTAAGAGACCCTGCTCGGTACTTAACTTTGATATTCGGTACTAGGAACGTTCCACCTTAATCAGTTCATATTAAATAAAACTCGCGATCTTTGCTTTTCTACAAAATGTCTTAAATCCTAAACTGCTAAAATGCTAGATAACCCTCAGAACTTCATCAACTCCCCAAACTGCTTAAACTCTAAAGGTGCAACAAACTGCCACACTAGGAGCTAGGTCAAATAATAAAAACAGTAAATCAAAAACCTCGAACCTCCAACTATGGGCCAATGAAATAATGTCATAGTATGAAGATAAGAACCACACCTAGAGATTGGAGATTAAAGGCGCTTCGCGCCTGGTGCTCTGTTCTGGACGAAACTCTATGTCTCTGCTATAATGACATTTCCGGTTATACTCTCGGACCCAAACATATAGTCATCAGAGGTGTCCCCCCCAGGGGGCGGCACCGCCATTGATTGCGGTGTACGGATCTTAGGTCTGTACCTCTGGTCCTCCGTCTGTTGGGGGAAAATCAATCGGGTTACCCTCTCAGTGATGAAGTGGCCGTCGAACCACTGAACTGTCTGGGCCCCGACTCTTCCAGGTGGTCGTGCCCACTGGACTGTGTCTATTCATGACCTGAGCCAAGGGCCGACCGGTGGCTGGTGTCGAGCTTGGCGGGTGTTCATCGGCCCCTGCCCGGTGAATGATTCCGTCGAGTCAGCGACCTGGCTGCGGCTCCGCTGGAATGGAGATTTGGAAACCCTTGTGGCTGGTCTCAATATGGGCAAAAACCTAACCGGTTGTCCGGCCAGCTGCTCTAATTCTAGTCATCAGAGGTGGATCAAGCTTGCATGGGGTCCCTGGCTTAAAATATTGATAGGGCCCTTGCAACAAATTAATTTCTGTTTATTAGTAAAAAGGGGTCACTATTGATATATGAATATAGTCAACCAAATGCAACTTGATGATATAGACCTAAAACATTTAACTGGGAATTTAAATGAAATTAAAAATTTGTCATTTTAAATGACTCATTTACTCATTTTACAGATGTTCAATTTCCAAAAATCATACTACTTAAAATATTCGAAATGAAAAGTATGAGAAACAGACGGTGTTGAATTTTGATTTTACACAATTATTTATTATTTGTGTGGGTACTTTATATAAATATATATATATATATTTTACTCTGATATCCTTCAGATACTATTGTATTTAGATATATTTACATTTAAGTTGATTACAATGAACATGCTCAGAATTAATGAGAAAGAATTGCATGATTTTGCTTCATAAACTATTATTTTGCTAACCTGAAATGTGTAAAAATGCATTTATATTTCTATAGGAATTAATTAAGATCTAAAGGGGTTTAAAGTATACTAATTATTTATTCGCAAACAGTTTACATACATAATTGTTGTCGTTGTACTTTCGGAATTATTGTATTTCTTAAATTGTAAATTACAAAAATGTTGAAAATAAGGTGGGAAATATGACTGCGTTAATGAAATAGTCAACCCATTAATTTTCAAAAAGTTACACTTTTTAAATTTTTATACGACCCCCTTAGATAAATTTGGAAACAGATATTCTTAAACTTCTTTTTAGGACCATCAATTTAAATATTTTAATAGAATGAATAACAATGTCATTTAGATCAGCTCCTGAGATTATTGCACGTGGTGACGTTTAGTGCTAGCCTGGGTATAATTGTACCAAGTTTTGGTAGAATATATCGGGCTAAGCTAATCAAGATGTTTTCGCCGGAGGAAAAAAGGAAATTACTGCTTATTAGAGATTTATTTGTTAAGATCTTTGGAAAAACAGAGGAGGAGGTACAGAAGAAACTAGAGGAATATAATTGAATTTCAAAGGAAAGTGTACAAACTGAGGGAGAACAGGAGATAGCCGAGATGCCTAGGCCCGAAGACAAGAAAGCCAACGACAGTAAGGAGATACCCAAGGCAAAGAGGAGGACGTGAAAGGCAGACAGACCAAGAGTAAGGGAAAAAATATTTTCGAAAGGCACAGGAAGGACAAGGAAAAAGAGACTCTCAGATGGGCAGATGCATGGAGATCAATGAGGAGGAAAAGAAAAAAAGAAAAGACTTGGACGGAGCAGCACCTGCTGAGAGGCTGGTGCGACAGGCGCACAAGACTCCTGAGTACTTCACATCCTTCGCTGCCAGATGCGAAGCAAGCGTGAGATATACCCCTGAGACACCCAAAAATGAAGCCTTCGATATCCACAGACACTGTGAGATCTATGACTGGGCCAAGAGGCACCTGGATGCCGAAATCGCCATCGAGGAAGCCGAGGACATCGACAAGGCGGCACTCATCAAAGAGATATTGGTAAGCATAACTTCTGATGCTATCTTGCTAGCGGATACCCCTACCCCTGAGAACCTCTTGGTTAGGAAATCCTATCAGGCTACGGCTTATGTCATCAAAACATGGAATAGCTCTTATCTGAGGACTTTTTGTATAGTCAATACAAAACCAAAATCGCGAAATCTTTCAAACTAAATTTTGAGCTCTCGCGCAGGAAGCCTAATGACGAGATTACGGCTGATGAGTTAGCTGAGGCCATGCCACGAGAGGCTGCATCTGGTAAGGACTTCCCTCTACTTAAAAATAAATTCATGCCGTTTGATAATCAGGAAGAAGAGAATGGAAATAGTGACCCAAATCCTAATCCCAAAATTTCTTCCTTCTATATTGACTCCTCGAGTAATTGGGGAGCCCTCATAGAAGAATTAAATAAAACTTTAGGCACTAAAATTGAAAGACTGCTGATGGGGAGGGTGATTAGGTTCACTCCTGGATCCGTTGAGGATTACAGGAGCGTGCAGACTCACCTGACTCAGAATAAAATCCCTTTTAGTTCCATATGCTTAAAAAACGAAAGACCTAAAAAGGTAGTGATAAAACGGCTGCCAACCAACACTAGCATAGACTCTATTAAAGAGGCTATATCCTGTGAAGGACTGAGGATTGTTATGATTTCACAGCTTAGAAATCGTTGGGATAGGTCACCTCTCCCCATTTTCTTGGTCTGCCTAGAGCCGGCTGAGGGGTGGGAGAAAATTTACAACCTCGCCTCCATTTTCTACATGAGAATCGTAGTGCAAGCCTTCAAATCAAAAGGAGTAAAAATTTGTTACAATTGTCAAAATTATAACCATTCTTCGGATAATTGCTCGCTTCCCGCCAGGTGTTTAAAATGCGGAGAAAACCATCAAACTCGCGAATGCCTTAAATCTAGGGACCTTCCGGCAAAGTGTGCTAATTGTGGTGGGGCCCACCCCCAACTTTAAGCTCTGCCCCAAAAACCCCTAGAATCGTAACAAGTTCCAGGAATCTAAATCCAAACCCCAAAACCTTCGCACCAATAGATCAGATAATTCAAACCTGAGCATGGAAAACTTTCCACATCTCCCCAAATCACAAAACCTCGAAATTGTTACAGACAACGTGGCGATGGAGCGTGCCGAGACAAGAGCACTAAGTTCTGAGGAGCACGTGGCCCACACGCACTCAGATGCCCCAAAATCTTCAAATCAAACCCCTAACCTCTTTCTAGAATTCATTAAATTCTTTAAAGAAATACAAGATTATTTCAATATCAATGATGTCAGGAACTTCTTAAATCAAATCACCAAAATAATTAAAGCAGACGTAAACCCGATGCAAAAGACCTTTGATGTAATCCCACTAATTGCAGATCAAAAACCTCAAACTTTCCCCATAACTTAAACTAACTCTGCCTTGCAAGATAGTTTTTCGGAATTGTGCTCCAGTTCTCTTGACCAACAGGAAAAACAGATCCCGTTGCTCCGCCCACTGTGGGTGGTCCCTATGGACTCTATCTGCACACCTGCAATCTAGCCAACTGCTGTCAAAGCTTCAAGATACTCAACGCACTCATCACTGAAGAACACTTCACACGAGACTGCCAGAGGCCTAGGTCTGAGAAGGCTAAGTGTGCAAATTGCAATGGAGACCACCCAGCGAACTTCAGGCAATGTCCGAAGAACCCCTGGAACAGAGGAAAGGCACCGGGGTATGCCCCCCTCCCCAAAATCAAATACCCCCTTGGCGGCAAAAGGCCCTCAGATTAAACTCCCAGGCACCCCCTCAGGGCTCCTCGCACACGTGCCACAGCAAAATAGATACCATCCTTCAGCACCCACCAGATCGGTGCAAGAGCAGGCCCCCAAACCTTCATCTTCCAGGGAATTAACTCCGGAAGAAGTAAAACTGGCTACTATAGCCATTAAAAAGAGAAAGAAAGCCAGACAGGCGGAACTAGAAGCTAAAATTGTAAATCAATATGCTAAATCAAAAGAAGAAATCAAAACACGTGAAGCCAAAACTAAACGAGTCGGAGAGGAAGAGCTCGCGCAAACCCAGCTGTTTGAAAAAACGGTTGAAAAAAGGCAAAAAATTACTGAGGTCCAAAAGGATACTCACAAAAATGACCAAGCCGCGGTTGAGGCTGAGGATATGGAAGCTGAGACTGAACCTGCTGGTAAAACCAATGATGAAAAGATGGATGAAATCCTTAACCTCATCAGAGGGTTTATCACCATGTTCGACCTAGATGCAATAAAACACCTGTTGATGCAGTTCGCAGAACTAATACAAAAAAAGAGTGATCCAATGCAAATGGTCTTTGAGGCTTTTAAATTAATCGCGGATTTTACAAATAACAGTGAGAATCAAACCCGCCATGGCTAGGTCCCAAAAAGAAAGCTTTAAAATAATAGTTTGGAATGCGAACGGCATATCTCCAAGAATAAATGAACTTAGGAGCTACGTAAATGAAAATGATGTAGATGCCCTGTTAATTCAGAAAACTAAAGACAGAGAAAATAAAAAACTAAATATAGCAAACTATATTGGCTATCACAACCTAAGCTCAAATACAACTGCTAGAAACTCCCATGGAGGAACAGCAATATATATTAAAAGAAATATTCCCCACGAGGAAATAAACAACATAAATCTTCAAGGTATAGAAAATACTAGCATAAAAATTAAAATAAATAATGTAAACCCATTTATCCTAACTTCAATATATGTCAAAAACATGAGTGGTATAAATGTAGCTGCGCAGCTGGAACTGCTTTTCTCGCGATATCCAAACACAATACTCGCGGGCGACTTCAATGCACACCACCGAGCGTGGGGCAGCAGGAGAGCCAACATATGCACTACACAGATACACAGATTACTGAACACAACAAACACCAACATCATTGCGCCGTCGAGACCAACCTGCTTCTCAGGTGCCAACGGCTCATTCATAGACTTTGTCCTAACGAGAAACATAGAATACGCTCACACTATCGATACCCTGGATGAATTCGACTCGGATCATTTACCGGAATTAGTGACATTCGATCTGAACACTCCCCTACCAGCCTCTCTGGGACAAGAGAGGGTGAACTGGAACGTTTTCAAAAGAGCACTTTTTGAGCAGCACTTGGCAGTACCCAACATTATGAGCACGGCGGATATTGACTCTGCCACACACACACTCACAACAGAAATCAAGAGAGCTATTGCCTCTGCCACAACACATCGTGAGTCACCAAAAATGCCAACACTTTCCCACCATGTCAAACAGTTAGTTAAACAGAGAAATAGAATGCGTGAGACATGGCAGGCTAACAGAGACCCTACCCTTAAAAGAGAGCTTAATAGACTCACGTGTAAAGTCAGTGAAAAAATTGTCGCAGAAAAGCAGCAACAGTATAAAGAATTAATCGAATCCCCTAGCCAGGAAAACGTATCGCTCTGGCAATTCGCTAAAAGACTCAGAAAACCTCGAATTAAACTCCCGCCACTAATAGATGGCGTTAAAATCGCGTACTCAGACGAAGAAAAACCAGAGGCGCCTGCTAGGTATTACGAAAAGCAATTTGAACCAAAACACGATCTAATGTGTCAGGACACCCTAAGAATGGTTAGGCAAACTCTAAACAACTTCAGAAACTCCCCGGTCACGGCTGAGATTAACCCAGCCACTCCGCAAGAGATAATTGATATCATCAAAAACCTTAAAAACCGTAAAAGCCCAGGGCACGACAAAATCAGGAATATCGCGGTGAAAAACCTACCCCTAAATATAATATTTTACTTGACCACCCTAATAAACAAAATACTAAAACTAAATTATTTCCCCACGGAATGGAAGGAAGCGATAATTATAAGGATCCATAAGCCTGGTGAGGATGCCACAATTCCAGCCAACTACAGACCAATCAGCTTACTTCCGACACTTAGTAAAATTACTGAGAAAATAATTCTTAATAGACTGAACACGCACCTTAGTGAGAATGATATTATCATTCCGGAGCAGTTTGGATTTCGGCCAAAACACTCCACCACTCATCAATTGCTGAGAGTGGTAGAGTACATATCTTCTGGACTTAATAGTAAGACACCCACAGCTGCGATTTTTCTTGACATACAAAAAGCATTTGATAAAGTGCGGCACTGTAGATTAGCATACAAATTGATCACTCTAAAAGTCCCTGACGCACTTGTCAAACTTTTAATCTCATACCTAAATAACAGACACTTCCAAGTTAGAGTAAAAGATAACTTATCTACACCCAAGCTCATTAAAAGTATTGTACCGCAAGGATCCATCCGGGGCCCGACACTCTTTAACATATATCTAAATGATATCCCCAGGACCCCAGACACGGAGCTGGCACTCTATGCAGACGACAGTGCGATACTTGCAAAACACCCTTACGTCTCAGTAATGCACAGACAGCTACAACAACACTTAGACATACTCCAAACATGGCTGAAAAAATGGCGAATAAAATTAAACCCCAATAAATGTCATTGGATTTATTTCTCTAGAAAACGTAAACCTCCGCCGCCTCTGTACATAAACAACCATGCCCTAAAAGCGGAAAAATCTACTAAATACCTAGGTGTAACGATAGATTCCCACCTAACCTGGAAACAACACGTAACGAACTTAATCAAATAAGCGTATATGGCCACAGGAGCCTTATACCCAATGATATTAAACGGAAATCTAAGTTATCAAAATAAACTCCTAATTTATAAATCGATCATCCGCCCAGGAATGCTGTATGCAGCACCCGTATTGGGATATGCCTGTAAAACTACTATAGACTTACTAGAGACAAAACAAAACAAAACCCTAAGGATTATAAGGAAAGCCCCTACATACTTAAGAAACTCTGTAATTAGGAAAGCCTTCAAAATAAAAACAGTTAGAGCCCAAATTAAAAAGCTAGCCCTTAATTTCTATAAAAATCTGCCATCTGTTCCAAATGAACTACTATTCAATCTGCATGACTATGATCATCGCAAGGCCAAATCACGTAAGAGACCCCGCGCGGTACTTAATATTGAAAATCGGAATTAGGTAAGTCCCAACTTAAATAGTTGATATTAAATAAAAACTCGATCAATGTTTACTAAAAAATGTTCTTAAACCTTAAACTGCCAAATTACTAGGAAATCCTTAGATCTGCATCAACTCCCCAAAATTACTCAAATTCTAAATGTGCAACAAACTGCCACACTAGGAGCTAAGTCAAATAATAAAAACAGTAAATCAAAAACCTCGAACCTCCAACTATGGGCAAATGAAATAATGTCACAATATGAAGATAAAAACCACACCTGGAGATTGGAGATTAATGGCGTTTCGCGCCTGCTGCTCTTTTCTGGACGAAACCCTTTCAGTAACGCACTCATCGAAGATACGGCACAACCTGCCAGGCGCTTCATAAATGACGAAATAACGCTGAATGTCATTTAGATTATTTTAGGAATTTGCACTTGATTGTGAATTTTAAGTTTCTTTATAATGTATATTCCATATGAAGAACAAGTATACTGCAAGTACACAATAAAATTGGAAGTGCAATTTATTAAATGAAGAGTATAATTCCAAATGGGCCTAAATCCCTTTCGCTTGGATATCATGTTACGGCAGCTGTGTTAAACATAAGTGACTTTAGATAGGTAACAGTAGGTGGCAATATTGCACTATATCATACAAAACAAACGAGTGAACGTGATTTAGGCCCTTTCGGAATTAAGCTCTTCAAAAGTTCAATGGCCTTGTAATATGATAGAACTTTCATAATGTGGTAGGAGAAAATGAAAAATATTAAACTCTGTTGCAAATGAATGTGTAAAATTTTCATATTATATTCTTGTTGGGGTATTAGTGCAGCAATTGAAATAATGGTTAATACCAAAATCAATGTTTATTCAACAATTTTGTCAAAAGCATATTGAATGATAATGAAGAAAAAATAAATCCCTATCAAGTGTCCCCCATCGAACCCCATCGAACATAACAAAATGTTTACATTATTTGAATGGCAGCATATATCAATGTATTTGGATACATATTGTTTTTTCATGTGCACTTGTCCATCCGGTTGTTTTGAGACCAGATATAGATTAATATTTATAAACAAGCGTTTAAAATTTTAAATATTTTTTAGTATTTTAAATTTTCAAAATTTAAATTAACTATTTTTAAATACATTTTAAGTTTTAACATTTAAATTTTTTAAAAGCATGCAAAAGTACCAAAATAAGAAAGAATAGGTGACCTCATTTATAAGGAGAAAAGGACAAGATGAATATACACAAAATTCATTTTCAAGTAAGCTGTGACGGTAAATACGTAAAGTACCTCTGCTTTAGAGTGGAAAGAAATTTTGTTAACCATTACGCATTAAAATTTGTTATTGAAATACATCTTAAGCTGATGTTCATATTTTCAATATATCGTATCAAAAGAAAATTTAATAAATTATTTTATAAAAATATGTAAGTGCATATTTTAATTGGAATTCATTTGTGTTTGTAATCCTTGATTTAAATCTATAAAGAGTTCAAAATTAGTGGTTGTTAAATTTTGTACCTATATATTTTACTTTGATGGAGATTTTAGATACCTAACTGTTCTGCCCTTCTACGCATGTATGATGCAAATTCCATTTATTCTTCCTTCTAACAATCCAACTAATTCATATCATGGATTACATGCACCCATGCAGCACAGCAGGTCAAAGGCAGGTCTGCTAATAAAAGATGATTTATTTTGTGAGTTGAATAATGAAAACAAAATAAATAATTAGGAAATTGCACCTAAATAAGACATTTTGGTAACTGGGGAAAATTGGTTAGATGCCATTGTTGCGTGACTTTATGCTCCTGCTTTCTAACCCTGCATATATAATGCATTTATTTACGTTATGTTGAAAAGAGCTTATTTACCATTTCCCAAATGATAACAAGTGTAACCATAATTACATTGTCTAAAATATGAAAGTAAAGGAAATCTCTTACTCCATCCTATCAAAAGTATCCATGAAGTTAGATAGGTAGTCCCTTTGCCTCCATAATGATATCTCAAACACTAATTATTTTATTCAAATTTTTGTTCAACAATGAAATTATATATTATTTGATCTAAAGTTAATTTAATTTAAATAAATATATGGTTTATATTTTATTAGAGGATCGTATAACAATGAATCCACATATGTCTGGTGATATTAAAAATGCAAGAGTGATACTGATTGTGAGACAAAAAAACTAAATACTAGGGAATATTAATATTTAAAAATGACTCAAGCTCCAGAGATTGGGTAGTAAGTTACTAACAGAGAGTGAGCATTAAAAGACACTAGAGCGTAGATGCCCTGCATGGATACATCTAGTGTATAAAATTTTCCGACAGCTGTTCAAAACATTGCCTTTTTATGCTACAACATAAACCGGTAATAATTAAAGTTTCAATTTTACAATTATGCACTAAAAAATATGGTCACTTGGAACTTTCTATGCTGATATATTTCAGCAATTACTTTTCTTAACAGAAAAGTTGTCCTCTACGAACAAGAAATTTTAATTTAAAACTCTATACAGAGAATAACTTAGCTGGCCAGTATGCAACTTACAAATATGATAAGGAGTACACTTCAAGTACAACTATAATGTTAATAAAAAAAGACTAGTTGATAAAACCTCATAACTTAATATTTACAAATTAACCTAACATTTACAAATTCAACCTAATATTTAAATGTAAATATTAACCTATTTACAAATTTAAGCATAATTTAAAAAACTAACAATATGTCATTAAATTTCAAGCATTGAACATATTAAAGGCAAAATTATCTTCTATGCCAAAGGATTCACTTATGATCTCTGGACAAAGAAGAAACTCAGCTGGCAAGTATATGTAAATTATTTTACTGTATGAACAAATTTTAAAAAGTAATCATTTCAGTACAAAATTAATGTGTAAAAATAAAATGATAAATATATTAAATTAGCAATGCTACGTCTAACTATTAAGAAATTTTGAAAACGTTATTACAAAAGAAAAAATTAAAGTACATATAGATAATAGCGGAAAAATTTTACTAGAATAATTAGTAATATTTCATGTAATGTTATTTGTTCTTCATAAATACTAAAAAAGTTATCCCAGACATTTCTTCATTTACGGCACACACGACATATAATTATAAACAATGTAAGCAAAACGATTAAAATCAAAAAAGACTTCGTCGTACTCACTTTATACTAAAATGAACCGGATTTAGTAACAAAATGAACTACAAAAAGCACTATTTGGTTTGGTTCATTTCACAGAACAAAAACGTGGTAAATTCGGCTGCTATGGGTTACCACATTGTTTTTCTACTGCACGGCATCAGTAGCATTGTCCATCGAGATGAAATACAGGTAGAGAGACTTATGGCAACCTTTTCGTGACCACTGAACTAAGTCACATGACATAGGCACTCCCCTACGACGCGCATATTTTCTTGCGCATCTCTCCTTCTATTGCAATTGCATTACGTTTCCGAAAGCGAGAAGTCACATCGCACGTTTGCTTTTACTTTTAAGCAAAATATGGTAATGTCCTGCGCTGCATATGGATGTACGTTAAAGTTTATCAAAGGTGGAGACACTACGTTTCACAGGTAAGTCGTTTCCATTCATTTTAAAACATATTTTATATAAAATAAAGAGTTAATAGGCATGTACGACCATGCCTTCCTATAATAAAAGTAGATTTTCTGGCTTTGTAAATAATGTATAGTCTTGTAATTATTTTTAAAATAAAATACTTTATATATGTTTGTGTACTTTCATAAACTGTACCTCTATAAATGCTTAAAATTAGAAGAAAAAAATAAAATAAAAGTGAAACTTTTAATACGCCTAGTTTCCTCTCTTGGCGACATTTTTTTACGCCATCTTGGATTGTTTGCATTTTCATACTCTTTTCCCTTGACAATGTTTTCATGCCATATAATGCTATGAAATGATTAATAACTCCCAAGAAATTTATATAAATATCAGTAAGTACACATTTAAAATTGATATTTTTTGCTGAGCTATAATTTTCCAGACTTATAAAAATAAATACAATGTGTGGCCATAAATATAGTTTTTTCTTGAAAATTGTAGCAGAAACAATTACTTTTTACGCTTTCTTTTAGTATTAACTATCTTTGTAAGTACATTAAAAAATACTCGTTAAACATTTTAAAAAAGTCTTTAACTGTATATGTAATTTATCAAATGAAATTAAGCAATTAAAATGCGATTTGAAAATTTTTTTGTGATTATAAAATGTATAAAGTAACCATATAAAATTCCTAATATTAATTTATGATAACTGCAATAAAATATACAAAAATATTTTTCAATTCAGTTTTTGTGCATTTAAAACTTTTATTAAAATGTTAGCTAATTTCTGTTATTTTTATTAGTTTTCCCAAAGATGAAGAAAAATGTGGGAAACACAACTGAAAATAGAAAAGTTTTAAGCATTAGAATATGCTAAATTGTGCTATATGTGCAAAATATGCTAAATTGCATCAAAATAGGCTAAATGAAAAAAATAACGTTTAGTCATTTCAAACAATTATTTGTTTGCCTAGTGTTCTATAAAGGCGGGAATTTTTTAAACAGTCGGTGGGGGGGGGATGTTTTTTACAGAAACTTGGGAACAAAACTGATTTATGTTTTCAACTTTGGCTTTTTCCATATCTTAAAAATGAAGAAATCTAAAGTGTTTCACTGTCTGATGAATATGTAAAGCTAAGAATGAGATTTTAAATAATTAAAAAAAACATACATAATAAGTCGCCGGGTAAATTGATAAAGGATTCAAAGTAATACTTTTTTTTAAAATTAGAATACGAAGATATCATTCCATTATGTTAAAAATTGGAATTGTGAAAATACTAAATTTTGGGATGCAACAAATAAATATAAAAAATTTCATAACACATATTTAAAAAATTAAAAATAATTGTAAATATAAAGAAATTATTGTCCTATAGATTCTATTTAGCCCTTTGAAGCTTCGTTCTTTGATCCTTTTAATGATGTCAAAGTAATAATATTTTTGATCAGCGAGGAACTGAGTGTGAAAATGTTTCAAAATTGTGTTTAAAATGTTTATTCATTCCCCACTCCTTCCCTGCATTTAACAGGGCCCCAGCATTTTTGTTCTGTTGATAAATAGGAATTAATAAAGCCATTTTATTAGAAAGTTAAAGTCATTAACTTTTGCAAGTTAATGCCTTACAAGCAGCATTTTGATTTATTATAATAACATTGTGTCCAAATATTTTTAAAAGCAATTTTTTTTTGGGGGGGGGTCAAGGAATATAAAGTAACTGTTGCATAATCTGGGAATAATATACAAGATTTTGAATAGTTACAATTGTATAATGCTCAGATATATTTCTAAAGTTGAAAATTGGCATTGCCTCAATGCCAATTTTGCACTTCAGTTTGTACAAAAATAAAAGTATTTTATTACAGTTTTACTGAAGTAAGAAAATAATTTTAGCGGCACTTTTAAAACACTAAAAGGTACGGTAATTCTAATGACTGAATGTATATTTTTAAAATCTCAAACTTCATAAAAGTTTTTTATGCATTATTGAAATGTTGATGCATTAATATTAAACATCAACAACCTTAAATAATATAATTGATGCTGTTTTCGAAATTAAAGACAATTTAACTGATGATTTTATTAATTGAATTGAAAACAAGTAAAAATGTATTTTCTTTTCAAGTACACCCTTTTATTAGTTATATGTGACTTAAATATATGGATACAATAGCATACAAAATTTTTCTCCGGTTCCCGAATTATTCCTCAGACTAGCATTAAGTTGTTCTTCAATGCATTTCTCTAACGGTTCCTGGACGGGCTGGGATAGTAGCAATGAATTTAATTGCTCCGATAATTCCATGAATTGAAATATACCACGAAATATAATCATATGCTAAATATGATATAATCTTTCTAGATACAACGGATCTCGAGTTATTCCCAAATTATGAGTATATTTATATGGTGGGCCCAGGAGGGGCTAGCCCGATAAGGTTCAAAATCTAAGAAATTAATATGCACCATAAAAGACAGCGAAATACTAAATTTGGACCTTCTAGCTAGAAAATTAAAATATATCACAAAAGAAAACGACATGCTAAATTTCATGTTACTGTGATTAATAGAACTCGATCAGTTAGGACCTAACCAATATGTATTTTGAAATACATCAGAAACGTAAGAGGTATTCAGCACTGTTTTACTCCAGTGAAAAAAAATATTTTATAGCACCAAGCGCGGCAATAAGTCGCCAAGTCTGGGAGTGTTCGGCCATAAGTCACGTGATACATGCAGTGGTCATGTTTTCAATCTCTTCTGAATAGCAATGCGCAGTTTACCTATATCTCTGGTCGAAGGCATTGGCACATTATTGGGATTTTTGCCAAGGGCCGATGTCAGCGCTACCTTGCGGCTATCCTGGGTTCTGTACGCACCGCCGATTCTGAATACGCTATAGTGCCATGTTAAGAAAATATAAAATTTCAGTTTCTGCTTGATTTAAAAAAATTCTATCTAGTTCTAGTTATTTTAATAACAAAGCTGTATTTAAAGTATCGTGAAAATCCATTAATATTTATAGAAGCTATTGTGTACACAAGAAATTGACCACAGACAGACAAGGCATCAATATAAATATAGTCGAAACGGAACATGTTCAAGAGGTCCTAAAATACATTGTCAAAATTTTTCGTTAAAACAATACTTTCTCTATATTATATTCTACAGTATGAAATACAATTGAAATAAAAGATAAATACTGTTATAGGAGAGGGGTGCTTGAGGAGAATAAAGCAGGGTTAAGAAAGGTACATAGAATGATATTCAATAAACTCATTACAGGGTTAGATGTAAATGTTACTCTTACTTCAAAATACGCATGACTTTATATGAAGCAAGTGTGCAGTTTATGCTAAAATTCCAACAGTAACCTCTATTACTGAAATGTAAAGATAGTATACACAGAATGGTACTGGACAAACTCATGATTTCATTGCAGCACAACACATTCAAATCAACAAATTCAATTACTTTTATTCAAAAGCATGCAATCAAACTTCAAAATACGCATGACTTTATATGAAGCAAGTGTGCAGTTTATGCTAAAATTCAAACAGTAACCTCTATTACTGAAATGTAAAGATAGTATACACAGAATGGTACTGGACAAACTCATGATTTCATTGCAGCACAACACATTCAAATCAACAAATTCAATTACTTTTATTCAAAAGCATGCAATCAAAACTTCACATATCACAGAGAAAACTCAATAGAATACTTTATATAATACAAGTTATTTTTAGCGCCATGTTAAACCTCAATAAAAAATCCATTATATATTAAATATATACAATACTACATCTTTACAAAAACAGTTACTACCCTAGCTGATTTCCGGGATGCAGATATCTTTTAAGATTTCTAGCCAAAACAGCACTTAGAAAGTACGCCGAGATATTATAAACAGCATAACTTATCTAGTGCTCATTTAGCTTTTTTGTGACATAAACGATATATAAACTCCAGCATTACGTAAAATAAAAATGAAATTATGCACATATATATGAAGCACCAAAAGCCTTCGGGTTGATCGCGTGGTTTGGGTTTACCACATATATATGAAGCGTAGATAACATAAAAATAAAGGAAACAAATCATAAAAGTCAATACATAACCAACAGTGTGATACGATTTAGACTTATGAAAGACCAGCAAGAAAGAGATGATATTTTAAGAAAGAGTACTTGAAATCGATTTAAAACAATCGTCAAATGTTGTCTGATTAATGTATAAGGCATAAGATCATTATAATATATAATTAAATATGAAACTTACTGCAATTTTCTCCGAAAGAGCTTCATATTCATAAGCAGCAATGCTATTTCAATGAAGACGTCTGCCGTTTCATGTCACGTGACACTCTCGCCGCAATTTCGCGCCTGAGCCTGCCTTTCTAGTTAGCCTTGCTAAAAATCCAGTCATCATGTGATCTCTTTTATCCAATTAGAGTGCGTACAATTTTCTTTAGGGTGAAACTGAAAAGAGAAAAAAATAATGCTTCAAGAAGGATTTTAATGTAACTGAAGTTTGCTGAAAACATCTCTACTCTTTTCCATAAACGTAATTTAGGCATTTATATATTATCGGTATGTGTGATTGTAAGCCTCGGCGCCTGTATATTTACTAAATAAATATGATATTTATTAGTTCTTGACGTTTAATTATAGGTACGGAATGTATTATAAATTAAATTACTTTTAATTACATTAAACCCGTATTGATTAATCAATGATTATGAATCTATTTATGGACTCCAATATATCACTGAAAATGTTGCTTATTTTGAGATTATTACCTTGTATTAATTTATATACTTATAAATGTGTATTACTATTAAGGAATCGTGTATAAAAATTATATATTTATGAATTGCTTTATTAAATATTGTAAAAGACTAGATTTTAGATCTCTCGATTATTTTGCAATGCAAATATTTCTAATTTTTATATAGGTATTCAATATCTGTACCATCATGTCAAATCCAAAAGGTAGTGAGTCCCCTACCCGGGTAAGTGTTTAATTTTGAATCATTTTTTCTTGTATGGAAAATAATTTTTACCTTTATTACTTTCCTTATGTACATAGTATAACGTATAAGGAAAGTATTGTAACGGAGTCGATAATTCGAGTTTTTGATGGGAGAACATGTTTCAAGCATCCCTAAACACGAATCGAACATTTTTGAGATAATGTATGTGTGTGTATCAACGAGTCTGTGGTGACGATATCTCACAAACGAATAGAGTGATTGGATTAAAATTTTGTACAAAAATTACAATCCGTGAATACTGGAAACCTATTATTTTTAAACTCAATCAAATGTTCAGAACTCCCCTCCCCCCATTAAATTTTCGAGTAAAATTTTGAAAACATTATCAAAAAATCAAAACCTTTAATAAAGTTACGTAAATAAACATTTCTTATGTGATTTTTATTTATAAAACAATTGACATAAACTTTAGAACACTAGCATGAACCATTCTTGAGATATTGCACATTTTTCAAATAAATTTATCAAAAAATATATATTAACTATTGTGAAATATGTTTACTTTTTATATGTAATATTATGCAATAAATTTGGTGACATCATTCTCGTGGATCTAGCTTATTCCATTCATGAGAAAAGATACTTTGGATAGTATTTTTGTATTTGAACGCCAATAGTCATTTATCTGCAATAAGAATAACTTATTTCTCCACCCATAACACTTGGCGAGATTTTGGCTGCGAATTTGGTGTAATGTCTCCAACTTGGCGAGATTTTGGCTGCGAATTTGGTGTAATGTCTCCAACTTGGCTACTTTTTTAAATGTTGCCAAATTGATAAAAAAAGATGCAAAATCAATGAAAATAATGACTAATTGACAAACATTCAATATCTTGGAAAGAATATAAGTATCTACTGTAAGAATAACCTATGTTTCCATCCATAACGTTTGGTAAAATTTTGGTGATGAATTTGTCGAAATATCTCCAACATGCTGACTTTTTAAAAATTGCCAAATTGATGAAAATGTCACCCAATTGATAGAATGCTAAATTAATGAAAATGATGCCTAATTGATGAATTAATTATTAAAATATTTTAATATATAGACTATATCGCTTATTAAAGATACTATCAATATTGATAATTGTTTAGAGCTGTGCGAAATATAAGTTAATTGAGTAGTTTGAAATGGTTTTACATGTCATCCAGAAAATTTCCAAATGTACAATTCAGCGATAAAAATATAGTACCGTGGATCTTTATTTTTTTACAGTAAAAGGAGTAAATTCATTGCATTATATAAAGGAAGTCATGTGCTGCCCACATCAGATTTTTTAAGATTTTTTAGTTAAAGAAAAAAGCAGGACATTTGAGGTCCATCCCTTTGTAAATACTGCAATATAAATTTCATAGTTAACCCATGATTGGAATTGGGTAGTCTGTTATTCTTAAATACATTATTTATCAAAGCAGTCTTTAAATTCGAAATGTTTATACTTGATATCTGCAAATAAACTTTATATTCAATATTAGTGAACTCTTCCTCCCTCCCTTTTTTTAAACATTTGATGAAAATGATGATTTACCAGATCACTCAACTCCATTCGAAAAACTTTTTTAGAAAAGTTAATTTTTTTTTACAAGTCAGTGAATCTGGACAGTAGAAAATTCTGTTCAGATCATAGTCGTAGCCAGGATCTTGGACAGAGGAAATTATAACCGAATGGGGGTTACACTGCTAGATTTTGTTTTCCAATATAAGCACTGTATAGTATTAATGTTGTTTTTTCACCCATGAAGGAGAAGATTATTACTCCTCTTCCTTGCCTATATCTCTCATCCAGGTTGTGTTTTACATGGTTCCAGTTTTGTAAACAATGGAAATTTTGTAAAATAGTTGAAATATCTTGAATAAAAGGGATTTCACTGCTTTTGTTTTGCATGTTTTAACTGATTGAATGCTATAACTTTTTATTTCATTTCTGAACAAAATTTTGTAAAAGAATCAAAAGATTTTGGCCAATAGGTATATTTTCCTTGGTTTAACTCGAAAATAAAAAAATATCCCAAATTTGTTATAATAATTTCATATCTTGTGAATTATTTTTTTAGATCTGGTTGAACAAACATGTGTTAGGAAACTATTCATAAAAAAATATTTTAAGGATAGCTCATTTTTTTTTTGTGTATGTGAAGGGTCGGTTCTCGAAGTTTAATTTATATAAGCTTTAAATTAAGATTTTTGTGAAAGATCCTAAAAACACCCTAAAATTTTTCAAGCAGAACCTTGATAATTTTTATATGATTTTATGGATGTTAAGAAAATGCATCAATAAAATCAGGCATGAATAGATCCATACAATCATACAGACATAATTATATGAATTTTTTTTAGTAGTGACTGAAAGAGTGCTTCTGAGGTTAAACATAAAAAATTGAAATCTATATTTATGTTAATATATCAGTGGTATGCATGCAGAGTCCATCATTGTAAAACAATTCAAAGCACAATTGCTCTAAAAAAGATCTGTTAGAAACATAACAATCATCATTGATGCATTGATTTCTGTTATACATTATTTCAAGAAGATATTTTGCAGTAAAGAAATTATAATAAATTGCAACTAGATTCAGAGAAATATAGGTGAAATTTACTGTAATGGAAGATCTGTCAGAATTTATTGAACAATCTGAAAACTTATCCCAGATTATTTCTAAATAAATCCATGAGTATTAATTACAAACTAAATATTAACAATTTCTTCAATAGATCTCTGTAATACATAATTATGAATATGCGTTGTATAATATATTTTCTTTCATAATGTTTTGCCAAACGAGCAATAAATATCCCAAGTATTTGTTTCCTTAATCTTAAAATAGTGCCAGACATCTGTAAAAATCTGCTGACTATGTGTTAAGTAACACACATTGATTTCGTTATTCAAGTTTTATATTTAAATTTGCATTTCTTGTGAATTTGTTTCTTTTAGTTTTGTAATAATGCTATGGCAACACTCTTGGGTTTCTGTAGACGTGGTCAGAGGAACGAGCGGTTTTGTTTACGAGTTGACGTTGGCTGTACAAATGTTAAGTTTTGAAGTAAAGTTTCTGGTTCCTGAAAAGCAGTTGTAATTATTTTCATACATATTGAAACGTGTGAAGTTGGGTAAATTTCTACGGCGTTTCTGACATTTGGTGACCCAGACGTGACCGTGAAGATAGAAAGGTTAGTTTTGTTTGGAATTTTGTTTTAACTAAGCCTGTCGCTGTCACATTTTCATAATGGAACTGCTCATAAGAAAGCGAAAGCCGATTCGAGCGTCTTTTACAAAGTCGTATAACATTTTGACAACGGCTTTAATTGATGAGGAACCAGACGATAAAATTATTCAAACACATTTGGCAAATATGGACAGATTAATGATGAATTTAGCAGAGATCGACGACGAAATCTGTAACGCTTTGCTTGCCGATGATTCAAAAGTGGAAGAATATAAAACTGAATATGGGGTAATAGAAGAATATCGCGGAAAAATGGTTACTGCTAGGGTTGGCGTCGAAATGCATTTAAATAAAACCGCAACCAAACCGAGTGCGAGTTTTTCCCATGTTCAAGAAAAAACGAAACTGAAGCTTCCTAAAATTGAATTTTTGAAATTTGGGGGTGAAATAAAAGATTGGCTAGCATTTTGGAGTCAATTCAAGAGAATCCATGAAGATAAATTGATGGAAGAAGAAGATAAATTTCAATATTTAATTCAGTCTATGATCGCATACTTGCCAACTTTTACGTATTATGCGTAAAATTTACGCATTTTAACTGCTCTTTACGCTTTTACGCATGTATTGCTATATTTTACGCATTTCCGCATTTATTTGAATTTTTTAACATTACTAGGAAATCAATCTTCGGCGAAATTCTCCGGCTTTTTTTGTTTGAAATTTATTAATTAACCAGACGTGGTATAATTCCTCGGAAACACCATTTTACGCTTTTCCAGCACGGATTTCTACCATTCCCGGGATTGTAGAAAATCCTTAATAGAATGCAGGGTAATACCAATCAAATTCACGGAGATTTACGGCCGCGTGTAATGTAAATGAAGATCTCGGTCGCTTATTTTATGAAAGTAATCAATATACTTCTTCAAAGGTTGTCTAATTCAGCATAAATCGCTAAAATGTCATTTTGTTCATTAATTTTGCATAAACACTGCGATTGCGCAATTCAGTTTGTTCTTATGAATCGCCGAGAGAACAAAAGTATCTTTTTCCATCCATCTCAATCTTCTAAATATTGCATTTTTGATTGACTGAACTAGCTTATTTTCATATTTTAATTAATTATTATGGTTAATTTCTTTATTATTTTCACATAAACAGTGCGATTACGCAATTCAGTTACTTCGCCTGAATTGCGGAGAGTACGTTAGTATCTTTTTTCATCCATCTCCATCATTTAAATATTGCATATTAGATCGATTGAACTAGCTTATTTTCATATTCTGATTAATTATTACGGTTAATTTCTTAATTATTTTCGCATAAACAGTGCGATTGCGCAATTCAGTTACTTCGCGTGAATTGCCGAGAGTATGTTAATATCTTTTTCCATCCATCTCCATCATTTAAATGTTGCATATTAGATGGATTGAACTAGCTTATTTTCATATTATGGCTAATTATTAAGGTTAATTTTTTAATTATATTTGCATAATACAAATTTCTCTATTTTGAAAAATGGGTATGAACTCTATGAAGGAATATTTTCCAATAAGTGGTATTAAAGCAATAATTTAGGCAAATAAAAAGGAAACCATTTTGGCATTAATTAATAGTTAAATTCATTAGAAATGTCGTTTGCGTGTGTAATTTAAAAAAAATCATTATAAATGTCATTCACGCAAAATTTTACACATTCCAATTTTCCCAGGTTGGCAGGTATGTGATCGTTGGCACAAGAGCAAAAGAAATAGTAGACAGCTTCCCTCCTACTGCAGAAAATTATTCAAAAGCTGTTGAAAGCCTTAAAAATAGATTTGGAAGGGAAGAGCTTAGCTACTCATAGAGTTCTATGTCAGGGAATTGCTTGGACTGGTGATTAAAAATGCAGTGTCTTCAAAATCCAAAGCAAATACAGCTCAATTGTATGATAAGTTAGAATCGCATTTAAGGTCTCTTGAATCAATTGGTATGACTTCTGACAAATACGCAGCAATGCTTTTTCCCCTTGTTGAATCTTGCATACCGGAAGAAATACTACGAGTCTGGTTAAGAAATCCGGTGGAGGCTAAAGGTGAAGAAAGTGATACATTAATAAGTTGAAAAACCTGTTATTGTTCCTAAGAACTGAAGTAGAAGGTGAAGAGCGTATCTCGCTTGCTAAAGCTGATTTTAAGTAAAATGAGAAAAGTAGTCGAAAGGAAATTTGTAAGGAAACGGGTATGAATTTACCGACTGCTACTGATTTATTTTTAGGGATAAATTCATGTGAAAAGTCCATTTGTGTATTTTGCGGAAAATTTCATGAAAGTAAAGAATGCTTCAAAGCTCAAAAACTTTCTCTAGAAGAGAGGCACGATATTTTAAAAAGAAAGAAGGGATGCTTCACTTGTTTACGGATTGGACATCGTTCTAAACAGTGCAAATCACATGTTCGGTGTATAATTTGTTCCAAAAGGCACTGGGTAGTTATGTGTCCTGAACTAACCAATAATAAAAGGGCTTTAGTTACAGAGTTCAAAGAAGGTGGGGATCAGAATATTACTTTATCCAGCCAAGGCCACTCTGAAGTACTATTGCAAACACTGCTTGTGGTTCTTAAAGCTCACGGAAAAGACCGAAAAGTTAGGGCACTGATTGATACAGGTTCTCAGCGTTCTTATATTCTAGAAAGTACTGCAAGGCAGATGGGATTTAATCCTGTGAATACTGATATATTAACACAAGTCCTGTTTGGAGGAATCACCTCTAGGAGAGAGCACAAGTGCTACAATGTAATTTTGAATAGTTCAGTTAATAACTATTGCTGTGAAATTAAAGTGTTAGACCAACCTGTTATATGTGGTTCAATACCAAGACTCAAGACTGGATTATGGTTGGAAGAAATGAGACAAAAGGGAATCCAGCTCACGGATATAGGAAGCAATCAGCCACCTATTGAAATACTTATTGGAGCCGATTTCGCTGGTCAACTTTACACAGGACGCGTTCATCAGCTAAAGTGTGGACTGGTCGCTGTGCAAACTCATCTAGGATGGGTTGTAATGGGAAAGTCGCAAGAGGATTCAAAGTATAGCAATTATGGTTCGGTTTTAACTTCACTTTCGATTCATAGTAACAATGTTCCTGATTTATGGAAGTTAGAAGCTATTGGAATCACTGAACCATGTGAACATCAAAGCAAAGACGAAGTAGAAACAGCTGTTTCGGATCATTTCAAGAAAACAGTTAGAATTAATGAAGACGGAAGATATCAAGTTAGTCTTCCTTGGATGCATACTCAAGGAGAATTACCAACTAACAGAGAAATAGCTGAGAAGAGATTGAATTCCACAACATCTAAACTCATGAAAGAAGGGAAGTTTGAAAGCTACAATGCTGTTTTCCATGAGTGGTGGCAAGAAGGAGTAATCACAGAAAGTTCAGAGAATAGTGGTCATTTTTTACCTCATCGAGGAGTATTTAAATGCAATTCATCGACTAATGTTAGACCTGTCTTTGATGCATCCTGTAAACAGAAAGGATCTTATTCCTTAAATGAATGTTTGGCAAAGGGACCAAATCTATTGGAACTGATTCCCACAATACTTTTGAAGTTTCGAGAGAAAAAAATCGGCGTTATTTCGGACATAAAGAAGGCTTTCTTGCAAATATCTGTTGTTAAAAGTGATCAAGAATTTTTAAAATTTCTTTGGTGGCAAGGTGAAAGCCAGAATGCTATAAAGATTTTTCAACATTGCAGAGTAGTCTTTGGATTAAACTGTAGTCCTTTTCTTCTTGGAGCAGTGATACAACACCATTTGGACAAATATTCATCTTCAGCTCAACATAATGTAACACAGAAACTTAAATCAGCATTTTATGTTGATAATTGTGTGTGTTCTGTAGACTCTGAAGTGGAATTGCAAGAATTTGTTCAAATATCCACAGAGGTGATGGCGGAAGGAAAATTTGAATTAAGAGACTGGGAACATACCGAAATAACGGATACTTGTGTCAAATCTAATCCGTCAACAGTCTTGGGATTGTTATGGGACAAACAAGAAGATGTATTATTCTGTGACATCGCAGCGATAAGCAAACCTGAAGGGACCATCAGTAGAACTATTTTATCTATTGCACAAAGACTATTTGACCCCATAGGTTTCACTTGTCCAGTTACATTGTATCCTAAGTTGTTATTACAAAATAGTTGGAAATCTAAATTGAGTTGGGATGCTGAAGTACCGAAAGATGTTTCACATAACTTTTTGAAATGGATCGCTGAACTACAAATGCTTAATGTCGTGAGGATTCCTAGACATGCTTTTACCAATGATAACTCAACATTGAGTCTACATGTGTTTTGTGATGCATCTGGGATTTCATATGCAGCTGTTGTATATTTGCGATGTGAAAACGATACTAATATTTCCGTGCAGCTACTCATGGCAAAATCAAGAGTTGCACCATTAAAACCCATTTCTATTCCAAGACTAGAACTTTTAGCTTGTTGTATTGGTACACGTCTAGCAGACTTTGTGAAGAGAAGCTTGAAATTTGATTCTATTAGGGAATATTTCTGGACGGATTCTTCTACTGCCCTACACTGGATTAAAAGAAATGATCAGTGGGGAGTATTTGTCAAAAATAGAGTAAATGAAATCCAGAAATTATCTAATATTGAAAATTGGAGACATGTTAATAGCCAAAATAATCCTGCTGATCTGCCCTCCAGAGGATGCTCAGTGAAGAAATTAATTGAATCCCGATGGTGGGAGGGACCTCCATGGCTGAAACAGAATGAAAAGGATTGGCCACGCTCTGAATGCACGGTTAATGAAATAGACGTGCTGCAAGAAAGAAAAAATATCTCTGCGGTTCTGTTGAGTAAAACGTTTAAAGAGACATGGTTTCTATCATATTTTTCAAAGTATACAAAAATTATAAGAATGGTAGGATGGATTTTGAGATTTCTTCAGAATGCTCGAAAGAACATTCATGATCGAAACACTGGAGAATTATCTGCTGATGAGTTGAATAAAGCTGAAAAGGCAATTATCAAAACTGTTCAAAGAGACACCTTTACCAAGGAACAGTTAAATAGTTTGAAATCCTTGTGTCTGTTGAAAGACCGTGATGGTTTAATTCGAGTGGAAACAAAGTTGACAGAACGTAAAGATGAAGACAATTTCACACCCAATTTGAAGACAATACTACTGCCAAGCGAACATAAATTGGTAGAACTTATCATCCAAGAACACCATGCAACCAAACTTCATGTCGGATTACATTCCTTATTGTCAGATTTGCGTGAAAAATTCTGGATACTTAATGGAAGGAGAACAGTACGCCGTGTAATTTCGAAATGCATTAGATGCAAGAGACACAATGCAAAATGTATACAAACAACTCCAGTTCCTCTTCCAGAAGACAGAGTGAGACAAGCGTCAGTTTTTGAAATTACTGGAGTAGATCTGGCTGGACCCCTCATATTGAGGGAAGGTGGGAAAAGTTGGGTTGTTCTTTACACGTGTGCTGTTTATAGGGCTATTCATTTGGAGCTCATAACATCATTATCTACTAAAGCTTTTCTGCTTAGTTTCAGACGGTTCATAGCACGTCGTGGAAGACCTAATACCATCTATAGTGATAATGGAAGTAATTTTGTCGGAGCTGATAATCTTCTACAAAAAATTGATTGGAAAACCATTGAAATAGAAACAGCAGTCAAAAGAATTACTTGGAAGTTCAATCCACCCTCCGCTGCTTGGTGGGGAGGGTTTTGGGAACGTCTTGTGCAGATGGTTAAGAGACTGTTGAGACGGGTCTTGGGAACAGCTTCTTTAGACTATGAAGAAATGATGAGCATTCTCTGTGATTGCGAAGCAATAATTAATGCCAGACCACTGACTTACATTTCCGAAGATCCTAAAAACCTAACTCCTTTGACTCCGGCTATGTTTTTGCAGGACATGCAGACGGTAGGAGTGCCAGACTTGGACCTTTTGGACAAAGTGGATCTCACAAAAAGACTGAGATATCAGCAGACATTAAAGGATCAGCTAAGGAAAAGATTTAGAGTAGAGTATCTTGGCCAATTAGTGCAACATAGGGGAAAAATGAAAATGCTGAATGTCAAAATTGGAGATATAGTTCTCATTGAATGCGAGAATAAAAAAAGAACTTTCTGGCCAATGGCAAAAATAACTGAAGTTTATCCCGGAAAAGATGGCAGCAACAGAGTTGTGAAATTAAAGACAGCAACGGGGGAACTAATTCGACCAGTTCAGAGAATTTTCCCTCTTGAAATTGAATGTCCATCCCGAGAACCAGAAACTGATACTGTAGCTAGTGAGAAAAGGGTTGTGGACACTTCACCTTCTGATCAACGAAAGACTGTTGTTACTAGAAGTGGCAGAACAATTAGACTCCCATCTAGGTTTAGATAAATGTAGAAAAGTTTAATTTCCATTTAAATGTTAATTTATCTTTAATTTATTGTAAGTTTTGATTATAATGTTTAAATCAAAAGGTGGGAGAATGTTAAGTAACACACATTAATTTCGTTATTCAAGTTTTATATTTAAATTTGCATTTCTTGTGAATTTGTTTATTTTAGTTTTGTAATAATGCTATGGCAACACTCTTGGGTTTCTGTAGACGTGGTCAGAGGAACGAGCGGTTTTGTTTACGAGTTGACGTTGGCTGTACGAATGTTAAGTTTTGAAGTAAAGTTTCTGGTTCCTGAAAAGCAGTTCTAATTATTTTCGTACATATTGAAACGTGTGAAGTTGGGTAAATTTCTACGGCGTTTCTGACACTATGGATAATTTCTCAAATCTTTTTAATTCTATAATAGAGAAGTAATGATGCAATGGATATTGGGTATTCTGCTTAAAAGTTTAATATTCAGCATGGCTGAATGTCACTAGTAGCAGAATTGTGGCAACATTGTTCAACAGGAACTACCCCTTGCAGAGAGATTTTAGCACCCCAGTGCCACTGCTGATTATCGCTCGAAAATATTCAAAATGTTGAAATAATAAAAAAGCATTCTTCACAATGAGCTATATACTTCAAATTTGGTGTATGGGTAAATCGTTTGAAAGGAAAAAAGTGTGCAATTTCAGATTTCCAGTATTTGCTTTTTTAGGGTTTGCTACACACCAAAATGTTCGATATGTCATAAATGAAAATTGCCTTCTTTAAAATTTGATAGAGACTTCAAATTTGGTATATGAGCCAATCATCTGATATAAACTGAAGGAGAATTTTTTTTCAAAAATGAACATTTTTGAAAAAAATGATACATTCATTTAAGAACATACATTCATTTGAAATGATACATTCATTTTTGAAAAAATTTTAAATGAACATTCATTTAAGAGGTGTGTACTCCACACAAAAACATCCAAAAGGGGAAATGATAGGAGAAACATGCCTTGCGATGAGATAGACTTAAAATTTGGTGTATTGGTAAATAGTTCAAAGGAATGAAAGTGGGCAATTGGAGTTTTCCAATATTTGCAATTTAGGAGTTCCTATCACCAAAATGTTCGAATTGACAAATAAATAAAATGCCTCCTTTAAAATGTGATAGAAGCTTGAACCATGGTGCATAGGTCAATCATTTGATGAAAAAGCCTAGAAGAATAGAGATTTTCAAAATTTTCATATAAGGGTGTGGGTGGTGCTCCACACAAATGCAATGGAAGGTAAAATGATAGAAAAATTTATTTGATACTTTTTCATAAATTAAATTTTTGCGAATAGGTTTTCTAGAGGGGTTACTTCACATCAAAACATTCGAAATGTGAAAAGATAGAAAAGTATACTTTGTGATAAAATAGAGACAATGTATGTGTAGATAGTTCGAAACGAAGAAAGTGCACAATTTTAGTTTTCCAATGGGGAGTCTTTAGGAGCGGGTGCCATAAGTAAAAATATTCTATTTATGGAATAAATGGGAATTTATTTATTTTAAATGAAATATAGACTTGAAATTTGATACATGGTCGTCATTCTTAAGATTAAAGAAAAATTGAGTTTTTCAAAAATGTTCATTAGGTGGGGGATGCTCTATATCAAAATGTTCAAATTCAAATGATGAAATGAGTGATAAAGACTTGAAATTTGATACATGGGTCAATCAATTGATAAAACTGCAGGAAAGAACTATATTTTTGATTAAATATTTGTTTAATGTGTGTTCCACATCAAAATGATTGAAATGTGAAATGATAGTAATACAGACTTTGCAATGAGATAGAGAATTTAAAATTGATGCAAGGATAGATTGTTAGATATGAATAAAGTGTATAATTTAAGTTTTCTAATATCCGCTAATTTAGAATTTTTAATTGGCTGAGTAGAAAAATGTCCAGTGTGAAGTGAAACAGATATTTGAAATTTGGTACATATGTGAACAGTTTGAAAAGGACCACTGGAAAATGGAATTATTCAAAAATTCATGTTTTTGGGGATTGCTTATTGTGAGACCGTTGATTTTCAATGGGTATTCGGCTAATACATTCTTAAAAGTTTATATACATTAACAATATTCTAAGTACAGAGACCGCCGGTTATAAGAAACAGCTGTATATAAGACCCAAAACTACAGAAACAAATACAAACTTCGTAAAACATACTAAAATTATGTTGCTTATAAGAAACACGATTCTGCTTATAAGAAACAGTTTTTCTACCGAAAATTTGTTGATTTGCTTGCGATGTAGATTTAAAAAAAAAAATAGATTTGTTTATGGTTAACTGAAGGACGAGTTGTTATCTCTTCTCTCTGGGCATATGGGAAGGGAGTGGGAGTTTGCTATGTGACAAAGAATGACAGAAAATTTCTCTGTAGAAAGGCGTGGGGGGAACAACCCCAAACCAGTAAGAAATGAGTTGTAGTCTTTTGTCAGTTAAGAAAACGTACTGATAAGGAAAGGAATCTCTGTTTATGCACTCAAATAAGATTTATACAGCTTTAGTTAGTCATTTTATGTTTTGCTAGTGGAAGCATGTTATAAAAGAGAAAAACCCTTACTTTGCTTGAAAAGCAAAGTTTACTTAAAAAGTATGATTCTCTTCCTCCATGTAGTCAAAGAGAAGCTGCTTCTGCATTAGAAATTCCGCACTTAACGATTATGTAAAATCCTAAAAGGCAGAAATGAAATTTTGATGCCATATTGTAATCTTCAAAGAAAATGGAAACGAGAAGGAAAGGCAGCTGTTATAGAGGAAGCACGCTTACTGTGGTTTTCTAATGCCAGATTAAAGAACGCTCCTATCAGTAGGGCAATTTTACTGAAAAATTAGGAGAAAAAGAGTTCCTTGCGACTGATGATTGGTTGAGCCGCTAGAAAGAAAGAAATAACATTGTGTACAAAAAAAATTATGGAGAGAAGCAGGACGCGAACTCAGAGTCGGCATCTTCATGGATTACTCAAAGCTTACCACCTCTATTAGAAAAATACTCTCCTCATCAAATTTTTAACACTGACGAGTCTGGGCTCTATTTTTGAGTGATGCCCGAGTATACAATGATGTTTAAAAATGATCTATCCTTCATTGAAAAAAAACAAAAAGATCGAGTTGCAGTTCTGTTCTGTTAACAACAAATATGACAGGAACTGTAAAAAAAAACATTTAGTTATTGGCAAAAGGAAACGTCTGTGCTGTTTAAGTGGAATAAAAAAAATTGCCAGTGATCTACGAAAATTCAAAGAATACCTGGATGACAAGTAGAATTTTTTAAGACATTTTGTTAAAGTGAGACAAGGAACTGTTGGGAAAAGAAAATATCTTTTAATCCTTGACAACTATTCGGCTCATGCTGTAGTACAGCTGACAAACATTGAACTTTGTTTTTTGCCACCCAATACGACTTCCATGATACAGCCTCTTGACCAAGGAATTATTAAAGCATTTAAAACTCTTTATTGGTCAAATATGTAACAGAAAATAGTGCATGCAATTGATGAAGAGACGGGATTGGCTTCTGAAATAAGCAAAAAAATAACCTTGCTTGATGCTAGCCATATGATCGCAGGTGCATAGAAAAATGTTTCTGACATATGCATTTTTAATTACTTCCGTAAAGCAGGACTTTTGAAAAATAATGTTGACATACCAGCAGAAGATGAAGAAGAATTAGAAACACCTTTCGAAGAATGGATTCACATCGACGAAAATTTACAAATATCTGAAGAAAAAAGTGATGATGACATAGTGGTGGAAATTCAGAATGTTTGCAATGAAGAAGAAAATGAAGTCGACGTTTCACAAGAAGAAAATTTTCCTACAGCAAAACAGTCGCGAGAATCCCTAACTATAATTAGAAAAACTCTTTAACACAGAGGGGTATCAGAAAAAGTTTATGAACTGTTTTGCGATTTAGAGATAGATGTACGTAAACTAAGCACAGACTCGTTAGCACAAACAACACAGGATAAGTTTTTTGTTGTTCCTCAGTAATACTAATAGATTGCAGTATGTATGAAAATGTACTACTGTGTATGCTCTTATACATAAATGAACGACCTATAAGTTTTACTTTTTATTCTTATTTAACTACATACTATATGCATGTAAATAATATTTTAAGTTGTAAGGCTTAATGTGTAAAATAAGAAATATTTTTGAATGCAAAACTCAATTTACAAATGTATTATCTACGTACTAATATTTAACTTATATACATTTATCTTTTAAATTCTGTAAAACTGTGTTCAATAGTTGGTATTTACAATAGAAGAACGATATTTAAAAAATTTCCGGATTTAAGAATCAACTGCTTATAAGAAACATAACGAGCGAAACAAACGTGTTTCTTATAAGCGGCGGTCACTGTAACTTCTAATAAAGTATTAGACTATTTTTAGACCAAATATAGCCAAGTATTTTTATTTAGTATAAACAAATGGAAACAAATCAAAAGTTGGATTTTTTAAAGCAAGTAATACATATTTTAATAGGAAATGCACTAGGATTGCATGTGATTTGCTTATAGCTATTTTTTTAACCATAAAATTTATTATTCTGTAACCGAATAGCTGAATATTTGGCATTCGACAAAATCAATATTTGTTACATCTGTATAGAGAAGTTTAATATGCACAATTCAGAAGTTATTTTGGGTCCCAAGAATTTCCTTTAAAAATCTTCACTATATGGAATTTTATTTCAATGATTGGTTTCTTTATTGTTTTCTTTTTTCTAAAATGACATGTGTAAAGATGTGTAAATTAATTTCTTCATTTTTGTTTTAGGTTCAAAAAATGAAAGCGTTCAACATAACTCCAGTTGCGAAAAAAGGTCCAAAAGAGCCTGAAAAAGTAGTAAAGAAAGATCCGAAACTCAAATGTTCAGTAAGTCAGTTTCAATCTGTCAGTTAAAAACTGTATCATCATATTTGATAAGTAGTATGCTAATTAAAATTCATGAAATTCAAGATTTATAACTTCCAAAATTAGGTATTGATGTGGTTAATTATTTTACCATTTGATTTCCGAACATTTAATTTTAGTTGTGTACATGATTCAATCAATTTTATTCAAATTACTTAGTTGTATTTGTCTTAAATTAGTTTTTGTGGCAAAATAATGAATCAGATGATCAAAAGTTCCATTTTTTCCCCCTTAATTTTGTAAATACTGCCAAAGTTGACTATTTTTGTAAAAAGTAAATTAATATATTGATAAATGATGGGTCAAAATCATCTGCTTTTTAACTTTTCTACTGTACAGGTACAGTGTGGTACTTTAAACATGCATTTGGCAGAAATTTATTTATCTGAAATTATAATGAAAAATTTAGATTTGCAATGTGAGCTTAAGATTTGCCCAAAAATTTTCAGTTGAAGAGGTCAACTTCCAAATTCCTTCCTCCTATTAGAGCACACTTAAATCTTATTAAACCCATTACGTCTGCGGGGTTTATTGTTGCTTTGAAGTTTGTGTGGGCTGAACCTGACATGCGGTATTAATCCCCGACATTTGTTGTTGTTTTGTTCTCTAGACAGAACGTTAACTTGCATAAAATAACATTTATTTACATTAAATTTTACAAATATATATACAGCATACTAATACTTTGCAGAGAGATTCTGCGACAAGCGGATAAATCCTGATTGTTGGAACGTTAAGTTCGAAACAGTCGGAAGGAGGTTTCGACTGCGTAGTTCCAAAGTTCGAAAGCGAGTAGAGCGAGAGTCGACCGATTAGGTCGAGATTTTAGGAGCGAGTCTCTGTCCGAAAAGATGAAAGTTCTTTTCCAAACTGAATTTTGTAAATGCCCCAGAAGGAGTGACCGACCATCTTATTGGTCGTCGTCGGTCTGGGGCTCATTAATGGGGGTGCTCCCCATGCACGCCACGTGTTTTCGGTGTGCACCATCGTCTTGTTTTTCACACATGCCGGTGACGAAAATTATGGCTTTCACATGCCAACATACTGTCACCGGCGTTAAAGTTATGTGTAAATCCCCATCGGGAATCTTTGAAAGTCAGACGTCCCAAAACAGGAAATGGTATGCGGTTTCCTCAGTTATCAGATACACTGAGAAAAGCCGCTTCTAGTTCGTTTTGGTGCAGGTGGCATAAATGGCAATAGTTAACCGCCACACGTCCATGGTATGTTTCTTCTAGTTTGATATTTATCAAAATAATTGTAAAACCCTAACCTAATGTAAAAATGTTACTTCCAAGTTACAACAAATAAATGTATTTCTCATTTTAGGACTTTGTGCGAAACTAGCAATTTATTCATGTTAAGAATTGATTAATTTATATTTTTAAATAAGAATTATGGTTATGATGTGTAAATGGAATCAATCAAAAATGTTTTTCTCCTCTCTTTTTTTTTAAACTCACTACAGACCTGCAATATTTACAAGGTCAGTTTTTACTAATTTGGTCACAAAATCAACTTTTTATTTTATAAAACATAGCTATTCCCTGTATATACTAACCACTTTTGGTAATGTGTGGTCAGTTCTTTAGCAATCATTTATTTTTTAAAGAAATTAGCAGAAAATTCAAAATAAATTACATACTATTCCATATTTAAAGAATTTTTGTACAATCACTCAAGCACTTTCTTTACTATTCTTCTCAACTTTGTTTTTTATTTCTCCCAAAAGTAAATAATTTATTTTTGCACATCTACAATATTTTCTTTTGACATTGATAGGAAGAAGAGAAAGCTGCTGCTGAAGTTTATGAAGAATTTTTGGCATCATTCGATGAACCAGTTAAACATGGCAAACTGTTTGTTAGAGGAACTGTAATAAATGCAGGTTCTGGAGGTAGTGTTCATTTCTAAATATGATATACCTTTGGCATAAATAATAGGTGTACATTTATTTTTTATTCAGTTCTATATCAATTTACTTTGCTTAGAGACCTTTATATTTGGTTAATGTATTCTAAACTTACATACTTTTCCTTAAGAAGCAATGCTCAAATGAGTAATACTGTCTTACATTTTATTATCTAGGGTCTGTGTTTAAATGGAATCTTAAGTTCTATGCCAGCCTTATTTCATTAAAAAATAATATGTTCCAAATAATAGACATAACTTAAGTTTGTTCAACCTTAAGTGATATCTATTATTTGAAAATAAATAATTCATAATATGTGAACACTAAACTGCCATTCAGATAAAAAAAAAAGTTGCTGTATGCAAAACAAAACTAGTAAATTTTTATCTTTTTCTTTTGAACTTTTTTATAAAGTTTTGATTTTTCACAAAGTTAGAATTGCTTTCAAAGAAAAACGGGACTAAATAAAAACCTGGACTGATCGTGCAGTACTAAATATATGTATGTTGTTTGATAAAGTAAACCTAAAGATTGCTGGAAAATTCAGGAAAATGATACTGCAGTTCATTACTATAAAATTAAACTTTTCAAATGAAAAAAAAATTATATTATATTTCCAGTAATAATGTTTCATCTCCCATTATCCTGTCTTAATGTGAAGCATCATAAAGTTCATATGTCATGTACACTGCCTTCCAAAGGTTAAGTATGTGGCACAGTGCTGTAGCCAGGAAATTCGGTCACAATGTGCATTCAGGAAAAAATACTGACATGACATATAGGCAGTGTACATAACATATGAACTTTATGGTGCTTGTGGTAAACTATTTCAGTCATTCATTATCATCAGTTGACACGATCATTATTTAATTAATAAATCATTTGTTTTTTAACATGTTTGATAATAATAGTTACATTAGCCATAATAAGTAAAATAATATTAGTGGGTGATGCAAAAAAATGTCTTAAAATAAGTTTTAAATGTGAGTAACATGCAAATTATTAGTTAAATTTCATATGTCTCTTTTCATTTTTGAAAATGTGTCAATTACTTCATTTAAATTCAAGTTTTGGGTCAAATCTTGTTCAATACTGAGTAATATTAGAAACGATAGATGCTCTTCTCCCATTATGTTATATAAGTAATTTTTTGCAAATTTTAGTCTGCTGAAACCTTTTGCAACAGATGCACTAGTTATCGATATACAATGTAAATAAATTAAAATATGTATACCACAAGGTACATATGGGCATTTGAAAATTGGGAAAATACTTGAATTTTAGCTGGCCATTTTCAAGGCCTTGAAAGTACTTGAAAATACTTATATCTTTGGTTAAGTCCTTGAAAGTGAATGAAAAAGGCAGGGATGAAAATATTCCGCAGATCCGTGGCATTGTTTTTTTCCAAGAAGTTTTGCTTTTCCTGAGAATTTCCCTAGTGGTTCTGCTGTTTCCGAAAATTTTCTAAATGGCGTTAACAATGAACAATAACATTTGCTGGCTATTTATTTTTCTTCCCAGAAACGTATATATCTTCATAATGAGGGGCTGATTGACGTCCTTGAAAAAATATTACATGGTATTTGAAAGTCCTTAAAAAGTACTTAATTTTTTTTAAGAGGAAGTGTATACTCACCCTGATACCATTTAAATTATTAACTAGCATGAAGCTAATTATTTTATCCAGTGTCTCAAGGTCTCAAGGACGGGGTTAGTGGAGTACCCAGGAGAGGAAATGCTTCCTCCCTTTAAACTCCAGAAGAAAAGGAAAAAAGAAATGAAAAGGAAGTAGTAACGTGTAATTTAAGCAACTAAAAGGTTTTATCCAGTGTGATTTCATTTTTTTTGTTTTTTTGTTTCAGTAAAAAAAAATATTCACTAATAAATGATTTGAACTATTTAAATTCTTCAGCAACCTTATTTTTGCATTGAAGATCATTTTCGTAAAATTTGCTTAGGACAGAAGGCATTTTCTTTCATCATCAGAAAGAAATTGTTCGCCTGGGTCTTGGAAAGACATTTGCAGATTTAAAACATGTTAGTTGTTAATTTAAAATATTTAAAAACCTTATTGTTAAATTTTTAATAATATTGTCATGAATAACATTAAATACTTCAATTTGGAATTTTTGTATAGGATCATGTATAGGTTTACCTTTACTGATTTCATAAAAAAAAAAAAAATGTTTCTCTTTCTAAGTCTGCATGCTGAAAATTCGGAATTTATACCACACAATGCAGCTTGTTGTGTTGCTTTTTCTAAAATTTTAGCAAAGATGTTGCCAGATTGCAAATCTTACATAGCGTTTTGTCAAGAAGAGATGAAAGCATTGGTTGTTTTTACATTTATTGTTTCAGATTGTAACAATTTAGATAATGCATTGATTGCGATTAGAATTGAAGTCCATATAATTAGTAATATGTAAAATTGAAATGTATTCATATATGACAAAATTCCACATCCTAAAGCCATCGAATCACACAAACTAATTTATTTCTCCCTTACAGGGCACATATAGGTGCTTGAAAATCGGAAAACTGCTTGAGTTTTAGATGATAAAATAGTATGCTTCACTAGTCGAATACCCGTTGCAAATCAATGGTCTTGCAATAAGTAACCCCTGAATAATGTCAATTTTTGAATAATCCGTGTTTCACATTTATTTGGCAAATCGAATATTTTGGTGTGCAGAACCCCCTAAAGAAGAAAATATTGGAAAACTTAAATTGCGCTCTTCTTCCTATCGAACTATCTACCCGTACACCAAATTAAAGTCTTTATTTCATCCCGAAACATGCTATTTTATCATTTCCCATTTCGAACGTTTTTCTATGGAACACACCTATAAATTAATATTTTTGGAAAACTATTCTTCTTGGGTTTTTTATCAGATTATTGCTCCATATATCAAATCTATCACATTTAAAAGGAACCGTATCTCATTTATTCAGAAAATCAAACATATTGGTGTGCTGCACCCCTTAACCCTTTCGGGACGGCGGCATTCCGAAACTACCATGGCCCAAAGGACGAAGCGCTTCGTTTCCGAAATGTGTCCAAAAGACGACTATTTTTTTGCGCTAAGCCTAACTCTCGAAAAAAATTCACTAAAAATCACCCATTCAACACAGCATTCTACTTTTTTCAGGAAGAAAGGAAATACTTATTTTCTATTTGATGTATATTTTTTATACAAATTTTCTTTTATCAAAATATTAAAAATTTTAGTGTATATATGTTTTAGGTACAGATGGATAATTCTTTGGCATATCCTTCCGATTTTTTAAAACTGTACCACATACATGCGTATTCTTAGACAACAAATACTTTGCAAGTACAGGAGAGGTAAAAAATTTATCCAAATACAAAGTATATCCTTTTCCTAAAAGTTCACTTAGAAATGTTTTCACAACGCGTTCTCCATACCCACCATCAGAGCTTGATAATCCCGTGTCCTTTCCAGTATACACAAGGAAATTCCATTTATGGCCTCATTCCGATTCTGACGATTTATATATTTTTATTCCATATCTGGACCTTTTCGATGGGATATATTAACGAAATCCCAGCCTTCCTTTCCATGAGAACATAAATAACCTAATCATTTCATTGCCGCACATTCCTTTACCGCCCCCCCCCCCCCCTCCCCCACTCAAAAAAAAAACTCTCTTATATTCCTCTAATTCAACAACGAAATCAATAAAAGACAAAATCAGAACGAGACCCGGAACTCAATTATAAAATTGTTGATGCTACGAGAAGTGCTCTGTTTACTTTACAGAACCATGTGTTTCACCGCTCCAAATGGAGAAATAATTCATTGGATTCTCCTTGTGCCAAGGTCAAACATCTACAAAATACATTTAAGTTGCTTCCACAGGCATTTAACGCCATCTAGGAGACAAATACATTCAAATTAAAACGTTCCACGTAGAAACACCGATACGTGCCAGTCGTCCTTTAGGGTAAAATTTCCTCCGGCCCGTGGGCGTGCCGTTCGTCCTTGAATGCAAGTTCGCAGCTGGCACCTGGGTGTGCCGTTCGTCGCAAAAGGGTTAAAATAGCAAATATTGGAAATCTCAAATTGCACACTTTCTTCCTTTCAATTTATCTACCCATACACCAAATTTAAAAAGTCTTTATCATGAAGCATGTTTTTTCTATCACTTCACCTTTTGAATGTTTTTCTGTGTAGCACCCCATTAAATGAACAATTTAAAAAAACTGTATTCATTTTAGGTTTTTTTTATCAAATGATTAGCCCATATACTACATTTCAAACCTCTATCCAGGGTGTGTACATGGCCTGGAAAACCTTGAAAGTCCTTGAATTTCATTCTTTTTTTCCAAGGCCTTGAATAGCCTGGAAAATTGGGATTATTTCCAAAAAGGTCTGGAAAATCCTTGAATTTCTCATTTCCAATTCAAAAACCGCAAAATTCCAGTTGTACTAGAATTCCTACGTCTCTCATTACGTCACAATCTCAAACCAGTTCTCTTTTCATATTTTGGTTGATTATAAAGGTTAATTTTTTAATTTTCACATAAATTGTATGATCATGAAATTCAGTTTTTTTTCGTGGACGTTGCCGAGAGTACGTAATTATCCTTTTCCATCCATCTCAATCTCCTTATTGTTGCACATTAACTTAACAGGATTATTTTCATATTTTGGTTGATGATAAAGGTTAATTTTTTAATTATTTTCACATAGATAGTACAATCGTAAAATTAGTTTTTTTTTTTCGTGGGCGTTTCCGAGAGTACACAATTATCCTTTTCCATCAATCTCCATCTCCATATTGTTGCACATTAATTGCACATTACATGATTTAGAAAAATTATTTAATAAAAAATTAGATGTAGCTAACAATACTAAATAATATAATAACATTTGTTGTGGTTTATTACTGATTCATTTTTCTATCTAATTCAGAGGTGAGGTATGGGATAAGTGTGACATAAATATTTAATTTAATGTTTTTTGTTTTCATAAATTTTTGAAAATGCTAATATCAAATTTTGTTGCAGCTGTTCAATAATAAAATTTGGTAATTATAGCTTTGATTTAAATTTCAATTTTTACAATAATTTCTAACTATTGGTTAAAAATATATTACACTAGAATCTAATTTGCTTGTGTTTTGAAATTTTTTCAAATATTTTGTGTTAAAATAAAAGAATTTCAAAATTAAGGTTTTTAAATTGTACTATAAATGCAAACTTAAGATAATTTTTTATATTTATTTCCTCATTAATATAATATATAAACATATTTTTAAACTGTAAGAGGTATAAGGATGGTTTTTTTTTTTTTATCGTTAATACATTCAGATTTTTTCAAGAATTTTGATGATAACAGACAATTCATGCATTATGTCAATTACATATGGTTACATCTTTTCTGTTTAGCAATATATTTTTTAACTTCTTACAAATTCATTAATTTAAAAAAAAAAAACTTAAAAATGCAATTTTTGTACTGTCTCAGTTTTGTGCAGCGATAAAATAGGTCTTTGATTTTTTTTGTAATGTCCTTGAAAAAGGCCTTGAAAGTCCTTGCATTTCACTTTCAAAAAAGTGTACACACCCTGTCTATCACATTGTAAAAGAGGGCGTTTTTCATTTGTTCATCAAATCGAATATTTTAGTGAGCGACAGACACTCCCTACAATAGCAAATGTTGGAAAACTGAAATTGCACACTTTCTTCCTTCCAACAACCCGTACACCAAATTTGAAATATGTATCTCATTGCGAAGCATGCTTTTTCTATTATTTCACCTTTCGAATGTTTTTGTGTGGAGCGCCCACCTCCTTAAATATACATTTTTGAATAACTCCATTCTTCTTAGGTTTTCTATCAGATGATTTGCCCAAACACCAAACCTCTATCATGTTTTAAAAGGGGTGTTTCTCCTTCATTCCAAAAATCGAACATTTTGGTGTGCAGCACCCCCTAAAGTAGAAAATATTGGAAAACAGAAATTGTACACTTTCTTCCTTCCAAACTATACCCATACACCAAATATGAAATCTCTATCTCATCCCAAAACATGTCCTTTTTTTTTTTTTTTTTTTTTTTTTTTTATCAATTCACCTTTCGAACATTTTTCTCTGGAGCACCCCCTTAAACAAACATTTTTGAAAACTATATTAGTCTTGGGTGTTTTCATCAAATGATTAGCCCATGTACCAAATTTTAAAGGAGTCATTTCTCGTTTATTCAGCAAATTGAACATTTTGCTGTGTGACACCCATTTAAGTAGAAAATATTGGAAATATGAAATTGCGCATTTTCTTCCTTTCGAACAATTTACCCATACATCGAATTTGAAATCTCTATCTCACCGTAAAGTATGCTTTTCTGTCATTTCACTTTTCGGACATTTTGGTGTGCAGCACCCTCTTTACAGAACATTTTAGGAAAATATGATTTTTCCAGAAGTTTTTATCAAACGATCGACCCGTGTGCCAGAGCAAGTCTCTATCTATTCGAGAAGTGCCTAAATTAAAGCATGACGGACAGACAGACTTGACAATTAGTATATATAGATTTCCAAGGTCTTGGAAAGTACTTAAAATTTCAAATTTTTGTGATCAAGTCTTTGAAAGTGCTTTTAAAGGAAGGGGAGGGGGCATAAAAATTTCCATGGATCCATGGCATTGTGTTTTGTCCAAGAAGTTCTGCTTTCCCTGAAAATTTTCCTAGCAGTTCCACTGTTCCCAAAAAATTTCTAAAGCAACATTGTTTTTTCCAAAAATTCTTTAAATTCATGAATCTAGAAGCATCTATTTTTATTCATGTTTAATTTCAAAATTTACTTAGTAACAAAATAGACAGTTACAAACTATGTTAGTCTAAACTTCCATGTGTTAATTTCAATTGTGTAGATATCCTAGAAATGTCAATTTTTATAGGAAAATTGTTTTTTCTTGCTATAAAAGTCAAATTTTACTCTTCAAAAGTGGATTTTTTGTGCTACAGACATGACACAAAATTTTTTCTACTGCGACATGTCATACAAATAGGCTTGGTGCCTTTAGAATCACTGAAGAAGCTTTTATTTTTTTAACCAATATATTATTTGAAAGGTATTTAACATATGTAGTTTAAATATACAATTTACCATGGGATTCATGGCTATTTTTCATTATACTAAATTCATGTCTTAATTGCAGAAGAGAAACAGACTGTTCAAACTGGAAAATTGTACAAACCACCTAAGCTTGCTGATGTAGTAAAGAAGCAACCTGAAGAAAAACCTGAAACTGCCAAAGAAAAGGCTGAACGAATTGAAAGACAGGTAATTTACAAACATTTTAATAGGTTATTTTCTTTTTGAGGTGGGATATTTGACCTTTTTTTGTTTCTAGTTATTTTGACTAGCAGCTAATTTAACATGTGGTAATACATGGTTAACCAAGTGCTGATAACCCATCTAACTGAACTACTGATTTAACCTTTTAATTCTTTCCAAAAAGGTTCTGATTGACTTAACTAGTAAAAACTGAAATGCTACATAATTATAATTATTTTAAATGCATTTTACTAAATTTCTGGTTAATGAAAAATCAGTCATTTGGACCTAGTGGATGTGGATTAAACATTTGTAACTCTTGAAAATAGAAGTTGCCCATATAACCAAGTAATCAAAATTTGCTCCATCACAAACGTCCAGATATGCAGGTGCTAAATGATATCTAAATGCTATGCAATATACAGGGTGTTTAAGAAAAGTGAACAGCAAAAGTTTTTTGAAGATACATAGTTTCAATTGCAAAAATGCTTTACATAAGGTGAAAAATTATGCAATGCTTATTTTAAATGATATGCAGTATTTTTGTAAAAAATTAAAATACCATGCAACCCCTCTTGAGAAAAGTTAAATTACAAAAATTTTACCCATACTTCATTTAGTCAGATTTAAACATTTTTAGATCTCGGAAGAACAATTTTGAAATGAAATAAATTGTCAAATTTGCTGACTTACACCACTTTATAGTGACCTTTTGTCATGCTTGTAATAACTGCAGTTCATGAATCCAGTAACCATTCACAAATTGAATTGATTCATAGAATCATATAATGGAGTTTTAAAATGATTTTTTTTTTTTTCAGAAGTTGAAACTATTGGCAGATGATTCTGGTTAAAAGTTATTTTATCCCTTAAATAAAGTAAAAAACTGATAATTGTGATTTTGTTATTCTATCAGATATTTTCCTAGCATAATCAATGGAAAAATAAGCATGTCCTTTAATTTTTTAATATCAGTTGCATTCAGACCTAAGAGATCGATTGCATTTACTGCAAATTATAATCATCTCACAGAATTAGGCACTACAAAACAGCAAACACTATCCAGGCTGATCCAGACGGCTCTGCCTATGTTAAGGGATCAGTGGTAGGTGCCTTAACGAATGTCAACGGCTAATCCCACTTTCTACCAGTTGTCTCCGAATAGTATCCCTGGATACAGGATGAATGAATGATGGTAAATACCTTCAAATGACTGATAGTGGCACCATTGGTGTGGATGTGGCTCCTCTCCTGATTGCATGATCCTCTGGAGCATTGGTTGTCTGGAACATTCTGAGTCCAACAAGGTCCTGATACTTCTGGCAAGCAACATCTGTCCACACCTGAAGTGACCTGTGGTTAAGTGGGATTCTGAGGTGGATTAGGACATGAATGGATCCCACAGGTACTTTATCGGATTAAAACTGGGTGGTTCCCATACCATAAATGAGGGCTTATTGAAATGTTCTTTAAACCATTTAACCACCATCATGGCCTTAATTAAGAGTGCATTATTTTATTGAAGAAACATATGGTCACCCTGTGGATAAGCAATTGTCATGAAAGGGTAAATCTGGTTGGCAATAATACTGTAAACATTGGTGTTGATATGGATGTCAACAGTATCAGGGGGCTGGTTGTGCACTAGCAAAACATTTTCCACATCATTACACTTCTGACACCTGCCTGCACCTGTGTCTCAGAGTAGGATGATGCCATCACTTTATGGGGTTTCCTCTAAACTTGAAACATACTGTAACAATGATAAAGTTGGGAGTGAGATTCAATGGACCATGTAACCATCTTCTTATCCTCCAAGGTCCAGTTCTTTTGTTCTTTCACTTATTGCAGGCATTCACATAAATTTATAGGTGATTTATTTGAAAGACACCCTGTTTAAACAATGACTACAAATACCCTACCTTTACAATGTATATATCTCAGTTCTTTCTGATATCCATTTGGTATTAACTTGGTTGTATTCCTCAGTGAATTGAGAAATGATACATTTTTTTTTTTCTTCAAGTTACTGATAAAAAGTCATGCTGGACCCCACATTCATCAACCACTGCTTTCTAACTACACAGCTTTTACCAAGATGTCATGATGTTTACTCTTCAGCCACTCATTGTAAATGCTAAATACAATGTTTTTATAAAAAAAATTAAAGGGAATGGGTTTGGAAGACATGCCTTGTTGGTACCCACAATCTGCATTAAACTCTGTTAAATCTATTACATATCCTATTTTTCAAGCACATGTCATATGAGCAATAAAATACACATTGAGCCTTTCAAAGCATGGCAGTTGAATGATACTTGTGTGCTGTGACGATCAGTCCATTTCAAAAGCGAAGATTATTCTTACTTTATGATGGGTATGTGTATATTTCTGATGTTGAAATTTTGGAGTATGTTTTTATCATTGAATTACATATCAGTAACTTTGCTATTAAATATTCATCATTTTATTAACTGCATATTATGTATACATCTGAAAAATAATTAGAGTATTTTTGTTAAATGCTGAAAATATTACTTCTTATGAATTACAAGTACGTAAACATTTTCAACTATGAAAGGTTATATTTTAAGAAACAATGGTGCAACAAATATCATCAAAATGCTATTTTAAAATCAAATAATGGTATGATCAAAAATATATGCATACCAATCTGCTTCAGAGATTATTGTCAATGAAAATATACAAACCTGTATTGGTTATTTCATCTCAGAAAGACATTGCTTTAATACAAATATCCAAGCTAACAAGCAAATTCTGCTCCTTATGTACAAGACGATGAATTTTGCATTCTTTTAACATAAAAAATAAACCATGCAAAGTATATGTGATGCATATATTATATCACAATGTGTTATCATCATCATCCATAACTTGACAACCCAGAGTGGGCTTTGGCTTTCCTTTGAAGATAAATCCATGGATTCGTATTCAATCCTATGGCACACTTCAAGGTTTTTAAAATCTTTCTCTACAGCATCAAATCAACCCAGCACTGTATTGATATTCCCCTCACTCTCATTTTGTGGAGTGGAGTGAGAAAGATCTCTTTAACAGGACACTCTTCCTCCATTCTTATAATATGTTCTGCCCTATGTTGGGTTATACTTTTGGATATTTAACAATTTTAGGAGTTTTGCTATTTGTTTAAATGTGTTCAGGGGTCTTATTTACATAGTCATTATCTTTTAGTTATCCATTTTCCAATTGTTTAGGTTTTTGATATTCTTTGTTCAAATAGATTCTATTCTATAGGTTTTGTGTTAAAAACGGCGAAGTTCGTTCTTTTTAGGTTTTAGCAATTTAAATTTATTTAAATTGGCTAATTTGTGATTCCATTTATTGCCCTTTTTATTCCCTTTAATTTGATTCCAAATTTATTGCTCTCGGTTAAAAATTGGTTAATTCATTGCAATTTTACAGTTTTATTCTATTTTCAGCTTTTTAAATATTTCAGAATCGTCCATATTTAAATTATTGCCGAATTCGTATATTTCCAAATCGTTTCACTTCATTTCTTTTTAATTTTCGTCTGCTCTAAAATTCCATTTCTCTTCTTTAAAGTTTCGAGTTTTTAATTGGTTGATCGTAATATTAAAATCGTCTGTCATTAATTATTTTATCGTTCATCGATAATTTTGTTTACAATCTGTGGCAGCGATGTTTCGCAGTATATAAGCAAAATCGCGCGTTTTTTCGCTCTCTTTGCTCTTTTCTCTTTTGCTCTTTTGATTGGAACTGAAATGTAGTCTTATAGAGTTGTTGTTTTCAGCGCCTCGGCACGAGCCGAGCGAAATGCGCTCCGAGGAACGGACGTCTTATTTCCCGGCCTGCCTGTAAATGTGTGTGGAATCCTGATAGCAGAGTGTTTTTTTTACTTGAAATGACGTTGCGAGCGAAGTGATTGATGTCTACTGAAGTATCGTCGGCGCCTTTGGAATAATCGTTTAGTTCCGGAGGTCGGATTTGTTCTTTCATAGTGGACTGTGTAGTTTAAATTTTCCGAGTCTTAGGACCGGACCTCCAATTGTTTACTTCACGGTTTTGATGATGGAGCTGTCTGTTCTTTTGTTCCGAGCGATGTCCACTGGCGCTCTGCTACTCTCGGCTGAGAATTTTATGATGTGAAGGAGCTGCCCGTTTTTGTGCAGATCAGGCCTTGGGAGTGTTCTTTTCGCGGAGTTTTGGAACACCATATTCCACTTGAATGGTTGGACTCACTTGATGTACCGATGCCCTACGGGAGGTACTTCTCCGTTTGGCCTCTTATGGAGCAGGAAGGGACTGCACCCAAGCTGATGATGACTGACATCAATTTCGTCCTCGGGACTTTATTACTGCCGTTCAGCGTTTTCCCGTTTATGGGTGATATCTTTTCAGTAATTTTATCCTTTTGCAAAATTTAAAGTTAAGTTAAATTAGCATGACTAAGACCCCTTTCACTTATATATTTTAAGTTGCGAATCCTGTGGTTATCTTCTTTAACTTTTATTCTAAATTCCCTTTTGGCTAACTTATGTTCTTTTATCACAAATTCTAGTTTAGGCAAATAATTGTATAAGTTTAATATTGTTAACTTTAAAATTTAATATTCTAACGTTTTTTTTTTTACCACTATACGACCGGCCATTCCTTTTATTTATTTATTTAAGTTGTTTATTTGATTTGTTTAGTTAATGAGATGTTGTAAAATGTTTTGAAAATTATTTTAAAAGTGAAGTTTAAAATTTTAATAAACGTTAGATTTTGAAAACCTAAAATCTGTGTTCTCTCTTTTATTTTAATGCATTTTTATATTTTTAGGAAAGTTCCATTTAATTACATGTAGAGTACATATTTGTACACGTAGGGAAACTGGTCAATAGGTCCACTTTCTGTTTATTTAACACTTGCTGTTTATTTAAGAATTCAGATTTATTGCTAGAATGTTTTCAGGTTAGATGAACTTTACAAATTTCAGATATTTTAGAAGCACTTTCAGATTTATTTTCAGATGACATTTAGGTTTTAAGAACCTTGAGTAAGAACTTTCAGTAAGAGCTTTCAGGAATTTAGAATGTTTTGAATATTTAGAAATGTTTTTAGTATATCATAAAATGCACTTTTTCTACCGAACACCTATTAAGACATTTGATTTTGATAATGATTTTCGGATTGTTTTAACATGAAACCAAATCATGTAAAGTATATCTGATGCATATATTATGTCACAATATGTATACTCCAGTTAATAATAATTTAGTATGACTTTATGAAAACAAGATTCCTTTCATTCTATTTAAGTTTGAATTTGCTTATTGTAGAATTTGAATGAAATTTGCATAACCTCAATAAAAGTTCACAGCTTCATAATCCTTACTATGAATTATAGTCATTACCTTAAAACACATATTGTTTTTGAAAAAATCTGAAATACTTTTAACTAATAAAAAGTTAACAGTGGCTCCAGTCTGGAACCGAAATAGTATGTGTGAATGACATCTGGATTTGTGGATAATTTGTCTTCTTTAGACATTTTCAAAATATTGAAATTAGAACCACCTTTTCAAAATACTCATACTTAAATTATAACCACTATATTTCAAAAACTGAAAACCAGATCCAAAATCCAGTTATATATCCATGTAGAGTTTTCAACGAGCTACAAATCTAGAAACTGGATTTCCTACTGAACATGTTTCTTCTTTACTATTCTTATCTATCTTTTATAGTTTAGAAGATATTTCCAGTGAAAACAAGCAAAGTGAAGGAAAAACTTGCTTGGACAAAAACTTTTTTGTTTTCTTGAAAAAAGTTCAAAATATTTAAAGTTTTTTATATGTTTATAAATAGAACCTTATTTTTGACAAAATAATTATAAATTGTTTACATTTTGATCCATTAGGTTTAGAGATATAAGCATCATATATGTGTGTTAGTGGAGATATACATAAGTGTTTACATTTTTTGTAATGCTCCGATTTCTGCCAAAGATACCCCAACCGTAGATAGTATTCACATAAAAATCCAAAATTTACACTTAAACTCTGTGAAATATTTTGTTAGAATTATTCTTTTGCCTTGGTTTAATTTATCTTGCAGTATCTTTAATGAAATATATATTCATAAGAGTTTCAATTCTTTCACCTTTAGAATAAAAAGAGAGAAAAAGAAAAGAAGAAAAGCAATCTTGAACTATTTAAAGAAGAGCTACGAATGTAAGTGTACTTTTTGTATTGTTTTGTTCAAGGTGTCTTAACTTTCTGCAAACATGGAGAACCCAGGGAATTGTGATCGCTCTGGAAAATCCTTTGAGACCCAGGGAAATTTACTCTCACCCTAGAAGTTTGTCATTTAATAACAACAATGGGAAATTATTTTTATCATATTCAATATATTAGTTAGTAATTTTTGAGAGACTGTTTGGCAATTTCACAAATGTTTTGCACAAGTGTACAATCTATTTTGTTTCAGTGTGAAATTATTTTACAATCTCTGAATCAGTTAATATTTTTCTATACAGTAAAATTATTTTTGGAAGGTATTATTTATGAAATGTAGGGAAATCTAACATTTGAAAAATTGGAAAAGAGTTATGGTTATATAACTGACTGACACTGAAGCATTTTGAACCTTGAACATTTAGTTTTTAACACTGATACAACTTCCTTTAAAGCAACACCCTGCACAAAATTAGTAATGTCAACCAGTTTCAAATGCAGAAAACAGCCTTTTTCATCAGCACAAGCAAGAAGCACAACCTTTGCTCATCAAAGTAAAATCAGCGATTGCTGTAATGAGTGAAGGTTGTGCTTCTTGCTTGTCCTGGTGAAGAAAGCAGTTTCTTGTCTCTAAAACTGGTTGATACTATCAGACCTATCAACTCTCCTGATTGAGACAATAGACTCCTGATTTTCTGCCCTTCCTCCTGCACTCTTGATTAATATTGTATTTCTCTTGATTTTACATATTTTAGAATGTGTAATGCTCTTCTAGTAACTATACTGCATTGTCTGTAATAGTACTGAAATAAAATTATCACAATGTAAAATATCTTAATCATAAACCTGCTGAATATGCTTAATACATAAACCAGTGAAAAAGTATGTAAATTTGCTAAACCATTTATGAGTTATCGATGATTATTAAAGCACACTTATTGCATAGCTGCCTACTCTACTGAATTTTCCAGGAAACTCCCGGTTTTTGATGATTTCTCCCAATTTCCCGATTTTTAGTGAGAATCTCCCAGTTTTTGTTAACTTTTTTTAGAATTCCCTAAAGTTTGGAATTTTTTGATAAAAATTCTCTGTTAAAGTGAATTTCGATCAAACTTACGACTGCCATTTTGTTTTGTTTTTGTGTATGAACCTAGTACCAGTACTAAGTTGCATCATTTTCACTTTATTGATGGATACTTATAACTTGCAATTTTGCGTATATAGATTACATTGCTGTGTAATGTTGAAACATCTTTCTGCATCCATGGTTAATTTTAAATTATGTGAATGAAAAATACTCAACATTCATTTCGTTGCAGTAGTTTTCAATGTTAATTAATATTTTCATAAAATATTGATTATTTTTTTAGCATGATTTCTTGGGTATAGATTACAGTCCTGTGCAATATTGAAACATCCTTTTCCATCCATGTTTAGTTTCAAATTATGTGAATTAAAAAATGCACAACATTCATTTCTTAGCAGTATGTTTCATTATTAATTAATATTTTTGTAAAATATTTATTATTTTTTAAGTGTGATTTCACATTTATAAATTAAATTCCAGTGTAATGTTTAAACATCCTTTTCCATCCATCTTATTTTTTCTTAAAATCTCAAATTAGTTAACCAATACTTTCACATCTTTTGAGTTTACATAAAAATTAAGGATTATTTTCTTTGAAATATGCTCAAAATGAGTGATTGCACAATGGAATTTTTTCTCTTATTTTCTAGGCAATAGAGTTCCAAAAGCATTTTTCTATTCACATTCATCTAATTAATTAAAAATTATGATTTGAGAACTGAACATCTTTTGTTTCAGTGAACCCCTTCTAAAATTTTTCTCTGCTTATACCACTGATATGTATTTTTAAAACACTGATTATGTAAAACCATTTTTCTTATGCAGTAGGCATGGTTAATGTTATATAGTGAGTTATCATTTTTTGAAAAAAAAATCATACATGTTTTGAAAAAAATCATACATTTTTTGTGATGTAAAAAAATCCCTATTTTTCCCTAAGTGATATTGAACAGGTTATACGCTGACCTGCAGAGCACCATAAAAAAATACTTACCATGCTGTCTACTGAATTTTTATTCTCTAATGTTGGCAGGTATGATTTTGTATTTTTCTTGATTTTACATATTTTAGAATGTGTAATGTTCTTGTAGTAACTACACTGCATTGTCTGGAATAATGCTAAAATAAAATTATCACAATGTAAAATCTAAAATATTTTAATCATAAACCTGCTGAATATGCTTAATTAACCAGTGAAAAAGTATGTAAATTTGCTAAACCATTTATCAGTTATCGACGATTATTAAAGCACTCTTGATTAATATTGTATTTTTCTTGATTTTACATATTTTAGAACGTGTAATGCTCTTGTAGTAACTGCACTGTAATGTCTGGAATAATACTGAAATAAAATTATCATAATGTAAAATCTAAAATATTTTAATCATAAACCTGCTGAATATGCTTAATTAACCAGTGAAAAAGTATGTAAATTTGCTAAACCATTTATGAGTTATCGACGATTATTAAAGATGCACAAAAACAGGTATTTTAATTCCCTTAGTTTTATAGGTAGGGGAAGGGGTAAACATATCAAAAATAGTCTATGGACATAGCCTTATAGTCTAAAAAAATTTCAACAAAACTGCACATATTTCAAGAGATTTGATGTGTTTTTTCAAATTTTTTTTTTTATATATTAATGTGGTACAATATCCAAAATATTTTTAGTCATACATCTGTTAAAACCATTCTAATGTTATAAGCAGCAAGTTATAAAAATTTTCACCCAAAAGTGTTACACATCTATATGAATTTAAAACAAATGCACTTCTATACTCATTTACCACTTATATAGAATATAGTATTTTTCTCACATAAAAATAGCAAAAACACCCTGGAAATCAATCTAGCATCTTTTCCCCTGAAAAATCCTGGGAATTTTGATTTGTGATTTTGTTAGACAGTCTGTTGTTTGGAATTTAGATTTGAATTTATTATATACTGTATCTTTCATGTAGGATTCAAGAAGAAAGAGAAGAACGGCATCGCTTAAAAAATGTGGTAAAAGAACAAGTAAAGCAAGGAAGACCTGCTGTTCCAGAACCCCCTGAAACACAAATTAGACTAGGTAAATTTTTTCTAAATGTATAGTGTGGAACAATACAGAAATAACTAATTAATTTAAAGAGAATAGAAATTTGAATATATTCTAAATCTTCTGCTGGTTTCTATTGCATTTGTCCCCTCCCTTCCATTTTTTTATGTGTGTGTGTGAAATTTACCTCTAAGTATCAAAAATGATTCATACATCCACAACTTTATTATTTTTTAGATAATTTTCCTAAAATCCAAAAATATTTTTCTTGCTTTTAGAGATTATTCCACAAAACATGGATATTTAGATGGTCTTTTGATTTATTTTACTGAATTGATTATCTGATCTTCCTTTTTGGTATGAAACATCTTGAGGCATGTGTTAAAGTAAATGTGGAAAGAAATGTGACTTTAGTGGAATATAAGTGGAAGTATGTAATGGAAGTGACATCATGTTGTTATGAATACAGAAAACCATTATTGTAATTGGAAAGTCTGGGCCACTTCCACATAACCATAGTGACAAATTTGGCAAAGTAATCTCACAAGTTGCATGCTTTTTCCAGAACTTTTCACATAAGGTGCATAAGCTGTCGTCATTCAGTTGGGTTGTTAGCATGATATAAGCTGCTGACCTCAATACAGAATCCAATATGTATCTTCTGTTTTCATATACCTTTTAAGCTGTATTATGAAACAATTCTGGTAGAAATGTGTAAAACAATTAAATTTTGAATAAAAAATATTGAAACCTTTTCAAATGTAGCTATTGTCACACACAGCACATCAACCTTTTCCCTTTCGAAATATGTGAAAACTGTAATGCTTCAGATCAATCTATAGCAAGTAACAGTGTTCTTTGGTTATTGAGCAAAATCATTGTATTTCCGTAAGTTTAATAGATGTACATTAAAAATTAACTAAACATCATTTTACCATGCCTCAGAATGCAAATTGCTTAAGGCTTTATACTGTGCTCAAATCAAATATGAAACCAATATGTGATATTTTTAATATTTCAAAATAAATAAAATATAAGTTTTGGTTTGCATTTCTGCCATTTACTTACCTGTATATATTTCCAGAATTCCCGCAATCCTTAGGAAAGTTCTTATTTTTAATTTTTAAGGACTTAAAAGGTCCTTACTGGTTTGGCATGCATATATTACTGTAACCTAACCTCTCATATTTTTTATTATTTTTGTTGTATAAAATCTTGCTTGAACCATGTATGCAAATATAAAGGCATTTTGGGTCCTTAAAAAAACCTTATTTTTTGTTATTTGTAAATCGTGGGAGCCTTGATTTCAACTTTACTGTTTTAATTCTACTAAACACAGTATAAAATGTCCACTGGGTGTTTTGAATGGAATTTAAGCTCTGAAAATAAATATTTAAGTGAATATTTTATACTTCCCCCAAATACTTATTTTATTTTCAAAATCAGCATATTGAATTTAATAAATTGTATTTTTTTCCATCCTTCCATTTAATTTCCCATTTTAATCAGAGGTATCATTTTAGTTTCAAAAAATCTAATCTGTCAAATTGAATATTTGTTTGAATAGTGTTAATTACAAAACAAAATCACTTTTAGCATTCCATTCACTTCTTCATTGATTTATTGCAATTTAATGCAAATATACACCTTATACATACTCTGTACATGCATGTGAAATTTGTAAATATCACAGTTTTTAGTATAAGTTAATTTGATATGACAAATGTTTAATTGTAATAAAATTTAGTGTCACATTTGTGCTAAAACTACAGAAATGTTTAAAAAAAGTTTAATTCTTATTCTATTTATGACAGATTTCATATACTAAGATAATTTATTGCACAAATTTAAAAAATTGAATATGATTTTTGTCGTGTAGCTACAACCTCTGAAATTTAAAAAAATTACATATTGGTCCCATACAGATCAAAATTGTATAATGCAGTGTTTTAACAGTAAATTCGTATATAACATGAGCTTTTAACAGATTCAGATGCATACATATCATACATGTACATTTATAATAATTATCTTTTTCATCTGATTAAAATAAAATATTACATAGTGTGATGTATTTAAATTAGGGCTTCAAATTTTATGTTAGATATAATATCACATAAGCTATTTCACTTTTCAATATATATATAGATATGATATCACATGAGCTATTTCACTTTTCAATATATATATAGATATGCTATCACATAAGCTATTTCACTTTTAAATATGTAGACACAATTCTAAAAGACAACATTTAATCCATGTAAATGTCAAAATGAAACCATGGAAAAGCAACATAAAACAAACTCATTTGTTTTATTAATTTATTTTTATTTTATTTTTATTTAATAGGTACACTCCATGTAACACTTGTAGCTTTCTTGACACTCCCATGTAAAACTTGTAGCCATCTAGTTCCTGATTATTTGCATTATATTATTGCTATTCTAATTAAAGATCTTAATTCCAAAGGGGCTAAAATCACTTTTGCTTATCTGTTTCATATGCAGCTGCTACATTGTAGCTCATATATCAATATCGTAAGGGATATGATGAGATGAATAATGATGAATCCCCCCCAAAAAAATGCAGTGCCATAGACGCCTAAATCATGAAATATATGATTTTTAAATTGAAATGAAAAATTAAATATTAAAAAATCTTGAAAAAGAGTTTATTCCTGATTCCTAAAATGAAAAATATGCATTTTTTAAGTTGTAATAATTATGTTAATATCAAAAGAAATATAACATGAGCTTTTAACAGATTCAGATGCATACATATCATACATGTACATTTATAATAATTATCTTTTTCATCTGATTAAAATAAAATATTACATAGTGTGATGTATTTAAATTAGGGCTTCAAATTTTATGTTAGATATAATATCACATAAGCTATTTCACTTTTCAATATATATATAGATATGATATCACATGAGCTATTTCACTTTTCAATATATATATAGATATGCTATCACATAAGCTATTTCACTTTTAAATATGTAGACACAATTCTAAAAGACAACATTTAATCCATGTAAATGTCAAAATGAAACCATGGAAAAGCAACATAAAACAAACTCATTTGTTTTATTAATTTATTTTTATTTTATTTTTATTTAATAGGTACACTCCATGTAACACTTGTAGCTTTCTTGACACTCCCATGTAAAACTTGTAGCCATCTAGTTCCTGATTATTTGCATTATATTATTGCTATTCTAATTAAAGATCTTAATTCCAAAGGGGCTAAAATCACTTTTGCTTATCTGTTTCATATGCAGCTGCTACATTGTAGCTCATATATCAATATCGTAAGGGATATGATGAGATGAATAATGATGAATCCCCCCCAAAAAAATGCAGTGCCATAGACGCCTAAATCATGAAATATATGATTTTTAAATTGAAATGAAAAATTAAATATTAAAAAATCTTGAAAAAGAGTTTATTCCTGATTCCTAAAATGAAAAATATGCATTTTTTAAGTTGTAATAATTATGTTAATATCAAAAGAAATATAATGAGGTGAATAATGAGGCGAATTGCAAAAAAAAATCTGGACTCTTGTGTCGTGTGAAATTTGAAATTGACAAAAAATTAAAATCAAGACCAGTATCATTAAAGAACTGTCCAAAATATATTAGCTCCTAAACTAAATCATGCAATAATGAATTTTAATTTGGAAAATTTTCAGTGTAAAAAGAATTATAATGACGTTAACACTGAAGAGACTGAAAAATTTTAGGATACATATTCATGATCATGGAATGCTTTAGATTGAATATATTTGGAGGCGTAAGCAGAGGGAAGGGTCATAAGCCCCTGTTTAACAACTGCCAAACAATTGTATTAGTTTTCTGTATTGTTCATATTGGAAAATGAAAGTTTTCTATATTGTTCATATTGGAAAATGAAATTCAGCACTGTAAACTCCCCATGCGGTTGCTGTCCCCACCATTTCAGATATCCTTGCTATGCCTATGGATCAATTATGTCTAATGTCAAACAAGATAAAATGATATAAATGCACTGGTGTCCAAATTTATCTCCCCATGCACCAAATCACTGATTTCTCAACAACTGTTCAATATAATTGAATGAATTTTTTGAAGATACATAGCATCATAGCACATGAATAAAAACTGAGAAATCGAATATAAATGCATATGATACAAAACTAATTATGAAACAATTTGCCACTCCATCAATGTCTGCCCAGCCTCTAAATAGACAACGGCTCACCACCTCAAAGATTCTTTCTAAATGATACATTGACACCATAAAAAGCTGTTTTGAGTTGATAAACACTGGAATCAAATCCTGAATTGCAGACATTTGCAGGAAAACATATACAGTGTTTGTGCTTTTTTTTTATGTAAATAAAAATAATTTTGGACGGCAGTATATTTAAAGGCCCTAGAAGGATATTGATCACCTTGACCCATTGATCCCTTTAAAAAAATATAACTGTTGGCCCTAACTTTTAATATATCATACTGATCTTGCTAACACTGCTGATATTGTCTGTAATTCCAGGTGCACACATGGTCTTGCAACCCTTGAAAGTCCTTGAATTTAAATTTTCCCCCTCAAATGTTTGAATATCCTGGAAAATTGGTTATTTCTGAAAAATGGGCTTGGAAAATCACCGAATTTAATTTTCTCAATGAATTTTCCAAGTTGAAGTGGATAAAATAATGTGAGCTTTCCACATTCCTCTTCATGCCCTGAAATATTGTCTTTCATATTGGTCCTCCCTTATCATGAGTGTCCATTTCAGCATGTTTTTATGGAACTACACCTTTCTTCCTCCTCCACTTCTTTTTCTAACTTTCATCCTTATTGACCAAGTATAGGCAATCCATGTGATGTCAAAGGGGGGGGGGGAGAAATTGCTCGGGGACATTTTGTGTACAACTAAATATAATAGTTTCTAATCCATGAGAATGAGAGACCATGAACACAAAGCAGTGAACTTTAGGCACTTTTGGAATTAAGCTCTTCAATTGGTTCTCTCCATGTGATCAAACTAAAATTATGATATTTTGAGATGTTACTAAGTTGTATAACATTGAGATTTACAGGAGGAATTTTTTTATTGTTTTAATCTACTATAAAATGTTAATGAAATTATATCATAGAACTTAATATACATCAATCATAATTATCAATAAAATTGTTATCTCACTAATGTATACAATTTTTATGTTTCAGCTGATGACTATAGGTATCCATCTTATGGATCTTATGACACTGGTGATCCAAGTACTACTAACCTCTATCTTGGAAATTTGAATCCAAAGGTAAAAATTATTTGTACTCATAATTTATTATGCTATTTGATATACTACTCAAATATATTTCAAATTAAATCATGGTAGATGTGAAATCTGCAATTTTGTTCTTTTTAAGTGAAATATATAAAAGTAGACTTTATGTACCAAATTTTCAGAAGAAACTATGAATAAGGTAACTAACTGTAGTTCCATTGTATGTCTGGTTGTTATTTGGTTAACAAAACGTATGAAAATAAATAATCAATATAGTACTTTTCCAAAAAAAATGTTTGACCTTGAGTTTTGATTCAGGTCATTTAAATGTTGCTATAGTTCACCAAATATGCAGAATGTGGGTGCATATGCCATATAACTATTGCTGCAATATTGTAGACACTACATAAAATTAGAATGACTTTACTCAACTTTCGCATACCAGAATCTCCCCCCCCCCCCCCCCAAATTTTGCAAATAGAAATTTGAGAAATCTATATTGTTGGTCCAAATGGTCACAGTGATAGCATGTTACCCTTCATTTTAAAGGGCTCAAAAAATCCTTTGATTGGTGCCAAGTTTGACAATGTTCTCCCAAAGGATAATCCCCCCCACCCCAAAGGGGGCAGATTACATTACGAATGCAAAAATTATATCACAGCAGTTTTTCACTACAGTGATTGTAACTATTAAGTTTTATGATCATTGGGCTATAAATACCCCCTTTTATGCATGTTTATTTCAAATTTTGTCCTATTCTGCCATGTTAACCCATATTTCCTCATCGTCCTAAAAATAGGGCAGCACACATAAGGGGTCTTTATATAATTTCTTTTGCATATTTTTATTCAATTGAAAGACAATATATTGTTTAAGAATCATTAACTATATATTTGCCTTTGTCACAAGTTTAAATTAATGTTGGATATTTTTTATTAATTTTTTAAAATGTCTAATCTTGCAAATTTTTTTTACATTTTCAAGTTTTTTTTTAAAGTTTTGAGCTCCAAGAAAAAACATACATATAAATTTATTAAGCTAATATTCCATTCTTTTATACCGTTAAAAAAGGAAAAGGATGTCAAAAAAAATTATCTGGAGGATTGCCCTAGGGAATATATATCTAGAGGAGGGACCATTCATTGTCCTAATTTTAGGACAGCCTGTTCCGATCAAACTAATAAAAGTTTGGTACGTTTTTTGATTTGTATACATAGGCTTAGAGAAACACACATTTAAGATTTTATAAAAAAAAAGTATTAGTTTTTTCAATGCTTGGTACAATATGGGTTAAAAAAGTATAAAATTTTGATAAATTTTGAAGTTTTCACTCAAATTTCGAAATTTTCGATAATAAAGCCGAATATATAAAGTTTCGTAAAAATTCATTAATATTAATTTGTTGCAGCTATTGTGTACACAAGAAATCGACCACAGACAAGCAGACAGACACCCTTCTAAAAATAATCAAAATGTTTTCAGGTGGTCCTAAAACATACATTGGCATCAAAATCTCGAAATCAAAAATTTTCATGAAAACAATAATTTCTCTATAAAAAGTAAAAATTAGCGTTTGAATTCTTCCACTCTAACTTTTTTTGAAAATTCCTAAATCAATTAGGTTATATATTTATATATATATATATATAATTGAAGAATTTTATTTTACATTGTATTATATATAGAGATATATATGTATATATATATATATATATATATAATTGAAGAATTTTATTTTACTTGTATTATATATACCTGAGATATATATGTATATTTATATATATGTTGGATATTTTTTATTAATATATATATACCTATTCTCTTGCACTTTGTGTTATACAACAATTATATTATCCAATGTGATAACATTTATTTACAAACATCTGGTGTACCACAAGGTGGCTGTAGTAGTAGTATACTCGCTAACTTATATCTTTATTATTATGAATGTCATTTTAACTCTAATTCATATATTATATATAGATATGTTGACGACTTAATTTGTATTATCATTGATGATTCCTATCCCATTAATATTGATTTTTACCCGTCTAACCTAGAATTAATTCCTAATGAGCCTTGCGTTAGTCAAACTGTTAATTTTTTAGACCTAAATTTAGATACCCTCAATAATCATGTAATTACCAATCTATATGATAAAAAAGATTCTTACAACTTCACTATCATAAAGCTGCTATCATATCAATCTTGTAATTCTATTCAATTGTTTAGAAACATCATTTTAAACCAGCTATTTCGAATACATCGACTTTCTGATCCTCAGTTTCACTTTCTCCACATCAATAAACTTAAACGCATTTGTCAAAACTACCTATATCCGGAAGTATTTGTAAATAATATTATTAATAATTTCAAATATACCACGTAATAATTTTACACATGCATTATTTATCTTTGATTGGTTAACTCATTTTTGAAAATTCACCCATTCTTATCACCTCACTTACCACTTGGCCTGAGTCTAATACTGTTTACTATTTTCGAATGTCTATTTTCCACTTGTCCTGAGTCCTATACTGTTTACTATTTTCGAAAGTCTCCATACTTATTATGTATCGTTCAATTGTATTCATTCCCACTCGCATTGACGAAGTGAGGTGAAATGCTCGCCCACTCGCATTGACGAAGTGAGGTGAAATGCTCAGTCACTAGTTTATCTTACACGTGTTGCTATGCTTTTGATTTCACATTACAGTTCGTGGAGGTATTGTTTTTCAACTTTGTATAATTCAATTGATTTATTTTTCTAATTCCTCTAGCCAGTAGACAGTTCCAATGGTGTCTATAGTTAAATACTATCGCCATTGTCAGAAACTGGCTATTCTATCGGTTTTAATTCGAATTGTATGGCTGTCCTGATGAGAATGCAATTTCGAACTGACCGCCATTTTTTGTGTGGTTTCGATTGATTGTTCTCTATTCTTGATCTCTTGTCTTGAGCTGATTATTATTGCCTATTCTCATTTTTGCAGAGTTTTATTTTTATTTACTTTTATATACTTTTAATTGTGATTTTTGAATCCTAATATTCTTCTCATCCCCCTTTCCAATGTAGTGATATGTAACCTTCTATCTTTATCCTTAGACTTGGCTTATAGTTACTCATTTGTAACAGATATGCTAGAGATGGGTTTTTTTGTACATACAGTAGTTTATGCATAATTTTCGATTAAAATCCTTCAATTTATATATATATATATATATATATATATATATATATATATATATATATATATATATATATTACCTAATCTATTTACCTAATCTATTAGTTTTATTTATCTATCAGTTGTTTGATAGTATATCGATTAGATATTGTTTGTCTGCCTGTGACCTTGCTGTTCTTTTTTAATGGTTGTTAAAAGAAGACATTACTTTTTGACTGAAGAAAAAGGCTAAAAAATTCCCTTGAAACAATTGTAGTCACATAATTTTCCTATGCCCACTTTCTTTAAAGTAATATTAAAAATTTATATCCTAAGAAAGGCTTTATTTTTATTTGCAGATCCATCATTCAGTCTCTAATTCGTAATATTTTTACCTAAAGTTTATAGAAGTACTACTAAAAGTGTTGCTATAATAAACCAAAAATGCAGAATGTTGTTGCATATGTCATATAACTATTGCTGCAATGCTGTAAATACTATATAAAAGAAATTCATGTTTAAATTCTTAGACTCCAACTTTTACTGAAAATTAATAAATCAATAATGTTATGTATATATTTTTTATTTTACTATGAGTTCAAAATAGGGAGAAAAAACATATGAGAACAATCCATTACGAAATCTATTAGTTTTATTTATTAATTAAGCCATAAAAAAGTCTCTACTTTTATGCCCAAATGTCTAATTTAGTATCTAATTTCTAATATTTTTACCTGGAACTGATGAAAACTCTATTAATGTACTGTTTGTAATGGAAATGTTGTAATCAATTGAATCAATAAATCTGTTCTAATGCCCATCATTCCACAAGAGTTCTGTGGTAGAGAAGTATTGGGTAGCAAACAGTCTTCGAAAAATATAACTTATTTCAATTTTGTATCTTTAGTATGCTGACCTCTGCTATTCAAAATAATATATAGATGATATCTCTAAATTTTGCAAAATGTGTTTTGTTATGATTAATGAACCTTTACTCTTAATAGATGTTTTAAAATGCGATAAATATTTTCAGATGACTGAGCAGCAACTATGTGAAGTATTTGGCAGATTTGGTCCCCTTGCTAGTGTTAAAATTATGTGGCCTCGCTCAGACGAAGAAAGAGCTAGAGGTCGAAATTGTGGTTTCGTAGCATTCATGAACAGAAAAGATGGAGAAAGAGCTATGAAGAATTTAAATGGTAAATTGTTCACCCATTTTGTATTATGTTTTTATAACTGTTGTTTTGAAATACATTCAAACTCTGAATTTGTAAGACATTTTTATGAAATTAGTGAAGAAAATATTTTAACAAAGTAAATTATATAAAATCATTGATTGGAACCTTGAATTTGTTGTGTAATAGCTTATCCTCATAGGTGTGTAAACATGAAAAATTTAAACATGCTGTGATATCCCCTTAACCCTTTCGCGACGGCGGCATTCTGGAACTGCCGTGGCCCAAAGGTCGGAACACTTCGCTTCCGAACTGTTCCGAAGGGACGACAATTTTTTTGCGCTAAGCCTTACTCTCGAAAAAAATTTACTAAAAATCACCTATTCAACACAAAAATCTACTTTTTTCAGGAATAAAAGAAATATTTATTTTCTATTTGATGTATATTTTTCATACAAATCTGAATACAAAATACTCGTTAGTTGCTCCCATTCTTTTATCCGAAATAAATGAATAATTTCACTGCCTCTAAAACCCAAACAAAATAAAATACTCTCTTATATTCCTACGATTCACCAACGAAATCTTAAAGCTGAAATCAAAACGAGACCCGAAACTCAATTATAAAATTGTTGATGCTGCGAGAAGGGCTCTATTTGTTTATATTACAAAACCATGTTTCACTGCTCCAAATGGAGTAATAATTCATTCGATCCTCCATATGCCAAGGTCAAGTATCCGCAAAATACATTGGAACTGTTCGCACGGACATTTAACGCCATCTAGTAGACAAATAAAACCTTTCCATATTAAAATGCGCGTATGTGGCATCCATCGCTTATGGTACAGATTTCTCCACCACGAATGCGTGGCGGCCATCCTTGAATGCAAGTTCGCAGCCGCCACGCGGGTGTGGCAACCGTCGCTAAAGGGTTAAGAATTGAAACAAATAGGGAATTTGAAACAGAAACTTTGTGGTATATAAAAAAGCACAAAGTGGTCACTTTGTGGTATATGAAATTTTAAGAAAGGATGATTATATTAAATTGTGTTTATTTTCATAATTTCATTATTAGGCCTTTAAACTGTTATCTGGTATCCCTATCTACAGAGATTGTTCTGGATTTTTTATTACTTTCACCAACTTATTCGCCAAATGAAATTTTAATGTTCCATTTCAAAAATTTGTTTTGATTTATAAATTCTAAAATTCCCAACATCATTGTTTTGGAAAAGACAAATAGTATAGTATACATTATAATTAGTATACCACAATTTCTTATTTTAACATTAGCAGAATTCATAATCGCCAACATCATCTGAAGGTACACAAAGGCATTTTTGTTAAGATTTGTTGTACATTTTCTATACCTTCCAAAAACATCTGATATGTGGAAAAAGACACAAATAAGGAAAATGTAAATGCAATACAATCTTACATGCACTGTGGACTTGGTGTAGTGCACATTTTTAAAATTAATTTTTTTAAAGAAAACTTATAAAATGTAAATTATATTAAGTACTAGCATTATACCCTTTTTTCATACAGAATATATAATATAAATAACTTCACAAGTTGTGGAGTGAGCTTTTGATATTTAGTCTTTCTTTTTGAAATTTTATAATAATTCTAACAAAAAGGAAAGGGCTAAGGTAATAAACAGACAGATACAAGTACAACTTACAGGGTTTTTTTTTTTTTTTTTTAGATAATAGCAGATATACTCGACATTGCTTGTGATTTAAAATATGTGCAAATTCCTGTAGTATTCTAAATGAGATTGTTATTCTAAACATTCTATTAAAATATTTAATTTAATTCTTTTAATTTTTTCATATAAGAATATATTTTCTTGCTAAACAAAATAATTTTCAGAGGCAGATCTGAAGAATAAAACATCCTGGTCTTATTTGTGAGCAAATTTACAAAAAATATTTAATTTGATCTATATATGCTGAAATGAAAAGGCTGAAATGGTATTAGAAGATATGCCTATACCACTTTTATTCTGTTTCAACAATTGGCTAAACACAATGAGTTTAAAAAATCTTTGCTATGGTGTAAGAAATTGAAAATATCAGTAATTCCTGTAATTTTTAAACCCAAACCTCACAATTAATATATTCTAGTCAAAAATGCTATATCATTCATTTATAAAATTTATTTTTAGAATTTCTTTATTATTTAAAGCAGAAAAAGAAATTAATGAAAATCGTCTTTCATATAAATGCATTTGATTTAAATGTATTGCTGAGCAACATGATATAATTTTCTTTAAATAAATTTGTGGAAAAAAATATCACCTGCATAATGCTACAGTGAAACCCCGATTTTACGTTTCTCAAGGGACTAGGTGAAAAAAACGTAAAATGCGGGAAAAACGTAAAATACGGGAAATACATAGAATGCAAAAATCAAATAGAAAAAAACTAAAGGTAGTAAAGATGACTCTTTCAAAAGGTATAATATGTACATTTTATGAAAAGAACATTATTATACATACCATTTTAAGATCATTTTAACACATTTAGTTACGAATCCTGGCGTTTAGGTTGAAAATAGTCCGTAATAGTACATTGTTTTTTAGTCATTGAGTTCAAAGTGAATGCAGCATCTTCTAGGATTGAAATACTTTGCAAGTTTTTTTCCTGGTCTTTATAAGAAAGAAAATAGTCTTTCACTATTTGTAAGCTCTTCAATGCAATACTGAAAGAAGGGACGGGCTGTGCTTCCGGTTGTTCTTGTTCATATTCATCGGCGGACGAAAAGTCCATAAGGTCGTCTACGGATGGAGCAGTAGCTCTTTCAGCTTCGCATGTTTCTAAGTTTTCCGGGATGTAATCACCGAAGTCATAGATAAGTGTTTCGTTGTCCTCCTCCGAGTCCAGCGCAGCTGATTCTTCATCTGTTCCCAGTTCATTAGATGCTACGATTCCGCTTTCTTCAAAACAATGGGAAATGCACTGTTGTGTAACGTTTCTCCACGACGCAGAAATAAAATGCATAGCCTCTAGAACACTTAACTTTAGTTTGCAGGCGTCATTTAGGTTTCCATTTTCTAGTTCAGCTACAGCTTTCCGTACAAGTTGCTTTCTGTAATAAACCTTGAAAGATCGAATAATGCCGAGATCACAAGGCTGCAACTTGCTTGTACAATTTGCAGGAGAAAATACGACATGCACATTAGACAGCTGCAAATCCGGATGTACAGTGCATTGATCAATGAACAAAATTATTTTACGATTTTGCAACTTCATTTGTTTGTTTAGTTTGCGCAAAAAGTCTTCGAAAAGGGCCTGGGTTATCCACGCTTTTTTGTTTGCTTCGTACTTTGTTGAAAAACTTCTAACGTTTTTGAAGCATCATGGTTTGCGCGACTTTCCAACAACAAGAGGCGTCAGCTTCTCACTTCCATCAGAATTACAGCACAGTAAAACCGTAAGGCGCAATTTAGACATCTTCCCTCCATGGCAGGAGTCTCCTTTAGCAACGTAACTTTTATCCGGTAGGAGGCTAAAGAAAAGCCCGGTCTCGTCCGCATTGAATACGTCCTTTGGCTTGTATTCTTTGGTCAAATTTGTTAGATTTTTCTTCCATTCTTCTATTGTAGCTTCATCTATACTTGATGATTCTCCCGAAAGCGATCTATACACAAGATTGTCTTTTTTTCATTCTGTCAATCCAGCCATTTGAAGCTGTGAAGTCTTTCAAACCACCAAGCCTATCGGCGATTTCTAGAGCTTTTTCTCTTATTATTGTGCCATTTATAGATACATTCGCGGCACAAGCTTCTTTCAACCACTTTACTAAGATACCTTCCAGCTTGTCGTACGGCGATTTTTTCAATGTTTTCCGTTTCTTGGAATTTTTTTCACCCACTTTCTCGATGTTTTTTTCAATGCATTCTTTTTTCTGTAGTATGGATTGCAGGGTTGTCACGAGAATTCCTTGCGATTGAGCGAACGCTAATTTGGTTCCGTGAAATTCATCAAATTGTTTAACAATTTCGGCTTTCTCAGCAACAGAAAAGTTTTTGCGTTTTTTACTCGTCATTTTGGCACAAAAAGGTTAGAAATGCGACCACCACGTGCTAAACAGCAACTGAAAGGCTTATCTGAAAACGTGGAGAAGGGTAAGGCCTGCCCCCCCCCCCCCCCCCCTTCCCCGACGAAAGAAAAAGAGCCACCCCATCTGATTGGTTAACTAGAGTGTTCTTCCCCGGGAAGGGAGCAGTCTGCGACAGCGGGTGTTCAACAAAGAAGGGGGTGGAAACCAAACCATGATCAATGAGAAGAAACCAGTTTCAGAAGACAGGAGTCTGTGGAATACGTTTCTGTTTTCATGATTAACTTTCAACAACGTAGATTAGCTTTAAAAAAGCACAAAAGGAAAAAATAGTAGTATTGCTTTTTTTTTTGCAAATTTTTTTGTAAATTATTGCAAATTTAAATTTTTTTTTTCTTTCCAGTCCAGGGAAAAAACGTAAAATGCGGGAAAGTCCATAAATAACATACTTACAATCCGGGTTAAATTAACATGTATTGGTATACGGAAAAACTGGGACCTGATGAAAAAAACATAAAATGCGGGAAAAACGTAGATTCTGGGGACATAAAATCGGGGTTTCACTGTATTTCTATAAAAGGTTCATTTTTATTAATATCTTGACAACCCCTGGTCCTAGTTCCCCCTGGTCCATGTGTCAGGTTTCTAAACTTGAGACATGGACTTAATTAATAGTTAGGCTATTTCATGACTACCAACAAAATTCATGAAATTCAGTGCAGACGTTTTCCCATAATGATGAAACAAACACAGACAGATTTTCAATTTTGTTTGTATAGATGATTAAGTCAATTGACTTTTCATATGAAACATTAAATAACAAAACTATTAAGACCATTCCTATGCAAATAACATGTGCTGTTACATTTTTGTTAAATCGCAATGCTAAAAAAATATCTTAAAGCATCACATATCAATTGACCATAAAGTTAGTTTGTCTTTTTCATATCATTGTTACAGATACATATAAAAGAACTCAATTAACATTCATTTAATAACTATTTTAGTTACATTGTGTTACCTACAAAGCCACCAACTTTCAATTTGTGAGATTGATTAAAAGTGGTTTACTTCATTCTTAATTCTATGAATCATACATGTGTATTTAGACTTATAAAGATGAAAATTTAATCCATTATGTATGGGAAATCATGTACTGCCAACATTAAACTCTTCATCTACTCTTTAAAGTAAAACTTTATAAAATACGGCATATATATACAAATATTAACTTGTCAACATATTTCAAAGGGGGAAAAAGCCTTCTTCAGCTCTGACAAGAAACATGACCTCATTTATACTCATGTCAGGTCAGCCAAGTCAGATCATGCTTCTTCTCAGTCCTGAAGAAGTCTTTTTTTTTTTTTTTTTTTTTTTTTTAACCGGTTGACCAGTTAATTTTTGTATATGTGCTGTATTTTATGCATATATGCAATTTTGTATATATGCTTAAGTTTTACTTTATTGTGTTGTTGCAGCAGTTTTTGAGTGATTATTTGATTCTTTATCTACTATTGGTATATTTATTTATCACTCAATTAATATTTTCCAGGAAAGGACATCATGAGTTTTGAGATGAAACTTGGTTGGGGTAAAGCTGTTCCAATTCCACCCCATCCCATCTATATCCCCCCAGCGATGGTTGAATTGACTCTGCCTCCTCCTCCGTCGGGTCTACCATTTAATGCTCAGCTAGACAAGAAAGAGCGACACAAGCTGTGGCCAGGAGAGCCGGAAACCAGAGAATCTTTTGAGAAGGTATAGACATGAAAACATTTAATTTTTTTTTTTCATTGTTATTCACATACTTTGGGGTGAAAGGTAAGTATATTATACAGAGATTGCTTAGATACAGATGTTTCAACTCTACATAGTATTGGACCATCTTGAAGATTTGAACCATATCTACGTGCAGTGTAGTGGAATCTCTAGCATTGGTACTTTTGTTATTTCCCTTTACACAGTTAAAAGCTGAACCTATGTGTAAATGTAGTAATAGAATTGTGTTAGTATTTGTGCGAATTTTCTACCAAAATTTCCTGGAAATCAAATGTATTTTTTTTTATGTGTGTTATTATTGCTGCTGTTAAAGGTATATGAATAAACTAATCAAATACCCTTCAACCGCAATGATGTAAAAATGATTATTCATCAATAATGCAGTATATCACTAAAACAGCAAAATTTTGTGTGATTTCATCTAAACTGGCATCTTTCGCAATGGTAGTTATTACCAAGTTTTTGCACTATATCTGTTAAAAGTATTATGTGTTTAATTATAATAAAGCAAATGGCAAATGCTGCCCTATTGTATCGAGTTCTGTTGTTTATGCAACTTAATGAACAGAAAGTGAGATATTCTTCATCTCAAACTAACTTTTTAAGGCTTCATCAAAGGTATTTTTATCTCATCACTTTTACTAGACTTTCTATGACCTTGCCCAGTAATAAACAATATATTGATTTTAAAAAACCAACATATAAAAGTAGTTCAAAATTTTTAATTTTCTGAAAAATTGAAAGAGCGTAAGAATTATGAAACACATTGCATAAGTGGGAAAATGTTCATCAAAATTTTCAAAAGAATTTTGCCTTAAGAGTTTCTAAATTTATCAGTAACTTAAAAGAATGCCTTTAAAACATTTAATGTTAGAAAGCGAACACGAGTTTTTGGTAACATCAGAAATGAATGGTTTCTTCCATAGTCATCAGAATGCAACAGATCTCTTCATCCTGGTAGTTCAAGATTGACTTCCGATAGCAGAGGCCTGTCTGTAGCAGAGTCCCGTGTTCAGAAAAATATAGATGCCCCGATTGTGAGTTTCAAGATCTTGTGTATATATTATTGTTAAGTGCTTTGTTTGAATATGATTAGTGTAGCTGCTTAAAAACCAAATTTAACCATAAATTTTAAAACAAGTCTATTTTGTTCTCCGGGGGCTACTTTTTACCTTGAAACTCTGAAAAATTATACTTTTTACAAAGAAAAATTATGGCTAGCTTAGAATATATAAATAACTTTTTAAGACATTTTATTTTCAAAATATTTTAACCAACATAATTTTACTTAGATTGTGTTTAATTTGTTAGGTCATCATTTAAAAATCATGAGTAGATTTATTTTTAATTCTACTTACAAATCCATTTTTAGAATAATCTGTACATTAAGTAGATTAACATCTGTGTAATAAGGTACATAGATATGTGAATTTAAACAGTTAGATTGCACACTGACTGAAATATGTTAAAGTATCTTATTAATGCTGGTTTTATTTTTCATTATCCCATTTTTAAATTTTGTCAAAAGCTATTCATTGTGTTAAAATTTTTCAAATATAATTAACATTTTAAATTCACACTTGTAAAATATTTACACTATTCACAGTCATCTTTATAAAATTATTATAAAGCTGCATTTTGACCTTTTAAACATTTAAAATCTTCATTGTTATAAAATATGCCATATCTTTTGCATAAATTCAAAGAATTTAACACTATGCATAAAATTCAGAATTTTCACAGATACTTAATTTTTCTTTTATGTTATTTCAATCATTTTATGTTAATACATTGTGTTTCTCAATAATAATGAATATCTATTCTTACCTTTGTTTGGTGTCGACATCTTCTTCTGCAGCTTTTAACGAATGCAGTTGTCAAAGTGGTAATCCCTACCGAAAGGTATACATTTTTTAAGTGCTATTTATCATAACAGTTCTCTTCCTCTATTTTCTTTTCTAAAATGTTGAAACATCGCTTGAGAATTCCCACAATTCCCCTGGGATACTCTAAAGACAAGAAATCTTCAGTGGAGAGCTTCCACCAGGATTACCGAATAATGATATTTCTCTTCTGTATCCTTTATTGCTGATTCTTTATTTTTTCTATTATTTGATATAATTGTATAAATTATAGAAAAATATTCTATGTAAAGTATAAATTGGCATGAGCCAGGATTCTAGGTTTTCTTTTCTAGAATCCTGCCCCTGTTCAAAATTAGACATTTTTTAAAGGTATTAAAAACCATGAAGTTGTGCATTTAAAAATTGGTGAAATTGTATGTTTTTTTTTTCTATTTGCACAGCTTTAATTTGTTATAATCATTCGTCCATAGTATTAATAACCCTGTATAATGATCACTGTATAGTCCTAATTAATAATTTAAATTCATCTGGGTCCAACTTAAATAATTCTATAAAAAAATTTATCCAAGCCCTAGCAGTAAAATTTGACTAAAGTTTATTCTAATACATAATGATGCAAAATTTGCCTAACTAATGTCTCTACCACTTTAGTAAAATGTGTTGAAATTTTTGCAAACGTTCCTTGGAATAAAAAAAAATTCTCTGACCATTTTAAATTAACTATTTGGGAAAATTCTTCACTATACTTAACTCGGGTTTGATCTTTGGAATACTTTTGGAGTGTTAAATCTTGCAGCATTATTGAGTTTCAACTTGCATATTAAACTGTAAATCTTTGTCCTGCTAATTTATTGTAACGTTAAATCTCTTTTTGTAAAAATATCAAACTTTTAATCTGTACAAAGTTTCCGTATCACGTTTTTAATCTTTTGTAACTTTTGAAGAATGACCAGTGTCAATATTAATGTTTATGTAAATTATACAAAATGCAGCTCCAATAGCTTTGCTTATTTAAAAAACTAAAATGGATGTGATTGGTTATAACTTTTATTCCATTACTATAAAAACTTTCTGTTTAATCATAAACTTTGCAGTAACAGTGTAGTATCCTGTTTTCTCTAATAATCTGCATTTAGTACTTTTGTACGATATTTTTGAGATATCCTTATTCAAATTTAGAAAAAGAAATTTTTTTAAATCCAGCAATTAATTGACAAGAAATCTTTATTCATGCTTCGGATTATGCTTATAGGTTAACTCATTATTTAACTTTTAGATTTCATCTCTAAACTTTTGTTTGATACTGGATCACCTAGTAAAATTATTGAACATATTAGTAGTTTTCATTCCAATTAGTGCACATAAAGTGTGGCTTTCTAAAACAGGTCTGTTTAAATATTTGGCACATTTTAAAATATTTATACTACTTCAAAAGATATACCAGTTGATAAAAAAAATCTTTATTAATTAACAGTATAAATCAAAAATCTAAGGGCATCAACTGATTTCAGAAGCAAAAGAAGTCCTCGGGATAAAAGACAAAGCAGCCACTCCAACAAAAGACAATCGGTGGCCTGATTTTGCTAGAATAACTGCTGTGTTCTCTCTTGTCCTGACAGAAGAAGCTCATTTTGCCTCCTCTGCAATTAGTTGATACCATGACATCTTTGTTCTATGCTGAGAATTAATAAATATTTATATCTACAGATAATTGCAAAGTAGTTTTGATAACCTAAATGTACAAGTTTTGAATTCTGAAAAGTTTAATCTTTACGATCAGTACCTAACACTAGTTGTGTTTAAATTTTTTACACATATAAATTGGTCTGCAACAAGTTTTGGTTATAAGAATGAATAAAGCACTGTTAACATTCAGCCTCAAAATTTTTAACATGTTAATAGGTTTTTGATAAAAGAAAATAACTTTCTAAAAATACAGATTTTTTTTTTTTTTTTTTTTTTTTTTTTTTTTTTTTTTTTTTTGTGTGTGATACACATTTTCCACATTTACATGAAAACAGTCTGACACAAGTCAATAAATGAACATTAATTTAGAAGTCTTTGCATTGCATTTTAACATATTGAGTACTTTCAATTTTTACTTTTGATGTCTTATCTATGCAATTTTAATCAAGTGGTTTCCATCTTGTTTTCTGTTAGTTCTATTACTTTTAAAAAATGTTTTATAAATGTATTAAACAAAATAAGTTTGTAAAAATTCTGACTTTGCTAATATTTTGATTATCTGCTTCCCAAACTGGATCACAACTCACAGTTTTTGAGAATGTGAAAATTTTGTAATTATTTAAAAATAAAAATCATATAAAAAAAGATTATAAAGTGCAGAATATTTGAATAGTGAATACAGATTCTGGTTCTAAAATGTTTAGGGGATTACAGATCAATACTTAATTAATATTGTTAAACTGCCAAGTCTTTCTCAGGAGTCTCCCTTGTTTTTACCATACTTCCCAAACATATAAAGCCATCCAATAAATAAGAAATTTTTTTTTTTTATTATTTAAGAATTTTCGAAAAATTGTAGGATATACAAAGTAATTAAACAAACCCTCTGTTTCCAAATGTATTGCTTAGAAAAAACATTTTATAATTTTGATAAAAGACTGATATTCTGGTATCCCTCTCTCAACACCATGGTTACATCTCGCCTTTGCCAATGATTCTCCTTCCCCATTCTTTACCTATACTTTCTTGCATTCTGCTTATGTGAATTGAAGTTTGTAAATCTTTGTTTTCCATCATCCTGTACAATTTTCATATTTTTCAAATTAACTCATTAAGAGGATAGTCGTTATGATTTTTTCCACTGTGTTTTGCTTAGATGTTGAAAAGAGAAAAGTTTGTGTTTTTAAACACAAGATAAATAGAATTATTTTTTATATTTATAGAAAAATAACATGTTCATTTTACAAGAATATTAAGAATACTTTTAATTATCCTACCAATTTTTTAAAAAAGCACAAACCTTCCTATTCAGCAACTATGCTCAGCACAAAATAGCAAGAAAAAATTCTAGAAACTAAACAAACTAGAATTTAAGGACTATTTTCCATAAGTTAACATGAGGAAAATGAAACAAGCAGGTGAAGGGAAAACATCCTCTTACATCTCTGTCAATTCAATATCCAATGTTAAAGGACGTGAAAAATACCGGAATGTTGAGTTCTCTATTTACATGCTTATATTAGCGTAAATTAGCTGGAAATTGGTTGAGAATAATACATATAGTTAACAACATTTAATGATCATCAAATTTTTTCAAGAATGAAAAATAGGTAATTTTTTTATCATTTGACCAAAATAAAATATTATACAAATTAATTTCCTACCCAAAGGTAAATTATTGAAAACATCTGAAAAAATTATGCTTTCCAGAAATTGAGTTCTAGGTCTTTGGAACTGTATATTTTGTTCTGACCTCTTTAAGTGGTGTTATCAGACTTTCTCTTATATCAGCTATGTAAAAAAAATTGCACTACACTACTGAAAACTACCCAACAATATGTTTCAAATTTAGTTTGTTTGTAAAAACTATGTAATCAATAATACAAATATAATACTTTTGTGCTTATAAATATAAAGGACATTATTTTTAAAATATTTTAAAATGTTGAAATTGTCTAGTGGTACCTAGACAGAGTGCAATTATGTCACAACACAGCATTTGTTGATTTTAGCAAAAAAAGTATATTTCTGACATTCAACACATTATAGTTTTTTTTTTTTAATAAATAGACAAAATTTAACATATTGTGATTTGAGTGTTTTTTAATAGTGTTATAGAAAATAACGTTACATGGCTGATATACACTAGAAAAAGTCTGGCAATCCCTTAATTGCTGAGTCTTCTCATTTTTTTCTTTAAACAATAGAATTTAAGTAGTGTGAATTAAAACCTGTACATAATGTTTTATACATGGTAGTCATAATCAAATTATCCATATTCACAACAAATTTGGAGGATGGCAGATATGGACAGTGACCATCTGTTAGAATGTTTGGCATTATCAAGGAGAAGATATCCATGCCCACTATTAGAGCATATTCTGAAGCAGCTGGACTCTTGTTGAACACATTGTTCTACTTTTTGTTCGTTGCTCTAACTATATGTCACTGTGTGACACATGGGGTTTAATAAATGTATTTTTCTAAGTTCCTTTGCAATAAAAAAAAAATCAGTGAGAATCTATAGTCAAAATATAACCAAGCTTAGTAAAAACATCCAAAGTATGAAATGTTTAGTATATTAGTTTTTAAAAATTCATATTTTTCTAGTAGAAATGATTTAAATTCACATTGAAGGGGATTTCAAAATAGGTTTAAGTACCTGGGAGAACTGAGAAAGAAATTGCTTTTATTTTTGTACCGGTCACATGAATGTCACTTTAGACCTAATCAAAATTTTGCATGAAATTGGGATTGTTTTGCCAGTGACATCACATTTTGCCGAAAAGATTTCATCTAGTATGTAGCGAATTGTTTCCATGGCATAATCACTTCTGCATAATAAGAGCTTAAAAATAACATAATGAAATATGTTTGCAGAATGTTAGTGAAAAAGTAAAAAATTATATTTTATTATGTTATTTTTCGCATAATAAAATGCCACTGGAAAAAATGGAATATTTTGCACATGTCAAAATAACAAACATATGAACAATTACAGTGAGCTTTCCATAATAATTGCAATATTGCAAACATGTTTTGAGTAAATCTAAACAAAATTATATGAATAGAAGCTTACAAGCTTACATGTTGTGTAAGCATTGTGTAAGATGGCAGCATACACATTATGTCCTAGATAGTAATACCAAGTCTCATTGCATTTTGGCTACTGATTCTTCTCTAAACAGCTCTAGTGACACTTTATTTATAGTCACTCTACATTTGTTGTAAAATGTATAAGAAGTTTGAAAGCATATTTGTTTTTATGGTTTCTAAATGTTCATTTTAAATTACCATAATTTCTGGTAGAATGAGTAAGCTTTTAATATAGTGAGAATATTTATTCCATGAAATATGTATAAATCTTGTCTGCCTAACAACAAAACATTTTCTTATTACTAAACTGATTCAGTGCAGTAGACTCTCCTTGCAACTACCCCGTAATATAGCGACTCCGCTATAATGACCGCCATTGAAAGTTCCAATCGGTTAACCAAACATGTTTTCAGTTTTTCGATACAACGACCCTATATTTTCATCAGAATTTGTGAAAACAGCAATCAATTCCATTCTGTCGAAACCTGTTATCTTTTGTGTGCAGGTGCAGAGTGTTCTCGGAGCAGTACCAATCACATGGGAAAAAGGAGAGGTACTTGGAGAGATGTTTCACATTCACTCTCATTAGTCTATTCGCACTTATGTTCCTGGTGACATGTTTATTCCTAAAACTGTCCAATGGGCTTACAGTGTCTATGGGGGAAGGGGGGGGTTAGGTAGCAGACACCAACAGTCTTAGTAATTTTTTTTGTCCATAGTTTTATATTCACCAGATATAATGTAAATTCTTGTTTGAGATAGCTCAGAAAACAAGTGCTATTAGGTATCAATAACTGAAAAGAGTAAAATTTTAGCTGAGATCAATAAAAAAAAGTTTCAAAATCAGAAATTTCCAAAATGTTTGACATTGAAAAAAGGACAACTTTATTTACAATCTTAAAAAAACAGGATACAATTTCTGCTGCAAGTGTTATCAAAATTCTGCAATCAAGGATTCGTTTGAGAAATGGAAAATTTCCTCTTCTGAAGAAAGCTCTCATGGAATGACTGCAACTCATGCGCTGTATGAATTTATCAGCAGCAATTTTCTAAAAGAAAAGGCTAAGATATTTGCTGGAAAGATGAATATTGATGTGGATTTTGAAGCTTCTAATGGTTTAAAAACAGACACTGTCTATCCTTCAAAAAACTGTGGCGGAAGTGCTGTGGTAAATCTTGACTATGCTAGCAGATGAAGAAAAAAAGAATTTAAACATTTTGTAAAAAAATTTGAACCAAAAGACACTTTTAACACTGACTGAACAGGTCTTTTTTACAAATTATTGACTGATAAATCACTTGTTCTAATAGCTAAGATTGGACACGACTGTAGACAAGCAAAACAATGACTAACTGTACTTTCTGAAGCTAACATGACTGGAAATGAAAAATTGTCTCTTCTGATTATGGGGAAGTTTGCGAATCCAATGTGTTTCAAGAGAATAAAAAGTTTGTCGGTAACATACAAGAAGAATAAAAAAAGCATAGATGACAAATATTCTTTTTGAATAACTCAGAGAGCTCAACTGGAAAATGGCTGTGATTAAAAGAAAAATTCTGCTGATCGGCAACTGCACCACACATCTTATCATTACTAAGTTGAAGGCAGTATAAATAGAATGTAATCTCACCTAACAGTGCTTCAGCGCATGGATCAGGAAGTCACAGGCTTCTGGAAAACACCCATCCTCCCAGGGTTAAAATTTGGCGAAGACAACCAATTTTTAGCCTTGAGATTAGAACTTCCATAAAAAAATAACAAAAATTATGGCGGAAGCCGCCCTTTCCTGTGTGCCATGAATGAAAATTGAAATGTCATCACCTGAAAATCCCCCCCCCCCCCATATAAATTTAGTGAGTATGCATTATCAAAGCCTTCTTTCTAGGAGAGCCATCAGATCTGCATTGTAACCACAGGCGCTAGTTATTTTCTCTCACCTCATTCTCCACCCCAGTGAATCCAATGACTGAACGAAAATGTGATAGCACGCTCACAATCGAAGTAACATGCTCTGTTCTCCTTTTCGAGGTCTACATGTACTGAAATTTCAGATTTTCACCCAACCGACAATACCAATGCTTAAACCCGGGCTAAACCTGAAGAAATTTATAAATGTAGAATGAACTTGGCCTGAAGATAACTACATCTCGGCAGGCCCGAAATAATTTGTATTCAAATATGTTAAAAACAAATTTGTGAAAATTTTGTACGGAGAATTGAGTTTGTTTTCTTAAACATTTATCTTTACATAGCTGAAATAAATGGAATAAATTCATGTATTCAATTCAAATCCATTGAAAAAATTTTCAAAATAAATATGTTCGGCCCTGTCATAACGGACGTTTTAAAAAAAAACTCAACCTGGCCCGAAACAGTAGAAAATTTAGCCCAGCCCAGTCCTAAACCCAAACCCTTGCAGAGTGCTATCCCCTTTTAACTCTAAAACCCAAGCTATAAAATTTCCATGTGCTGTAATAGTTGGGAGTATATAACTAGTTTGAATTTTTGGAATGGATTCTTCTAGTTTCATCCAGAAGTATTTTCTTTTCTTCCCCACTTTGGTTTCAACTTTAAAACTAATACGTTTAAAATTCATTCATGGCAATTGTACCAGTTATCTGACAACTAAAGTTAAGGTATAAAACATCTATTCAGTCCAAGAAGATTTTACTCTTGATTCAGTCACATTTCCTAGAAATTAAAGAGTGTCAATGAAGTTTAAACTTAGAGACAAGGGGATTTATATGATTATTTATTTACCAATCCTTCAAGTTACCAAACATTGGAAAAAAGAGAGATTCTTACATCTCTTACCCCTCTGCCCCCACCCATAGATCAGAATTCCGCCGGGTCCAGTCCTTTATCAAAGACTCCGCATCGGTGAATTTGATCACGGTAGACACTGTGGGAGTGGTGTATGAATATGCAGTTATCACACTTCATAGTGAAGCAGTTGATTCTAATTTATTATTGTTGTGCAATGTATTTAAGCACATATGTTAATGAATATTATGTGGAAAAAAAATTCTTAGAGGGACGGGTAAAAAATTTCAATAGCCGTCCTCATAGGCAGGCTAGATTTTACCGATTTCCCAAAGCCTTGGAAGTCATTCAAAATTTCAAATCAAACTACTGAATAATGATCACCAGAAGATTGATTGCAGCACTTGAAAACAAAAAAATCATATGAAATTGATGTTCTTGAGACCATGTATCTAGCAGAAGTAGCATGGGGAAATGTTACCGAAGAAACAGTAACCAATTGTTTTTGCCATGCTGGCTTCAAAACTAAAGAAGAATTAAAAAAGCATCGAATGCAACTTCTGTTCCTGAAGTCTGACCCTCATCATCAGCAGGACCATCCAATGGCTCCCCACAGTTACAAACCAACAATGAGGAACAGCTGGCAAACCTCGGGGAAATGAATTTTTCCAGACATATATCTTTTGCTGAATTTGTTATGGCGAATTATCTTCAGTGCTGTGAGGAATTCTCTGAGGATGAACTTGTTGCATGAATTATTGAAAATAATGATCCAATCAATGATTATGATGACAGTTGTTCTAAAAGGCCAACAACGAAAGCCACCTCTGATTCAATAGAAATATTGTGCAGGTATTTTTAAAAAGAGGATGGTGCTGAAGACTTTTTCCATATTCATTATAGCGACTGTTCATTATAATGACAGTTTCTTGTTGGTCCCATGAGGGGTTGTTATAACAAGGGTCTACTGTATTTCAAATTGAAACATGGGCTTATTAAAATTGATGTGTAAAAGTACTAAAGAATCAACTTTTTATCTAGATATCTTTGAATTACCAAAGTAATATCAGGGAGATAACATTGATAGCAACTGAGTCAATATTTCAAATTGAAACATCAGGTTGTTGAAAACAATGCAAAATATACTAAAGTATGGGCTTATGATCCAAATAACTTTGAATTACCAAAGTAATATTAGAAGGAAGGCATTTCAACATATATGCCATATCCAGTAGAAAATTAACTTTTAAACTCTTCAATACTGCAGCTTTTATACTGGAAATTATGGTAAACATTCTTAGTCAGATTAATAAATTTGTTAAAATTATGTTTACAAATTAATGCTTATATAAGTAATGTATTTGTTGTTTCATTTTTCTGTGTGAACATTAAAATGACTCTGGATAAATGATATAAATTCCCAGGGGCATTATAATGTATGCATATTTTTCCTATGTTTTGTCTTTTTGTATGTTTCAGGAGTTTGTTGTGCCTCATACATCGCATGATAGAATTTGTAGTTCGGGAAGGACCTATGTTTGAGGCCATGATTATGAATAGGGAAATTAATAATCCCATGTTCAGGTAATGTTTTTCAGTCATTTTGTTTTTCAATGTAAATAATGAGGGCCCTTTACATCAGAAGTAATCATTAAAACCATTATTCATAAAAATTGTTCTGTAACAAAATGCCATTCATCAATTTCTCTATTTCTTTAAATTTTATTCATATATTAAGAAAACAATTTTTAAATTAAAATCTTGGATGTCTATATTTTACAATTATATTTATAATTTACTATTTTTTTGTGTGTGTGTAAATTGATAATTCAAAAAATTGTGACATGAGATTATACAAATAAACAATTCCAGTTAAATTATACTGTTTTATAATATGTGTAACTTGAGACTGCTATATAATGTATTTACAAAAGAGTATTTACATAAAAAAAATATTTAATAAGATAATTTGTTGTAATTTAATAATTGATGGTTACAAAAATTGCAATACCAAGAAAGTCATGAACAATGTGAAATTTATTTGACAGATTACTTATTGTACAAGGCATAAGTAATTAGCATAATACCTTTATTAGTGACCAGGAATACACAAAAGTAATCCTTCATGAATGGTAATAATGCTGTGTACGTTATAGAACATTAACCAAAAGTGATTCTAAATGTCTCCTTCTGGAATGTCCTGCAATGTTATATCTATGCGTAGCCTATTACTCTTAAATAGCAAGTGTAAAATATATCCAATCGAATTTTTTTATATGATCCTGATGGCTGTTTTAAAATGAAACTATTTAGACACATTTCAAACTAGAGCAGTAGTTACATGACCAATGGTGCATATTGATAAAAACAGTATCTCTCTATATTAAAAAAAAAGTAGCTGCCTCCACTTCTGTTTGACAAATTTCGCATTTCTCAAGTTTCTATGTGACGTACCGCAAAATCTGTAGCATATAAAATTATGAAAGTTGATACATTTGTAGAGAAATATGAAGGGAATACACTGATATAAACTGTTTTTCCATTTAAAATTTAGTTTAGGACATATTTAATGTCAAAAGAAGAGATTTTGAGCTGTGAGTTCGCGTCCTGGACAGACTAACAATAGAAGGACCTCCAATTTTTGTTGACATATAGTTACATATTTAAATTTTTGCAGGATGAAGCCCTTTTTTTAAATTTCGGTTTAGTTAATGGGTTATTCAATTTTTTATGCGCTTCTAGAGTGAAAATTTTCCTTATCTATGGGCGAAGATTTAATTGGTCGAGACGATTGCTAGCTTCTTTCCAATTGTTTTTTAGCAGAAACATTACAAAATGGTCGAGGACTAAGTTATAGATCTTTATTTCTAAACATGACTACAATGTTGGTAGTGTATTTCAGAAAATGTGAAATGTTGATAATCATATGACTTATCATTTATGTCGACAAACAGAGCGTTTTGCAACCATTGTTGTCATGAATATCAGGATGTCATTGTTATATTGCACGACAATTAAATGTTTTATTGTAAATATCTCTATACTGAAAGCGTAACACGTATTATGAAACTGTATTAAGGACAAGTAGCAAAACCTACAGTTTTAAAATTTTGCCACTTCTTCCTAATACAGTTTGCAATCGTTCTTAATAGCATGCAGCAAGAAAGGATTTGTGATGCAGGTTCAGCGCAAGGGAGTAGAAGATGAAGCCTTCCAACTCACAAGGCGATATTCTTAGTTGGCAAGCGTAACGATTTGGGGGCTGAGCTTGGTGACATTGTTCGTAAAGTTAAGGGAGTTGATGAGCATCAACTAATAATGAGACAAAGCCCCTACATAGACATCACACCTGCAGCAAGTGGCGATTAATGAGTGGCAGTCAATGGAAAGTAGAGTCCTGGGATTCTGCAAGCGTCAGCGATTTGGAGGTGATACCTCCCGACTCATGAATCGAGATACGGGTTTAGCCAATGGAGGGCAGAGCCTTGGGATTCAACGAGTATGGGACATGTAGGCGATCGTGTGAGCCTTCCAAATGAGTGTCATCCTGTGGAGGGCGGAGCCCCGGGATTCTACGAGCGTCCGTGAGCATCAGTGATTTGGAGGCGAAGCCTCCCGACTTGTGAATCGTGGGAGTTAATGAGTGGTATCCAATGGATGGTGGAGCCCTGGGATTCTGCGAGTGTCAACGAGTATGGGACACGTAAAAGGTTACATGCACCATCCAGATTGGAAGAGCTAGCGAAGCAAGTTCTATGACTGGTGAATATCAGTCAACAAAGACAGTATCCATTTGAATATTATGCCTGCGTAGCAGGCGGCATAAAAGTGTTAGCGAACCGAGCATCAGCGAGTAGGAAACAAAGCCTTCCAATTCGCGAATTCAGTTAAGGGGAGATTGAGTGGCAGCCAATGGAGGATGGATCCCCGGGGTTTTGCAAATGTTAGTGAGCATCAGCGATTTGGAGGCGAATCATTCTGACTCATAAATCGACTTACAGGGTTGATGGCTGGCAGCCAATGGATAGCGGAGCCCTGAGATTCTGCGAGCGTCATCGAACATGGGACACATAGGCGGTCGTTTGCACCATCTAGATTGGAAGAGAGCATTTCTAGGGCTTTGATTCGACGCGAGAGTTCTAGGGCTTGTGAATGTCAGTTAACGAGGACAGTACCCATTTGCGTGGTACACCTGCTTAACAAGCAGCATGAAAGTGCTCAGGAAGTAAGCTCAGCCAGTAGAGGGCTAAGCCTCCCGACTCATGGAGTGAGTTATGGGGTTTGGAGAGTGTAGTGAGCAGGTGGCGGAGTCCCCTAGTATTGAAAAAAATGTTAGACATTCCATGCCTAACTATATATGTATTTTAAAAAAAATATTTTTGTTCCATTCAAGAAATATTAAGGTGTGTTTAAATTGGGAGTTCAATTAATATTTTGGATTCAGTGTTTCATGAATTAAGTTCATATAGTAAAATTTTAATTGAAGTAGACTTTATATACAGGAGACCAGAGCTTTTCCTGACACCGCCATTTTTGCAAAAAATTTAAAAGTTTGGTGTATGAAATTGTTCATCCAAAGTGGCAAAAAGTGTTTTATGAAAAAATTCAATATTGTTTTATTTACTTAATAATTAAAAATATTTATTCTTAACATGCAAAAAAAAACCTTCAAATTGAGAATTTTAGGAAAATTATTTTACGATGTATGAATAGAGAAAAACGTTTCATCAGCCAATCAAACATCTCAAAGCAAGTGGAAAGTATTGCATTCTACTGTTAAAATAATTCACACCTAAATTGGAACTCTCCTTCTGCATTGTCATAAGCAAGAATAAATATTACCAACCCATTTTACTGGGAATCTAGGAACATTAAGATGACCACCTTATGTAGTTAAGGATTTGCCACAATGTTCCTATTAGCATGCAAGAATCTCACATATTAAAAAAAATTATCAATATACAAAAATTTCTCAGAGAATTTAAGAAGTGGATTCCTTCCCCTTTCAATAAGTTGAGCCATATTTTCGGTCTCTAATTGAATTACACATTAATGATGTAAATAAAAGAAAAATTTAATCATGGTTGAAATAAAAACCCAATTTTGCTTGTTTTGAAAGAAGGAACTGTTAAGAATTCTGGAAACAAAATTGGAATATTAAAACTGTTTAAATTTGTAGTATCGGGTATAAACAAATACTAAAATTTTGTGATTGCAATTTACAGAATAAACCAAAATCAAAAAACTGTAATTAAATTAAAATTGGTTGTAATTTCTGATTAAAAAAATAAATCGAAAAGTTAGAACAGCTTATAAAAAGCAAATTACGTCATTTTGTCCTTAAAATAAAAGTTATATTAAAGCTATAAAATAGCAGAGACATAAAAAATCAAAAATAATCTGCAATTTTCAATTTTAAAAATGGCAAAATTGTTGAAAAAAAAACAACAGAAAATTCAACATCGCCAATGTTATAAATGGTCTGTTTCAGGGGAAAATATAAAATTTCCAAATCATCCTAAAAAAAAAAAAAATCATGAAATGTTGAAAAAGTTTAGAGACTTGGAAAGATTCTAAATGAGTCTATACCATAGAAGTAAAAAGTGACTAATTCCCTCTTCCAAAAAAAAAAAAAAACAGAACCATGAAATGGAAATGGCTTAAACTAAAAATTAAAAAAAGGGTAATAAAAGATAATTAAAATTTTTATCTCAAAATTGCTTGAATCAACTGAAAAATTAAAAAATATAAAATCAGGCTGAAATAGTAAGGAATAAATTTAGGAAGTTCCAAGAATTATTAAAAAAATAAATGGACAACTGTAATATCTATGATGTAGTGGGGCGGTAGTAAGCAATAGGCAAAAGTAGAGCAGTAGTTGCATGACCATACTCTCAATTACACTTAATAGAGGACACATCCGTATATTTTTTTCTTTTCATCAAGAAAAGGTGTTTTGCACCTCTGAAAATAGTTAACACCTTTATTTTGTTATGTGCTGTTTTATATAAAGCTTTCTGCATCAAAATTGCCTTTTGAGCTGAAGTTTGAGTATTTCTAATCAATCTCAAGTCCAATCCATGTTTAAGTGTGCTAGCATATTCTATGCTTAAAATATTATTAATTATTAATTACACTTTAAATGATGCTGTCAGCAAAATAAAAGTTGTCAAAGACATAAGTAAATAAAAGATTTATTCATACATTTTGAATAAGAAAATATATCTATATATCTCTCTTTCTCAGATTATGATAAAAATGCTGGTATTAAAAACAAAAAAAGAATGTAAAAGAAAAAACGCATACACCCTACTTTAAGTTTCAGTGTTCATGTAGCATTTCCTTTTCCCATCTGTTATTAATGGACATTTTCTTATTTTTACAGATTTTTGTTCGACAATCAAAGTCCAGCCCATGTCTACTATCGATGGCGATTGTACTCAATACTCAAAGTAATTATTGCTTAGATTAGTTAGATTTGCATGTTATATTAATTCATGTGATGGTTTCCAGGTAACAATAAATAAAAATAATTTTATTTAATTTTGTTATATAATTAACAAAGACAAACCTGTTTGTAGTTTTAGGTAGTAGTGGGACTGCCAATTGTAGCAGTTGTTACTCCAAAACTTTTTACAACTAGCATGCTTTTAAAGAGTGGAACTCGTTTGTATTTAACAATAGAACGTATCTGTTTCACAGATAATAGAAAGTCCGAGTAACACACAGCTATAAAAGTTAATACAAATGTACCTGGGGTCAAACAACAAATGTAGGATATACATTGATGAGCAAAACATTAAAACCACCTGTGCAATATTCAAATATGTGTTTCCACAAATAAAAGTACGGCACATGCCAGTGTCAGGAACCAGATAAGTAAAACCTGGTTCAACTCTCTCACAGTCAGTACTTTGTTTCTCTACAACAAGGGGAAAGGTAAAGATTTATCAGATTTTGACAAAGGGCAGATTGTTGTGAGACAATACCTATGTAGGAGCATCTTAGCAACAGCAATGCTGATAGACTGCTCACATTATGCAGTGGTTAATATGTAGAAGACCCAGACCGTCCGACTCGTCCAGGGGACTAAGAGCACCTATTTGGACGGCCGGGAAGGGTGGTTAATATGTATCAAAGATGGTCTGAAACAGGTGACACTTCAGGTTATCGACAAGGAAGATGCTTATGCTTCATTGATGCCAGAGGTCATCTAAGGCGTACTCGTCTTGTCCACAGTGGCAGAAGAGATACTGTGAGGGACATACTCGTAATTTCAATCAAGGTAATGGGACCAATGTGTCCATATATACAGTTCATCCTACACTGTTGGATATGGGTCTCCATAGCCGCAGACTCATTCATGTGCCCATGTTCAATACCGTTCATCGTAATAAATGCCTGCAGTGGGTAAAGAAACATTGCCATTGAACTATTGATAATTGGAAGAGGGTCGCATGGTCTGACAAATCCTGATTTTTGTTGCACCAACTGGATGGGAGAGCTTGTGTGTGCCATTTAATGAAGAGAACCTTAGCACCAGAATGCACTGTATGACACACCGAGACTGATGGGAGTTTAATGGTCTGGGGAATATTTTCTTGGAGAATACTCTATGACCTCTCATCCCTGTAGTAGGAACTCTGAAAGCTGACACTTACCTAAACAATGTTGCAAATCAAGTGCACCCCTTTATGGTGACTAATTTCTACCGGAGAGGACACCTTAAACAAGACAACGCACCATGTCATGCTGCAAATAAGGTTCAGGGATAGTTCCAAGAACATGGAGGGGAATTCCCTTTAATGGCACGGCCCCCAAATTCTCCAGATATGAATTCCATTGAACATTTATGGAATGACTTGGAGAAACACTTAACTGCATCACCCCAGCCCTGTAATTTACAAGAATTTGCAGATCTTCTCTTACAGTCAGGGTTCCCACTAAGTCAGGAAAAGAGGGGGAGAATTTCTCTCCTTCCAGAAAATTTTGGGAGAGATTTTCTGTCATAAGGAGAGAAACTTAAAATTTCATTTTTTATTTTACCATGCTAATTTAGAAAGTAATAAAAAAGAAAGCATTAACTATAACTCATATTCTTCGACATTTAAATTTTTTAATTCTTAAAACTAACATTCTTTTAACATTCTTACTAATATTCTTTTTAAAAAATAATTAGGAGTCGTTTAAGTATTAAGTAAGCACATTTTTGGTAATTTTATACCCCCCCCCCCCCCCCCCCACACACACACACACACACACACACACTTGTTAGCAATAATACTCAAATTACTGACTTCCTCCATGCTTACGTTATGATTTTATTTGCTTATAATAACGTCTGCATGGATTATTTTAAGTAAAATGACTCACATGCAAATTTACGATTTTTTTGTCTGTAAACTGCAAAAGTCGAGGGCCGACTGTATTTACTTTATATTTTGATTTTTAATATCATTTTATGATCAATTTTCATGCAGCAATAGCAATTAAAAATTTTAACGATTTTTGATCGCCGAGGGCGAATATCGACGAAAACTATTTCACTAGGCAAATAGAATTAGGTAATAATTTTGACCTGATGTTTGAAATTGGGTTCTTTTTTTTGTATTTTTTACAAAACTTGCAGAACATAGGGTTGCATTGTCCTTTTGTTGAATCTCAAGACAATCATGTGATTTTAGCCATTTTGTTTGAAAAGTGTCAACTTTTTTCTTTTTGTTTTCAAAATAGCTCTTTATTTCATAAATAATACGTTTGCAAAATAATTTTTCTGTATAAAACGCGAAACAATTACAAGCACTGTAGTCGATGCAAACAGATTGGAAAAGTGGGAAATATTTTTCAAATTAAATGAGGTATGCCGAGGATCGCGTACAACTGCAGATTTTCGTGATACTGCTGCAAAATAACCCCTCATTTTATTAATAATATGGTAGAAAAATGATTTGGTTTTCATTCTTTGTATATTAAACAAAATAATTATTTAAAAAATCAGCCGATGCAAATATATTGTAAAAATGGAAAAAAGATATTCATTGGTCATCTCCCCTCAGAAACTATGGGGATCGCCATATGCGAGCGTCGTTTACGCAATCGCGGAGAAACAGATTTTCAGATGTAAGAAGGGAATGTCTCTGATAAAAAATTCGTGGCTTTGTTCAAATTTTGCGATATTTTTGGGGCATATATGGCCCATTTAACGACATTTTCGGGATTTTTGTAACCTGTAGACATACTGTGTAGGGGGAAAAGGATTTTCGTCCGAGGAAAGAAGAAAATTTCTCGAACAACACATGAAAAATGCGGGAAGTACTTGGAAAGAACATAATTCAAATCCGCAAAAGAATCTTATAAAAAAAAAAGCAAAATTTTATTTGATCGGATTTGCGACCCACGTAAGCGGGGGAGACACTTATAGTTTTCTATAAAATATCTCGCTAATTAGAAACACGTAGTACTTTTAATGTGCCCAAATTGCGATTGATTGCGATTCACACGAGGATACGGAATCGAGGTCCCCGACTGCGCGGCAATCGGCCCGCGATTCGCAACAACGAGGCGACTGATCATGATTTGCGGTCATGAAGCAATCGGCCTGATCTACCAGCCGCGGGGCGCCAGGAGCTGAAAGGATTCTGGAGAAATTTCGGTCGCCAAAAATGACGACATGTCCACCGCAAATCTGCATCTCTATTCATCGGATTTCTCGATATTCAATTTGAAGGAAAAAGTAATTTTAAACCGGAACTGGAGAGAGAGAAATTCTCGCACAGCCTAAATTTTTACACGAGATTTTTTATGGATTTCGCGAGAATCTCGCGGGTTCGTGCTGAAATGGGATCCCTGCTTACAGTCATGGAATAAAATGTGAACAGCTACCTGCCAAAATCTCATTGCATCTATGCCTCATCGAGTAAATGCTCTTTTAGCAGCAAGAAAAGAATCCGCATCATATTAGATAGGTGGTTTTAATGTTTTGGCTTGGCAGTATGTTTTGCAAAAAATAAGATAAGTTTAAAAGTTATAAATATTTAAGACTGAGGTCCCCTGTAAACTGATTTTTAGCTGAATATTTGTTTTTCGAATTCAAGTTTATTCGAGCACATGATAATGGAAAACATAGTAGTGAAAAAATATTTTTTTACCTCTATTTTTTATATATGAATATATATTTTTTATTTCATTCTCTTAAAAGAAAACAAATTATTAAAATCTTACTATCTGACATATGTTTAAAATGATTTCTTACACTGTTAAATGAAAACAAATTCAGCTAATTTCTTACTTGACCAATTGCATCCCTGAATGCCTATTAACAACAGTTTAAAGATAAATTAATCCATATACATGACAATATGTCATATGCATTGTTTGTAATAAGGAATGATATTGTATACAGCTATAAACTGTGACTTGTGAAAAGGGGTTTGGTTCTTTTAAATTATAAAATAGCTTATTATAGATTTTGTAAAGATTTATTAGAACCCTTCAAAGTTGTGCTTGAAATCCCAAACTGCCAAAGATCATAGCTTAAAAAAAATCCTGTTGCTTATATCTTCATTTAAGTTACGTGAAATATAGATATATTTTCTCTCTTTAGGGTGATCATCCAAGTAAATGGCGTACTGAAGAATTCAATATGTTCCAGCATGGTTCACTATGGAAACCTCCTCCTCTTAACCCATACCTCCAAGGTATGCCTGAAGAATTAGTAGAAATCCCACCAGTTAGGCCACCGATTGAGCCTAAAAAGGGATCACTTTCAGACAGGTACAAATTCAATTGAATTATGTTTTAATGTTTCTGTAAACTATCAAACATTAGTTATATTAACTATTAAATTAAAGACAACTGATCATAAGTTTAAAAAGTCATTTAATTAAACCACCTTTCTTGATGTATAAAAGATTACAAAGCCAAAGCTCTTTCAGGCATCAACATGCCCTTCATCAGTGGAGAAATCAAAATTACAATGCCAACAAATGTCTACATGTATTCCAAATTGTCATGCAAAATTTACATATTTTTAATTTACGCTTTTACAATGATTGCATTGTATTATTTTATAAACATGGAATTTAAGATTTAAATAATTATTAAATACAAATATAACATGGAAGAAGGTTCATAACCAAAAAGTATGTCCTTGAAACACAAATTACATCAAAAAATAAAGTCACAGAAAATTAGACTCATGCTCACAAAAAAAATTAGACTCATGCTCAATGGTAGAATTTTACCATTGAGCATAAGTCTAATTTTTCTTTACTATTCCTAGATGTTCTTGTTTCCCATAATTCTTATGGTTTTCATACCTCTCTTTTTCGTAAACCCACTTTTACTATTTCTTGTATTCCTGCTAACTCATATCATCCAATTTCTTCTAAAAAAGCCCCTTTTAACACTTATTTTAATTGTGCCTTTAACGTTTGCTCTATATCGACTTTAACTACTAAAATTGTCTTTATCTTTAACCTCGGTCATGAGGCTGCTTATTCTTTAGAGTTTATTTATAAAATATTTGCCCATATTCGCCGTAATTTTATTCAACCTAATACTAACCTTATTCCTGTTGCTGACCTTATGCCGTATAAATCTAGTCTTCCGTATCACCTAATGATTTTTCATCCTCTTATCCATTTTTGTCATGAATTTAAGTTTAAACCTGCTCATTCAACTGTTACTTTGTTATTTAATCACATTCGTACGAATAAATATAAGGTTAAAAATAACTTTAAATACCAGGCTGGGGGTGTATGTTGTCCTCCTCTTATCTCCTGATAACATCTTCAAATTTTATATTGGTAGTACTAAATATGTACTGTTGGTATCCGCTTAGCTGAAGATACTCATAATGTTAAAAATAGTAAACTATCTACGGCTCTTGCACAGTATGTTATTAATGATTATTTTCGTCCTTATTTAAAAAAAAATTTCCTTTTAATCAGTTGCAATAACCCACGTAATATTTTACTTTACGAATTCCTGATTATTTATCTGTACCGTAATTCAATTTGTAATTTTGATCCTATTCAGACTCTTAAGTTATGCTTGACGACTCGTAACTTTACTTTTTGATGTAATTTGTGCTTCAACGACATACTTTTCGGTCATGAACCTTCTTCCATTTTATATTTGTATTTAATAATTATTCAAATCTTAAATTCCTTATTTATAAAATAATACAATGTATGTATTGTAAAAGCAAAATATGTAAATTTTGCATGTCGATTTGGCATATATGTAGACATTTGTTGGCACTGTATTTTTCATTTCGCCACTTATGAAGGGCATGGTAATGCCCAAAAGCACTTTGGCTTTTTAATCTTTTGTACGTCAAGAAAGATGGTTTTATTAAATAACTTTTTAAACTTATGATTGGTTGTCTTTAATTTAATAGTTTGTTGAACTTGACGTGTATCCATTTTAACTATTGGTTATATGTGTTCATTGATAACTTATAAAGTTTTTAAGAATATATGAAAAATAGTTTTTCTAATTTTCTTTTTTATATCATTGTTCCAACATTATAATTTTATTATTTTCTTGCATTTATGTATTATAATTTAATTTTAACTTCCTTGAATATTAAAATGTATCCATTTCAGCCAAAGAGATAAATTTGAAGACCTCCTTCGGAACATAACTCCTGAGAAGTACAAAATAGCTGAAGCTATGATATATTGTATAGATCATGCTGAAGCTGCTGATGAAATTATTGATTGCATAGGCGAAGCGATAGCTATTCCTGAAGCACCACTGTTCAAAAAAGTACTTGATTTTTAATTTGTTAAGAATCTAATCTTTTCCATATTTATATTAAATAAATGAAATTTTTAATTTATTAGACACTTATTTTTACATCTTTATTTGCAGATTGCTAGGTTATATCTAATATCAGATATTCTTCATAATTGCAGTGTGAAAGTGGCTAATGCTTCCTTTTATCGGAAAGGGTAACAATTTATATTCCTGTGTGCATGCAAATATTCTAACTTTTATTCATAATTAAGACACTAGCAGTATCAATAGTTCTTAAACTTATTAATATGAAAATTCAGGTTAAAACTTCTACAATAAAATACAGTATGGTCCTTTTATTCAGAAAACTCGAGACCAGTATATTTCCGGATTCCAGAATTGTCTGGATTTTAGGTCCAGTCTGAAAGAAAAAATAAAGCCTATTCCTCCTGATCACGACAGCTACCTGTCTCTCTTATTTTTTGACAGAGTCAATCTTTTTTCCCTCCACTCTCACATGAATCAGTAGTTGTTTGTAAAAGGGTGATTTTCAAATAACTTGCCTTTTTTAGCTTTATATCACAAAATATGATTTAGATTATAAATAAAATTATACTCTGTTATTAATTTTTTGTAATCTTTTTTTTATACTAGATAAGAAGGAACAATATGGCTTCCATTAACTTTGTTACCAACTGCAGAAATCAAAACCTATTTAAAATAATAGTAGTAACACTCCTGGGGTAACACTGATGAGATGTACAGGGGACACATTAAATTTAAATTTTAAAATATTAATAATTATATCTTAAAGAAATCACTTGCAATTTTGTTAATTAAAATGTAAATCCATATTTTTTAATTCATATACAAAAGCTAATCTAGTGTGAAAGCATAAAAAGAGACTTACTTAAAAACTAAAAATAATAGAAAATAGCTAATATTTTTAAAACATAAACACTTTAATGAGTACATTTTATTAATTATAAACTAATGGTACCAATATATGTTCTAAAAGTATAAAGAAAATAATTTTATTAGCATGAAATATGGGTTCAAGGATTGGGACAACAAACAGGCGGTCAATTTGAAAATCACCCAAAAGTTTAATCTATTTACGGAAAGAAAAATATAGTGTTTGACGTTATAAAACTGCATTGATGAATTGGTCTTATGATATTGTCACCAAAGACCACAAATATTGCAATTGCCATAAAGAAACCTGGCCATTTCTGTAGCCTAGAGCTCTTCCCTTGAATTAGCTATTGTCTTGTTCACCCTGGACATAATCCTGTTGATAGCCTATCCATGAATTTTGCATGCTCCCCTTCCACTCTTTACTGAAAGGCAATATTTATTTATCTTCCCATGTGCCAACAGACTGACAGAAAGTAAAAATATCAAGTAGAAGTGTTCTTGATCTTTAGTGGCCATTACCCCCCCCCCCCCCCCCCCCCCAACACACACACACGCACACACACACCTCGTAGTATTTCCCGGTTAGAACAGGGATGAAAAAAAGCACAAAATGATAATTCCCTCCAAATGGACAAAGCTAATTTTCGAATGAAATGTCAAAATCTAAAAAAAGTTCCCCCAAACTTTTTTGAATTCAGGAATTTGGGTCCTTCCCATTTTCAGGATTCTCAATAAAAAGTGTGGTACTGTAGTAGTATGCGGTGGTTGTCAGTATATATTATTGGATGTATTTATCTAGTTAGCTTAAAAGTGTAAGGACAAAATACAAAAAGTATTTACATTTTTAAATTCCAACTGATTTAATTTTTTGTTGTTTTTTCCTTTATTGTGCAAATTAAATTTTAAAGTTTTTTTTTTATTTTATTTTGAAATATTAACCATTTTGATCTTGACAATTGATTTGTTTTGCAATTCTTAATTAAAAGCAATATTTAAAAGTCTGCCTTTTTAAAGTTTGTCAAAAGTAGTATGTGTTCAATAAAATATTGCCTTGTAAACACCCATAATTTAAATCTGCATTATTATTTATTTTAGTTAGATAAAATAACTGAAATAAAAAACAATTCTATCTTACTCATGAACATGTAGAAGGACATTTTATCATCATATCCTATTGTCTAGGACCTGATGATAACGAACAATATAGAGTGGAACATATTCATTATCATCTATATTCATTATTAGAAGTTAAATAAAATTAGAATAATTCATTCCCAGCCCTAATAACTCCAATTCTGTTGATCAATGTATTATTTGTAATTTTCTTGATGATTCACTAGCACTTGATTTAGACAGAAACTTATAACTGTTGTCTATTTCTGTTTCTATTTTTTTAATTTTTCCTAAAGTAGCCCATCATTAATTGCATTTATATTTTGATTAATTATGGCAATGCTCAGGTGCTATTTCATGACCATATTCTGCAATTTGGTTGATTTGGACAGTATTTTATTAATGTCATCAGTTGGAATGCTGGCTTTACTTGACCCTTACTCTTCCAATGAAATTTCTTCTACTAACTTCCTGTTCTTTATGAAAGTCCACTACTTCGTCTGTGGTGAGCTTCCTTCCATGGTCCTACATCAATTCCTCTACATCCTCACATACACTTCCTATCCTGTGGGCTACTCAGAGACACAATTTCCTCTAACACAAACCTTTGGGGATTTCTTTTTGACGCATACTCTGGCCACAATTTTCTCCTCCAAGTTCAATGCCCTGGAACACACTACTCCCCAATGTCTTATCAATTATCCTCAAACAATAGTGGATATTAAAGGGATTTTTCCGAAATTCTTTCAATGTAAGTTCTATCTTCAACGACACTTCAAAACACCTTTGTGACTTTTGTATAGAGTTTTAACAGGCAATGATCTGCTGATACATTGGTTGGATTTGAGGAGTGTTTGGTGGCAGATATTTAATGTATATAGAGCTGAATTTCCGAACCAAATCATCTTCCAAATCAAAGGAATTAGCAGGGCCATTTTCCAAAATCAAGATAGTCTTTAGGGGTAAACTTTCGAGATAATCTTTCATACTTGGGGACTTTTTGAATCCACTCCTGGAAATTCTGTCTTTGATTTTCAAGGAGCAACTTAACAAGATCGAGTGCCAGAAACAACTGTCGGCTCAGGTTTACAGGAGACGCATAAATTTGAAAATGAAACAAATAAATGAGAGACTTTCTACAAACATGTTTCAGCTTTGCTGATTGCATTTCAGGAAATGGCCTTTTCCTTTGAAATAATTATTTATCCTATATGCATTGGAATAAGGAAAGTATTGTAACAGGGTTGAAAATTAAAAATTGAGTATTTGATGAAAGAGCATGTTTCAAGCATCCTTGAACATGAATCACACTTTTTTTGAGGTGGTGTGTATGCATGTGTCCATCTGTGGAGACAATATCTTATGAATGAATTGAGTATTTTGAACGAAATTTGGTTCAAAAATTACAATCAGTGAATACTGGAAGCCTATTCATTTTAAAAGCAATTGACTGTTCGGAAGACTCAAATTTTCGAGTGAAATTTGTTAGAAAATCAGAACCTTCAATAATGTTGTGTAAGTAATCATTTTTGTGCAACTTTTTATCAGAAAATGATTGACACAAATTTTTGGAATGAACCTAGCATGAACCATTCTTGAGATATTGCACATTTTTCAAATAAATTTATCAAAAAATTACATAAAATTGAAAAAAAGTGTTATTGTAAAATATGTTTACTTTTCATAAGTAATATTATGCAATAAATTTTCTAACATCATTCTCATGGATCTAGTTCATTCCAGTTACGAGAGAAGATACTTCGTGTAGTAGTTTTGTATTTTGATGCCTAACAATTTACTAACAGTCATTTATATGAAGAAATGTTCTTCTTTCTGTTTGTCATTAACACTAGGTGATAAATTTTAGCAAACTTGGTAACTAATTTAGCAAAAGATTGCCAACTTGGTGATATTTCATCCCAGAGTGATAAAAATATCGTTAAAATTGCAAAAATTATGCCAAATTTATAAATTAATTATTAAAATATTTTAATATAAGGACTATATTACTTATTGCAGATGTTATCAATATTGATAATTGTCAATCAATTTAGAGTTGCGTGAAATATAAGTTAATTGGCTTCTTCGAAATAGTTTTGCATATGATTATCTGGAAAAGTGCCCATATTAGATCTTTTTAAATTTATTTAAAGGTAAAACCCCTAGCAACTTATATTTTAATTAATAAAAATTGAAGTATTCTACATTAAGATTAATAATTTAGACTGTTTTTTATTTTGAATACACTGAAATTTAAGGGCCTCAGAGCAAGTATATTGCCAACCCTTTCTTGAATTTGTGTCCCTATCATTTATAATTTATAGTTTTTCAATTATTTTTTATGCATTTTGATTGCTTTAAAAATTAATTAGTGGCAATTATGCGTTTCATTATGTGTTTTATCATTAGTTCATCCCTCATATTTCAGAAACTACTATCAAACACAAAATTATTTTTATGTCATTTAAAAACATTTTCTGTAATTATCTTTTTTATTTTTCATTTAAATAGCCTATGTCTGATGCTTTATTATTGCTTAGGTTTCAAGCGAAGCTGCCTGACATTTTCAAGGACCTTCATGAGATCTTTCAAAGTATTGAAGGTCGACTTAGAGCTGAACAATTTAAGGTTTATAAATATTTTTGTGTTATTATCTGCCTCTTTGAATTGAATTATTCCTTATATTCACTGTAGAAATTATTTTATTTGATCCATAAACATTAGAATATAAGCAATTTTGAAATATAAGATTTATTAATCCATTTTGATTATCATAGTAATCAGTATCTTAGAAGAAATGTCTTTTGTTATATGATGCTCTTTAAAACTACTCTAATTCAGGGCAAGAAATATATCTTGCCGATATAATAACTGGAGTGGTAAGGAGGGAACTATTATGTAACAAATATGACATTTTAAGAAAAGTGAAGACTCTTTTTTTAATATTTTTTTTTTTTTTAAATGATGAATTATGAATTTGAACAATTTAAATTTGTAGTAGTTATTAAGATAAATTCCTTCTTTAAAAGTAGAATAGTCCATGCCTTCATCGTCTCATTCTTTGATAAATGTCTTCAAAAAATTTCAGGATTTTCATCTATTCTAGATGTATCTGTTCTTGATTTAAAAGCTAGTTTTTAATTTTCTTCATTATCAAGGTGTCTCATGGTGAAAGATATCACCAGAAAGTCAATTATTCAGAAAATAATCATCAATTTAAGTCGTGAAATTTTCTAATTTCAAGCAAACTAAGATTTGTAGAAAACCTCACATTTTTATTTGTCATGCTATTTTACTCTTGATCTAGACCAATATGTTTGCAATGCTTTTAGACCAGAAGTAAAGCAAGCATAAAATCATCTAGCAGAATGAACCCTGTGACTATATGATGTTGTGTTGCATTGATCTAATGCCTTTTGATAAATATTTCCTAATTTGGGGATACAGTGTGAGTATAAGTGTAAAAAAATAGGTAAAAAATAAGAGAGTACATTGTAGATATGATATTTATACTTTACAGACAATATATTTATGTTTTTATTGTTTAAAAATTATATCTTAAAGCTGAAATAAAATTAGTTTGAGGAATCCTATGTGAAAAAAAAAGGGGGTGGAGGGGATTCCATGAATGGGAATTTTTGGTAATTGTGATTGTGCAAGCTCTATTTAATAGAGGACCAGGATTGCATGAAATATAAAAACATTGATTTAAATGATGAAAAAATTATGGCTGTAATTTTTTTTCTGAAGCTCAATAGACACTGTTCTAGTTTGTATTAAAGATTTTCAAAAGTGTTTCTATTTTTTGAGAATACTACACTTGTTTTAATATTTTCAGCAAAGAGTTGTCAGCTGTTTTAAGGCTTGGGAAGATTGGGCAATATACCCCAGTGAATTTCTTATCAAGCTTCAAAATTTATTTCTTGGTCTTGTTCCCCTTGTAAGTATCTTTCATATATTTATAGTTACATTGTTTGAAATTTGATAGATTGTTATTGAATTTAAAATTTATTTTTATTTAAAATTAGCAGCATTTTCTGTGTAATGCTGTTTAATAAAAGTAATTTATGATCATTTATAAATATTTTTTATAAAAGTTAATAAACATAATTGTGAAATGATGTTACATAAATCATCATGGGTGTACTTATGCTTATATTCTTTTATATTATATTAGCAGAAGTATGTGTATATTTTATTGTGAACAACTCTGAAATTCTTAAATCATATTAAAAAAAATGTCTTGCCCTTTTAAAAAATAGAAAAAAGAAATGAATTCATATAAAGAATCTGTTCTATCTAGCACAAAATGGAGTGGCTTATATAAGTTGTCAAAAAATATCAAGAATTCCAACATTTTTAACACTTTACAACATAGTTGAAAAGTGTTTATGACTTTGTTCATTCTGTCGGTCTGTCTGTTCTTTAGCACGATAACTGCCATAAAAATGACTTTATCAAAATGAAATTTTAGTATGTTGTTCAGATGATCTGTGGGACCTATGGGAATATAAGTGTATAATATCACCCAATTAGTTTTGGATTGAACCCGGGTTGAAAAAATGAAATACACTGAACCCTATGGGACTTAATTTTTCAAACATTTTTTAAGCGAATTTAAAATTCGCAAATTCCTTCAAAAGTTTTAGTAAATATTCAAATTATCCCATAAAATATATAAAAAAAATTTCAGCAAAATATGTTCAGTAGTTTTTTAAATAAAAATTAAAATAATAATTACATCCTTTATATTGAGAGATCACGTGACCATTAAATGAAAGATCACGTAACCCACTTCAAAATAAAATATAGCATCCATCTTGTATAAAATCGTGATTTTTAAAGTTCCTTTTAATTCATATTTAGTGTTGCATCTGTCCTAAAACCACTTTATTTTTGCTTAAATTCTGTGCATCAATGTTCTGAAACAACGCAATTACAATATATTTGAATTTAAATGATCATCAAACGTTGATTATTTCTACAACGAAGCCTAATTTTCACTTATGGGAAAATGTAAATAAACACCAAAAGATGTAGAATGAGTTGTATAAGAATTGCTGCATTTCTTTAACGCAAAATTATTTAGCTCATGGAGCCTGCAATATAGCTGATATGAATGAAACATTCATTGATTTTACACAGAGAATCCAGACAATTTTTTCGATGAAGTTTTAAGCATAGAGTTAAATTGCTTGTACCTCCATGGTTTTAAGTTTTAAATAAAGTAAACTATTATACTATTGTGATGAATGAAAGGAGTTTTAAAAATTTATGAATGAACTGCTGCTTTTATATAGAGGTGATTTATCTTTCGATGACGTCATTTGAATAAAGTTCATTTGTTTTCGATGAAGTTTTCAAATATAATAAATTATTGTAGTATCATGATAATTTACCTTTCTATCAATTTTACTGTCGAACATGAAACTAAACTGTTCTTTGCCTTTTCTTGATGTACTGGTCACCCGTCCTGGTACTGGTTTTCAAACCTTGGTTTTCCGTAAACCTTCTTTTACTAATTCTTGTATTACTGCTAATTCTTACCATCCTCCTTCCTCTAAAAAAGCTTCTTTTTATGCTTATTTTAATCGCGCTTTTAATGTTTGTTCATCTGTCTCTGCTTTAAGTGATGAAATTTATTTTATTTTTGGCCTTGCCCGTGAGGCTGCCTATTCCTTTGAGTTTATTTATAAGGTTTTCTTCCAAGTTCGCCGTAAATATACCCTTTTTGATACTAAACTTATTACCTTAAAAGATCGTTTGACTTATAGGTCTAGTTTTCCATACAATCCTCGGATTTTCCGCCCCCTTATCCATTTTTGTTCTGAGTTTGGTTTCAGACCTGCACATTTTAATATTTCTTCTTTATTTAACCGTATTCAGTCTAATAAACTGGGTGATAAGGATGACTTTAAAAGCTTTGCTGGGGTGTATGTTGTTCCCCTGTTATCCACCGATGGTAATTTTAAATTTTATATTGGAAGTACTAAACTCACCGTTGGCATCCGTTTAGCAGAACATGCTCGGGATGTCAGGGATAGTTTTCTACGGCTCTTGCTCAATTTGTTGTTAAAGATAATTTTCAGCCTCTTTTTGAAAAGACTTTCCTTTTGATGCATTGTAATAACCCTCGTGATATTCTCCTTTTTGAATCCCTTTTTGTTTATATTTACCATGAGTCCGTTTGTAATTTTGACCCTGTTATGAATTTGAGTTACGCTTGGCGACTTATTCTTGACTCCATGCAAATCAAGTCTCTGCAAAGTTATCTTTGACGGCTTCATCTTTGGAATTATACTTGATTGCCACCCCCTCCCCTTTTTTCAATTTCTCTGTAATTAAATTGTAATTTAATATGCTGTTCTTTTGTTGTTGAAATTTTTGAAACTCTAAAAAAATTGTTTTATAGTTTACGGTTTATCCTTGTCTAAACGTAGATCCTTTTGTAAATTGTATTTATGCAAATTTTGTCACTATATCTGGTCTACATATGAACGATTCAAATTTTATTTCCGTGTAACCACTGATAAAGAGCGTACTTATGCTCGAAAGCGCTATAGCCCTTTTTTTTTAAACTTTTGTACGTCTTATAGGAAGTAAAATAAAGACCTTCTGTTGTGGATGTGTGCTTAATTTTTGCTATTATAACATCAGACGTGATGCCAAATTATTTATTTATTTTATCTCCTAATCTCCCTATTTTATCTCTTAATAAATCTGCTCCTAAATACCATTTTATCTGCCTAAGTGATGCTAATCCTTATACGATAGTTATTATCCCTGCAAGAACGATATCATGCATTCCAACTTTTAATTAAGTGTATTTTAAGATGTAAAAAGAATTGTATGTACAAAAAATTATATGTCATGAATGTCTTCCACCTCTCCACCATCCAAAAAGAATGTTACTCTTGATTTTGTTAAAAAATTTTCTTACCATGCCAATATTTATATAATCATCTATTTTCTTCTAAAGCGCAGAAAATGGGTATTCTAAAGACATGCTCCATCACAATATATTTTCATGAATATGCATATTTGTGAAATTTATAATCGAAACACAAAACATAGTACGTTTTAAAAACTGATATTGAAAGTCTGTAACTTTTTCTTCATGTTGTAGGGAAGTTACTTCTGATAAATTTAGGAAAAATGCATCATATTTAATCTTACATATACTAATATTTTATAGTCCAGAGATCAAAATGATGACAGTAACTCATCCCAAGCCACTCAAGTCCCCAACAATGAAACTGATCTTCAGACTGCTGATGACATTGATGGTATTCCTTTGTCAGCTGATGACATTGACGGTGTTCCCCTCGATTCAGGTTTAGTAGAAGATAAAGATGACATTGATGGGGTTCCATGTAAGTATTTCTTAATTCCTTCCATAGTTGCATTATATGTATTGTTTTTTTGTTTGTTTTTTGTTTTTAATCTAAAGTCATAAAGTCTGAAATCTTTCAAGCTTTATTTATTAAATTTTACTTTTGGGGGAAATTGCAGGACACCTATATTTTGCCCAACTGGCTCATTGGTTTTTTTTTTGTTTGTTTGTTTTTTTCCCTGTAAATTTTTGTCTTATGGCAGAAATGTATGATCTATACACATATTTCACATTATGCAAATTACTTTAATGTATTTCTAGTTTAAAATCTAATTGATAGTAAAGAAATATATGGTATTGCATTGGAGCAATGTTTGCTTAAATTAAAGGTTTTGAGCATCTTTACCTTGTTTAAATCTGTTATAGAATATCATATTAACTTTATGTATGTTGTGCTCATGTAAATATATTATGTACTAAGCTTATATCTACACACTTTCTACGTCTATTTCTTATGAGCTATGCAATAACGTATGGACAGCTTTCAAAGTGGCTTTCAAACAATTTTAAAGGAAAATTCAGCTCAATTGAGTTATAATTTTGATTCTGCAGTAAACACTAACCTAGCTAATAACTTTCAAATTAATTTGGGTATTAAATTTTTGTATACTAGTAACCGTTATGGCTAATAGCCATGTGTTAACTGGATTATTGTTAAAATTCTTATATTGTCAAAAAAGATCAATGCTATTTTAATACATAGCAAATTAAGTTAAATCTTTCAAAATAGAACAAAGGGGAACACTGTTTTGTAAATTTATATTAATTTCCCTTTTCTTTTTCATGAAATACAACATTGAAAAAGTCATGTATCAAAATATTTCTATATTGAATATTATTTTGATTATTCTATTTAATATATATATATTATAATTTATTGTAGTATTAAGAATTCAAACTTATATTAGTCATTAGTTGTGTTAGAGGTGACTGGTAATATGACAAGATCGTTAATAAAATTATTGTGTCTACTAGCCAGTAACTAACAAACTACTGAATCATAATTGAAGCTATAGGTGAATTAAGAAGTTGGAGCATTGCATGCTCAAAATTCTAAAAATATTTTTTTTTAGTGAGTGACGACTTGGATGGTCAACCTCTTGATGACATTCTTTCTCTAAAAGAGTCTCAAGATGTTTCTTCAAAATTCAAGCCATCTAAGTGGGAAACTGTGGATCCAGAAACTGTGGAAGCTCAAGGTGAAACAATTACCTCTAAAGCTTACTCATTTGATTCCATTGCTAAAGTTCCTATTGTTTGCACATCTGATCAGAAAAATTTGATCTGAAATAATAATTATAATTTATTTTCTTTATGGGTTATAAGATCTTATTTGTTGAAAACTTGAACTTCAATAAGCAACTTCTGCTCTATAATAGGGCATTGTACAATATTAAAAAATATAATTTGCACATTATTTTTTTTTTCAACATGTACGAATATTGTTACATTATCTTTTGTTTTGAAAATTCTATAAAGGCAACTCCATTATTAGTAAAAATTTATTTTAAAAAAAAGCAAAAAAAAAATGCCATGTTGTTCCCAATTCATGTTATTTTGACTTAAGGCGTTAGCTCATTTTATATTTTCAAGGTTCTTTAGAGTTGAAGTTAAAAGTTGATGCTATTTAAGTATGCATTATTTTCAAATGTTTTTTCTTCAACAACTGATATAGTAGCTCACATTTGAAAACATTCAAGCATTATTCATTTTTATATGCATTTAGGTGTGTGCAAATCAACAAATTTTATATGATAAATATATACCATTTAGGAAATTATTATTTAGCTTTAATTTCAGAAATAGTCTTACAGTCTTAACAACTGATACAGTAGCTCATCCATGCATTATTTCTTTATAATGTATTTTGGTGTGTGTAAATAAATCCACAAATTTTATATTATAAATATATACCATTTAGCAAATTCATTTTCTAATTTTTCTAACTTATCAATGTTGTAATGCTATAATTATTATTTAATGAATTGCCGCCTCTCCTGGGGCATCTAACGTTTGGAAGTACTGAATATTTTTGTTCATAATTTTGGTCTTTGATTTAGCTATAACAACATCAAAATGGGATCTTTTGGAACAAAATGAAGAAGAAGAAGAAGAACAAGAACAAGTTGATGATATAGATGGACAGTGAGTATCAAACCATTATTAAAATGATCTGGGAACAACCTATATAATCACTCCATTCTTTTTATTTTCTCTACAACACAAAATATATGTAAAGAGCATTATATGGATCTAAAAACCAACTGATTTACACAGTTTAGACATCCCTGAATAAAAATCAATGATGCCTTTATGTCTGTGCACAAGATATTTCTCAAACACATATTGAGCAGTGTACATGAAATTTGATACATTTAATTCACTTGATAAATATAAGAAGCCTATTGATTTTTATAGAAATCAAACTACTGGAAAATCTCTGGAAATTTATAAGATGCTAACATTACCATTCTCGAAATAATGTTTTTACCTAAAATGAAATAAATCATAAAATTAAATGTGCTCCATATTATCGAGTGTTTGAATGCTTTGCAAGTACTTTGAATCAGAAATGAATGGACACTGTTATTTCAAAATTATGCCAAGTCCCTTTTTAGATATTAGAAACTTTCCTTTGCTACAGTAAGTGTGGAAGGAATCAAAATACAGTACCATCTTTGTAATCCGGCACTATTGCCTAACAAGTGTTGGAATATTGGGTTTGTCGGATTATTGAAAATAAGAAAAGTAACTAAATAAAATATTTAATCTATATAATATTGTCATAATATCTATGATTAAACACTATAGTGTGACATATACAAGCAAATCTACATTTATGTATTATAATCTTATACATAATGCACTTTTGTAGGCTACTATTTGGTATAAAAAAATTGTTTAGAGAAATATTTTTTATTTGATGGTCTCTTTACAACTGTCCCTACCTTACCTTAATTACTTTCTGACAATCTTTTCAAAAGCATTATTTTTCGTTAGATACTCCATTTTCTCCTGCCCATGTTATATGGCAACATCTGGTGTAATAGTTGCCAAACTTATATATCATTTGCATTTGCATCTGTATGTTCTTCTGTCAGCACTTTCTCATATATTTGATCAAGATCTGGTCATATACAATCATTATCTGGCAGCCACTTCAAACTTAAAAGTGTCATTCTAGTTGTTATTTCCTTGTTGCAGAAGAAAACCACATATTGAAATTTCATCTGGGGAAGAAGAGCCTTTATGCAAATTTTCATAACACCAAATGTGCGGCCTTATCAGTTTGCAGCTGTTATTCACAGCTCCAACTTTTGAGAGGCCGATCTCCCAATCTGTCGTGTCTTGACTTCTTTTTGTGGGGATATCTCAGTATTGTCTACGACACTCCCCTTGAATCTGAAGAGGAGAACTTGTCACCAGAATTTTGGTCTCTGTCAGACATGCGTTCAGGTTGACTGTTGCTCTTTTGAGCCATTACTGTAATTATTGTTTATTAAATGTCATTTTATAGTTTTTAAGTCATTCTTGTGTTTTTGCCTTACCTCATCGGTTTCACCATTAAACACCCACTGACGCCTTTACATTTCATTTATAACATGTTAAACTATAATGAAAAATGCTTGGTTTGGTGTGTACTATCACCTCATAAAATTTGGCCCATTTTTTTTAATTGCCTTGTATAATTTTCCTGGTCAATTATTATGATGGCAAAATAGATAACACCATTTCATAAAACTGAAATTTTGAAATTTCAAAACATAAAATCACTATTTCTATATTTGTTTATTAGACCAATGGAAGATACTAACTCAACTCAAGATGAACCATATGATCAAGATGATGAGAACAGTAAAGATTCTACAGCTATGCTGGATCAATTAAAAACAGACCTCAATGAAGAAAGACGTGCAAAATTAAGAGAAATAGAGGTATGTGTTGCTTATCTTTTATTCTATCAATTACAAATATTGTGTTTATATTTATTAATATTTTTAAGCATGCACAAAATGAAAATTTATTCAAATTCTTTGAATAGTTATGTTTCTATATTTAATTTATATATATATATATATTGTTCTGTTGTAATTTATATCAGCATGTAGGGAATGATTTGTTAGTACTTCTACCAAGTTTCATTTGTTAGAATGAACAACATAGATGTTAAACAACCAGAATTACCTACTTAGAAATGAGAGCTATATATATTTACAACTATTGTGTGAGTTTTATATCACAAAATATGTTTAAACTATTTTGAATTATAAATATACTTAGCATTAAGGCTCACATTGAGGTTTTAAAACTGACAACCAATAATACTGTAAGCTAGCAACAAAAACTACTCAGCTTACTGCAATTTTAACCATTGAAAATGATTTCTAAATTTCATTTGCAAATTTTTCACTAAACTTTAAAAAAAAATTTCATCAGTGTTTATATGTACCTTTTTTTTTTTTTTTTTTTTTTTTTTGGAATGATTTTCCACATTGTATTTTTGTAATTAATGTTGTTGTTTTTTTTTAAAGTAAATTATCACTATTACTTCTCAATTTTGCATATGCTTCCAACAAAATTTGCATCTGAGCTTTTCTACAAAAATGCTAGATTATAAATTCTCACAGCAAAGCTTTCCATGAGAATCATTGCTTGTTGCATCAGTTTTGAGGTAGCTCATGCCATTGCCATGTCTTATTTCGATCCCTGCTTAGTAACATGCTCGATTAAGATTAACAACTCAAAGTATCTTGATACATTATTTGTGAAAGACTTATGCAGTAATCCCAAGTTTTTTTTCTGTCTGTGTGAGAAAAAATATCTTTAGTAAACTGCGTGAATACAAGTTCATCATGTATAGCATTACCTTTCTGGTAGGTCGGACGGTTTGGGTCTCAACAACAACAACCATGCATAGCATTGTCATTTTCAGGGTTAGATCTGTGTACAAAGGTGTGTTACAAATTGTACAAGTATCAATTTTCTGGTTAAATAACAGAAATATGATTTGTAAATTATGTAGAAACATTTTATAAATATATATGTATTTTATATAAATTTCTTTACATATTCATAGCTCCCAACTCTCCCGGTTTTACCAGGAGACTCCCGGGTTTTTGCTATATCGCCCGGTCTCCTGGGTAGGTCGCTCAATCTCCCGGTTTTCACTCAACAGCCCTTATTTTCCCCCTTTCTAGGCAGAAATCACTAGAATGCAAATCGTGACTTTCAGTTGTTTTCCGCGATGTAGGAATGGATTGCAATTGACGTTTGTAGTTTTGTATTTGTATCTACAGGTTACAAAAGTAAAAAAATCGGAAATAGATCACGAATTTTCTGAAAATATTACGAAATGAGAAACGAAGTCACAAATTTTGAAATCGAAGTTTTCCTGTTTTTTCGTCTAAAAATGCATTTCTCAGCTATCGTGTAATCGGCGCTCGCAAGCAGCAATTATTCCCACAGCGTCACGAGAGAGATGACCAATGATTATCTAATTAACGTGGGAAAAGCACATTTGCATCGACTAAAATTTTATTAAATTATTTTGTTTTATATACAAAACTATTGTTCAAACATATTATTAATGAAATGAAACTATTTTTTTCAGCAGTAGCGCTAAAAACGACGTTTGTGTGCGATCCTCTTTATATTTCATTTTATTATGGAACTATTTTTCCAGCATCGTCTAATTTTTTTATAATTATTTCGTATTTTATACAGAAAAACTATTGTTCAAACGTATTATTAATGAAAAGAAAGGCTATTTTGCAGCAGTATCGTGAAAATAATTTCCATTTTTGCATCGTCTAAAATTGGGCTTATCAAAATCTCCCAGTTTTTCCATATTTTCGCACAAAAATCTCCCGGTTTTTCATATTTGGAGGTTGGCAGCTATGCATATTTATAACAGTCTGATGTCCATGTCTATACATTCTAACTTAAAATCATTTATAATAACAGTACAATGTCTTTTATACATTCTAGCTTAAAGTCATGAAGTACCAGGATGAACTTGAATCCGGAAAGCGTTCTAGAAAAAGTTCCATGAAATTTTCTGAACAAGTAGAATATTATCGACAAAAACTTCTTAGAAAAGTATGTGTGTTTTCATTTTATTTTTGTTTCACTGTAATCAATTTGGATGTTCAGATAATTTGCTAAGCGTAAGAACTACTACATTTTATCTTATAATGTAAAACTCAGTTTTGAAAAAAATAAATGGTTATTCTAAATTTTTAAGTGAAAAATTAATATAAATTATTTTTCTTCCTAAAAAATCCTCATAAATCAAATGATTAACTTTAAATTTATTCTGAAACCGTGACAAAATTGAACAATTTGTGTGTATTTTTGCTATTCTATTTTCTGATTGGCTCTCGGGTATTCATGACTTGGGTAACCTGGGTAGTGTAAAAAAAAAATTTATTCCGAAATCGCCTTAGCACTAGGATTAAAAAGGTGCCTTTTGTAATCATAAATTCAGAAATATAAACAGTTTTTAAATTACAAAATAGTTTTAGGTTCTGAATTGAGCATTAAAGATAGCCGTTATTAATTAAAAATGAGTAATTTCTGTTTTTCTCTGGTTTACAAATTTTTCTGTCAAATATATTACTACCATCCAAAAGCTCATAAGATCTACCTGAAATGGAAACTAATTCATTTTTTTATGTAAAAAATGTATTTGGGTTTAGTATTCTGCAGTTACTGCCAGTATAAAATACCATAGTTCAGGGAACTTTACACTATTGCAATTATTCATATGGGAATAACTTTAGAATAGCTGAACTTTCCAGCCAGACAGCAGTTGATATAGTCTTCAAAAAGGAATTGCACCGTATGAATGTAAAACCTTATTGCAAAAGACAAATGTTCAATAATAACAGTGAGAAGGAGTGGCCATAAGTAAATTGTTTGTTTTGTTTAAGGTTTTATATATAAATAAATGAAAGGTTGTTAAATATATTTATAATATTTGTTTCACATAAAACTGCTTCATGAATCATTCAATTGCTCCTCAGTTTAAAATTTAGGGAGTAAAGTTGGTCTTCAAACTGACATGGTTATTTTTTCCCCTGTTACCTATGCCTCAATCTATTTATGAATAACAATGATACCATTTCTCTTGCAGGTTGAACGTGAAAAGGGAGACAGAGATGGCAGTGAACGTGAGAGGCACAAAAGGCACAAATCCCAGTCACATTCATCTTCACCTGTTGTACGAGCCCATTCAGTGTCTTCAGAAGAAGCTGACCAGAGCCAGAGTCCCATATACTACAGTTCTGTCCGAAAAGTCAGTCCTCGTAGTATCGCCCTCTCGCCTGCAGAAAGCTTACATTCCCCTCATAAATCATACCGGTCTCATTCTCCAAAGAAAATGAGAAGGTAAGTGTGTGTTATAGCTATGTGCAATCTCATTCCTGTTTATGAATTAAATTCATTGGCCTTAATTATAACTTAATTCATGGAGTGCTAGGAAAATTGAATGGTATATTACTTGCATCTACTTGCATGTAATTACAATTAACTTCATCTGGACGGTACACACAAAGGACATACAGTTAAACCTTGACATAACATTGATGAGTGCTATGGTGGTGAGTACCTAGAACTATGCAGGGTGTCCCAAATAGATTGAAACACGCTTTAATTCTTTACCTGTTGGAGATAAGTGGGCAATGTAAATTGCAAAAATGTTGAAAGTAAGGTAGGAAATAAGACTACATTAATGAAATAGTCCTCCCATTAATTTTCAAAGTCACACTTTTTAATTTTTATACGACCCCCCCCCCCCCCCCCCCCCTAGACAAATTTGGTCAATCAGAAAAATTTTATTTTTAATGCAATAAGATCATTAAAAAAACTTGCATCTGTATCATTAAAATTAACTGAATTATGACGAAGGAAAAAATCTGACTTATGCCACTTTTCTGTACCATGTGAAAGGCTGTTTCATCAGTGAAAATAGGGATCATAAACAAATTGATGATGGAAATTGTTTACATCAAAAATACGTTAATATGTGCTAAAATTTTTATCAAAAATGCATCTAAATAAAGCATTACACAGACAAAGATCATATAAAGCAGTGGTACTCACTACGCAGTTGGGGCACATAATTAAAATATGCATACATTGATCTTTTCCGTGATATGTCACAAATTTACATTTCTAATTTCATATATGGTCCCCATTCACAATGCTCAATTTTCAATTAAATATAACTCGCTCAATTTTAAAGATGCAGATATGCGGGTTTTTTATGATCTTGTTGCATAAAAAATAAAAATTTTCAGATTGACTAAATTTGTCTGAGTAGGTTGTATAAAAATTTAAAAAGTGTAACTTTTTTAAAATTAATGGGAGGACTATTTCATAAACATAGTCCTATTTCCTTCCTTACTTTCAACATTTTTGTAATTTACATTGCCCACTTATCTCCAACAGGTAAAGAATTAAAGTATGTTTCAATCTTTTTGGGACACCCTGTAGAATGTAGTACATGAGCATGCCATACACAGGTAATTTTTAAATTGTAGTTAGTTTTGCAGATACTGTTTAACTTTTAGACAGAATACACATGTTACCCTTTCTTTGTTGCATATGCAATGATAACATGTTTACTTTGTGATATTCAGAACCTATAATTCACAAATTATTACTTTTAATAGGCAATTTTTCTATTATTATCAAAGTCTTTGATAGTTTCCAGCAAATTAATATTTATCTACATAAGTACTTTTCATTGTTGTTCAACCCTGCAGTGCGATTTAAAGATGCTTTATTTTGGTGATTATATATATATGTAGATACTTTTTCCTTTTGTATTGATATGTGAGTACCTATGGACCATTTCAACTTTCTTTGCTATTCAGAAATCAATAAACAGATTATATGCAATGCAGTTATAATAGAGGTCAGTTATTAAATTGCATTATGTATATGAATATTTATTCATCTTTGTAATTATTTTCCCTTATCTATTTTGTAAAAAGATTAACTTTTGCTTTCCCAGTTTCTTTCTAAACTGCATTGTAATGAAAGCATGTTGTCCAAATTGTATGAAAAGAATATATTTTTCAGCTAGAGTTGGTATCACCATTATAACTGGGATGTTAAGCATATCCCTTTATTTTTATTGCAATGGTTCTTAGCACAAGTTATTGGCCAGAAATACAATACAAATATGAGTATAACAACTAAGGACAATACATTATTAAAATGAAACAAACATAATTTAGAAATACACAAAAAGTTCAAATGCTATCAAACAGCTTGAGTCTATACCTTGCTTACATCAAAAATGTTTTGCTGTGTTATAAAGCTCTGCAAATATGAATGAGCTCACTATCCATCACTCAACATTCATTACAAAGCTTGGGGTGTGGTTAAAGATAATTTCAATTTGATACAAATGACCAGCCAACTAATTATCACCAGTCACAAAATGAAAAGCTGCTACTGCATGTTTTGAGGAGAAGAAGGTCTAAGCAATAAGCTTTTTTTTCCATATCTTTTCCCCAATTTCTTCACATAATCTCATATTCATCACTTTAAAATGCTCATATAATAATACAACATAAAACAATGTAATAATATTGTATAATCCAGTTTATTGGACATAACATAAAAAAAGGTACCTCCTTCTTCATGCTAAAAAATAGAGCAACAGCACCAAAAGCTAGAAGGCTTTTGGTGAGGTTACTCTAACTAGATGCTTTTTATCCTGAAGGAGGAGGAGTTACTCTAGCTAAATGCTTTTTATCCTGAAGAAGGAGGTTGTTTTTTATTACCAAATCCCATTAATATTGAATTATTTTATGCTGTGTTGTTAGTAAAGATTTAACTTTTCAGCACAGTGCGATTTCATCAATAGCAATTAGGAAATTCCTAGTTTTAAAAAATTAAATACTAGTAAAAGAAGAATGCTGTAGCAAAGGTTGCTAGTAACCTTTCTTGGTTTGTTTGCCTCAAAGGAGAAGCCTTAAGCTATTGTATAAAATTTATCAACTTCAACAACCACTTTATAAAATATTCTAAATAAATTTGATGCAGAGTTTACCTCACTTTAAATTTTCCACAGCGGAGGGAAAAAATTATCAACTGATGTTGCTACCTTGTTAACCGGCAGAAAATCTATGGCTTAAGCAAACTTACAAAATACCTGTCCATGGTTGATAACTATTCATTGCATGGCTCAATTGCCTTATTTGTACTTGAACTTTTTTAATCATAATTCACTTTCTAGCAGTTCACATTGGCTGTGATAGTGTCACATTAATATCGTCTAATTATTTATTTGCTGTTACTAGTCAATATTTTTGCTGCTAGCAGTTTTGAGAACTAGAAAACTTTGCTACTAATATAAATAATATGAAATAATGTCCTGTTTTGCAGATATTAACGCTTATTAAAACTTGACTGATCTGTTTAACATAACAAGCTAGAACGAATTTCCCTTACATCGCCCAGGTCCTAAGTATAGGCCCATTATGTAAATAATACAAATGAGGATAGAAATAATGCAACTCAATTTCCGAAATGTCTGTTTTGAAAAAAAATTGTTCACACAATGTTTTCCATTCATGCGTCAAACCAATTGTATAACACGATTTGGTAATAGCTATATAAATATTTCACTTCTTGCTGAAAATCCCTATTCTTCATATGCAAAATATGAGATAACAATGGACATGTGGAAGTGGCCTCAGTAGGTAAGAAAAGACTCCTTCCCCTGTGCATGGGAGTGGTTTCAGTAGGCAGATAGGTAGAACAACTCCAGAACAGGATCCACTCCGTAATGGGCAAACATTAATTTCATTCAAAAAAATTCAAGACATGGCTCAGTTAATAAATTTATAATTAATCAGCGGATGGGTTTATGAAATTATTTTTTTCCTGAAGTAGTCTGTGATAATAAATTTATAATTAATCAGTAGATGGGTTTATGAAATTATATTTTTCCTGAAGTAGTGATATTTTTAGAAGTTTCTGTTAAATGATAAATGCCAGTTTGCATGTCAATTTTTTTATATCATTATATAAAAATTGGAAAGGTTTAAAATTCACAAAAAATATATATTTTGTTTGTGAATTTTAAACCTCTCTAATCTCCAAACAAATTTTCATGAATTTTTTAAATATATATATATTTTAAAAATTCATGAAAATTTGTCTGTTATAGTCCATTCCATTTACAGTTTGATTGAAAGAGAATTTTTCGATCTTCCCGATGGTGTCAAAATCTAAACTCTGTGATAGCATATTAGGTCGCTAAGGAATTAATTTATATGAATATTGCCCAAAATCATTGTAATTTGGGTTCAAACATAAAATAACTGAAAAATAAATTTAGAAAAATAACATCAAGATGCACCTATTCAGGTCCTGAAGTACCTGTGTGCTGAATTTCGTGGTCATATGACACTTAGATTTCCTGCTACCAACTGCATAAACATCTTCTTTTATTATGTAAGATTTGTGAAACAAGAATTCAAATTTTGCAACTTAAATTAATTGGATATCTCCTTTTTATGTTAAATAGGCAATGAAATTTATATGTATAAGTAATATTGCAATGAAATTTATATGTATAAGTTGAAAGGAAAAATTTATTAATATTTATAGGCAGTTTTTGTGAAAATTCTAATATTGCAGTTTCGAATTTTATGAAAGTTCCTTTTTTGAAATATGGGATATTGTAAAGGATCTATAGAGATTCTGTTTTAAAATTTACAATATTGAAATTTAGAATTCTGTAATATATATGTTTTTGAAATGTGGAAAAATGTGTGAAAAATTCTAAAAATGGATACAGATTTCTTCTAAGTAAATCTCTAATTGACCTTGTGGCACCTTATTGTATTGCCACTTAACCCTGTATAGCTACAGTTACCAGCAGTGGCTTTGCTTTATGGTCACAACATACACATTAGTCAGCATGCCTCTTCCACTTTTGCACCATTAATTATTATCATAAATTGTTATAATTATATAACTTAATACAGATTTTTAGTGTAAGAGAATACTTTTTGTATTACTTCTCTGAATTCACTATAGTCATATTATAAAGGGATTTAGCTATTATTGAATTTTATGGTCTTAAAACTTGTTTTGATAGCATAATTTTTACTGTCTTATAATGTAATTTGCTAGAATTAGTGGCTGGAGATATTTTAAGATAATGACTGGAAATATTTTAAGACAGTGACGGGAAATATTTTAACAGAACTCCCTACAAAAATATGCTGAATTTCACGAGATGCCCCATTATAACATAATCCTGTAAATATAATAATTACATAATGAAAAACTGTTAGTTAAATGTAATAACTTGTCAAATCTTTTAATTCCAATTTCCTTTTCTGCATTTTACAAGTTATTATTTTATTTCCTCTAGATCCAGAAGTCGAAGTCCGAAGCGCTCACGTCGATCTAGATCAAAATCGCCATATAAGAGACGCCTTTCACCTGACTCACCTCCTCCCATACGAAAGCACAAGTCAAAGAAAAGCCGACACTGACAGTTTTGTTACTTTTCTGTCGTCTTTTAATCCATCATATTTTATTTTAATTGCATTCACCTATATCTGAAGTAAAGGTGGTTATTTGTACAGAAGCATCAATAGAATTGCAATTTTTTGTTACTACCTGTTGTACTTCATCATGTATATTATACAAAATGAAATGATTAAAGTTGTGAACTTAGTAATAAGATCCTTCATTTTGCATCACTGGTTCATCCTTCTTTTATAATTGTGACTAAAAGACTTGTTAAAAAGTGCCGTGCTTAATAACTATAATGTAATTTAGAGAATTTTTCAGTGATTATATTTTCAGATGAGAATTAGACAAGTTCAACAAGAATAGGAAATTATCATGTATTAAATGTTAATTTAATTTTTAAAGTTTAATGTAGTATTTATTATTAAAAAAATCCCCCTGTAAGACTGATTGGAGGAATGGTTAGCTATATGGCAATGTATTGATCAAAGCTGCTTTCAAATCCCTTATGTATGGAAAGAGTACTAAGTATGATGGTTATTTGTTGTAGTTTGGATTCCTCTTTAAACTGTAAATGCTGCTCAATTTATCCCTCCTACAAAAAATAACTATATAATGCCAAAACAGGATAATGCTCCTAGAGAGGCATATCTGCCTGCCAGTATGGCCTTACCCCTGTATACTTACAAACATGTATTTTTTCTTTACATTCAGTAAATAGGAAATATTTATTAAATCTGTATAATTGCATTTTATTAAATTTTATGAATGGATTCTCATTGGTTTTTACTATTTTGTTTTTAAAATATTAAATTATATACTGTACTTGCATTTATTTATATGCAAGTACTTTGGCCTACCAAGCAACCAATGCTTACAGATTTGGATCTCTGGCCGCATAAATTGAACACTGCCAGAATATACATAAGACTAACACTCGTTTAAATCTTCTGTACAATGCTGTATATATTATTAAATTTAAAAAGGAACATTTAAACTCACTTTTATAATGTCCTTAGTTTTGTGTGCCTTTATTTAACCTTTTCCCTACCATCAAACTAAAAATTAGCTTAAAAGCTGTGGTTTTTACTTTAATTATTATACCAACCTAAATAGGCAAAAAATTAGGTTTAGTAAAATTTTGGTATTATCTGTTATGTATAACATGAGCCGAACCTAATTTATGTCCAAGCCGTGAGCAAGCACCAAATGAAATAAAGCATTTGTAGATATTAATGTTATACTTAAAACACAAACTTTTTTAAATTTTCATCATACTTTTCGATGCAGAGACAACCTTAAAATAAGACAATGGTAAGGACTTTCATAGCTGCAGTAGTGTCCTATCATGTTAGATGGTACACTTGCTGACCTTAAAATAAAGCCCTGTACTATCATAGCCATCACTGTGTTAGGGGCACCATATGAATGTTTGACCCTGTGCCCCATCATAACTGAGTCAGGCCCTGAGCATAATCATGGTAATGAACATCCTATTTTTTAAATAAATAATAAATTTAAAGTTGAATTAGAAGTACAAATTAGCATGTCTTTTACTTGTTAAGTTGTAGATATGTTTATGACTGTAAAAAGTCATAACGCACTATTTTTTTTTTTTTACCTCCAGTAACTTGCACATATCTAAATTATAAATTAAATTACTTGCCAATGGACTAACAGAAGACATAATGATTTTTGGTTTGTTATAAAGTTAGGTTTTTCGAGTTGCAGCTTCTCATTTTTCTATCATTGGACTTTCAAACTCTTATTATATATATATATATAATAAGGGGAAAAACATGCAAAAAATTATGGACAATTATCTGAATTTCTACAAGTTTAAATAATGTATAAAAAAAGCAACTGTATCTATCTGTGATCTTTGGCAATGAATGTAACAAGATATTGCTAATTTGGCTACTTTTGGAAAATGTTATCATATTAACAATAATTCAGCATCTCTTAAAATTAAATTTGATAATCCCTAGTGCTTTGTGGAAATTCTTAATTTTATATTCTTGATTCAAAATATAGTGAGTTCCACTGCTCTTGGAACAAGTACATTTTATTGGGAGTGTCGTAAAATAATTTTGTTTTGTTAATAGGTTGTTTAGTAATAAATAGTGTTAATCAGGGGGATCTGCATGTGTAAAGATTTTAAGAGCAAATGGGAGGGAATGCATAACTAAATGTACCCCATCATATAATTTTCTTAACATCCAGTTTTTAATAAATATTTAAACAGTAATCCATTATCACTAATTGTAAAATGGTTAATTTAAAATTTTTAAATTGCAAAATCATGCAATCAGTACAGGTCAGAAGTGTGGCTACACTCCCCTCCCATTTACATGCATATAGAAAATCCAAAAAAAAAAGTTATTTTATTTTTTTTTTTAATTCAAATATATACTATTTTACCCATTAGTTGAGACAATTGAGAGCCATGTACACAAGTCAAAAGAAAATTGAAACAAATAACAGTAAAACACAACAGAAATCTCTTGAACAGAAATCTATATAACAAAAGCAAGACCCCCTAAAGACAACTGCTTTTATCAATCTGTAATAAATATTTAAACAGTAATCCATTATCACTAATTGTAAAATGGTTAATTTAAAATTTTTAAATTGCAAAATCATGCAATCAGTACAGGTCAGAAGTGTGGCTACACTCCCCTCCCATTTACATGCATATAGAAAATCCAAAAAAAAAAGTTATTTTTTTTTTTTTTAATTCAAATATATACTATTTTACCCATTAGTTGAGACAATTGAGAGCCATGTACACAAGTCAAAAGAAAATTGAAACAAATAACAGTAAAACACAACAGAAATCTCTTGAACAGAAATCTATATAACAAAAGCAAGACCCCCTAAAGACAACTGCTTTTATCAATCTGTAACCCCCAGAACCACCACCAAGGAGAGGGAGCGAAAGGATGTATGTCATAGGGGGCCAGGTCGCAGTAACAGTTTATGAAAAAGTTCAGTATGTTGTAAAAATAGGCAGTAGTAGAAGGGGGGGGGAATTCTACTACTGACAATAATCCCCTCCCTCTTTTTTATAAATATGAAGCGTCCATCCGAGAGCATTCAAATTTGGCTTGCAGATGCAGTGGTCCAACAACAAAACATTATCAAACACATGTAAAAAGTAAAATCTTTGTTTAAAACATGCATTAAAACAGCGTACTAGTGGTTTCATTTATTATTTTATTCTGTGATTTTAACAAAGATTTTATTTTTAGCTATTTTTTTCAGAATTAAAACTTGTTAAAATTTTAAACTTTACAAAAAAAAAAACTTATTAAAATTTGCATGTTCTTCTTTTAGAAAATTATTTTTTTAAATATCTTACCCAATTTCCACACCCCCATAGACTGGTGTCTGTAGATAAATGCCCCCATTATCTTCCCCCACCCCCTGCTACGCCTCTTGTACAGGTGCACTGCTAGTTAAACTTAAATGTAAACTTACTAAGTTTCTGTAACATTTATCTATGCCACTTGATTTAAATTATTTGGGGTGTATGTTGCAGTGACATAGAAAACCACCAAGGATAGGAATCATAATTACCCCCCCTTTGCTAAATAATATTTCTGACCCTTTATCTGCTTCCCCTCTTTCTATTGGCAACTCCCTCCACTTCCTTTTTGAGATGGTTATGGCTTGTTGCATTCTGGAAGTTCCAATTCCTGAAATCAAAACTGAAATATACCAGAAATTAAATCTTTATATATATATTGTATATCTTATTCTGTGTTATTATGTTTTCTTAAACTTATATCAGGCATTTAGATAGCTGCATTGTCATGTCTATTCTGCCATAATTGTATCTTCATACAAAACGCTTTATAAAATTACTTCACATGTTGTATATTAAATTTTTAGTAAAATGTATGATTAAATGTGATTTTTTGAGATTTCGTCTTTGATTTAAAAAAATTTATAGTCCACAAATATCATTAGGGTTTTGAGATATATGATGCTGATAGATATTTATGATTTATTAGAATTCTTTTATGGTGCCTGAAAGTGGTAAAGTAATGCAAAATGATGCTGTTAATCGGGCATGGTGAATACAACTCTAATACAGTCAGCATCATATCATATAGACAATCAGCATTCCATGATTCCATGTTAAAATATATAAAATATTGGAATTGAAATTTCTTAGAAAGCTAATAAGGAATATTCAATTAAAACAATTGAATAGTGAAAATATCTTAATGTCTTTAGTTTTCCTTAAAATACAATAAAACTTAAAGCCCTCATGGAATTTAAATTCAACTCCAATTTTCGGGAATTACTTGTGGGAAAATTTACTTTTTTTTTTTTTTCAAAAACCTGTAAAAATTTAGTTAGAGCCTTGAAAAGTAACCTTTTTTTTTTTTTAAAGGATTATTATTTTTTTTTCTCCTATTTTATGAAAATGTAATTTTGTAAAAATTTTCAAATGAGAAATGATTATTGAATGAGTGATGAATAGCTTAGAACTACTAGCAAATTCACTAGTTCCACTTTGCATTTGTCTGTTTTTACTCATCTACACTGTTAGTTTTCATCCGATTATGTTTGTATGTAAGAAAAGAAATTATGCCTGCCAAATTTGAAATGTTAATTCTTATGCTACAAACCCATAGGTTAGTAATGATATGGAAATATACATAAAATTCGAAAAATTAAAATATTAATAGATTTTTAATTATTTACATAAGTCCCAAAATTTAACACTTGTAATTATATTTAAAATTTAATGCAATGTGTTAATTTAACACTTATAATTACACTTATTCTTGCCCTAGAACCTTTTTAATCGACTAAAAATTGTACTTGAAACCAAAATTTTTATTTTGATTTTCAATGTGATACTGTTTTATCAAAATAGGCTAATTTTTTCTGTTGAAATTCTCACCAGTTGCTGAATTTATTTCATTAAAGGAATTTGATTATAACATTTATGTATGAATTCTGTATAACGAGATGAGAGAGCATAATATATTTAACAGAATTTATGTTGGAAAATTTCAATAAAGCAAAATATAAGTTAGGAACCCTCATTAAAAATATGTTTACATTTTCTACCATATAAGATCCTTATTATCCACCCATTTAATAATCTATCACATTTTCTTTTTAAGATATAATGTATTTTTTTGCACATACATGAGGCTGTAAATTAATACTTTGTACACATTTTGCACTACGGGATGCCCTAAGGGCACTTGACCTTTTTAAGAGATTTTAGTAAACTCAAATAGAGCTAATGAATGAGTAACTTCCAAAAACATTATTTTAAAAGAAATGTAGCATAAAAAGACAAATCCAAAATACAAACGTGCATCACAATTTTTCTAATAGCATAATGTTTGCATAGCTTCAATAAAGCATCTTTTATTTTTTGTATCTTATTTTATATCTTATATGGTGCCTGTTGAAAACCGCTACTCTAGATAACCATTGAACTTTTGTATACAACAATAAAAAGTTTTTCGTAGTCACTTCCCATCTTTTGATATAAAATTGTAAGCATTCTTGAAGTTAGTGCACAGGCGCAATTAAATTGGCTATATGCTAACATTAAAAATAATATTAGTAAAAAAAACTACTTTTGAATGGTAATATTTTTACTGAAAATTGTGCAAATCATCCACGTGCCACCAGTCATCTCACATACCACTGGCTAAGAACAGTTGCTTTAGATCATTGGTTCCCAACCTCTGAGTCACTAAATAGGATCATCCAATATTAAATATTCAAATATTGGATCACCAAGTAAATATATTAAAATTAGGAGTTGTGGGTAAAAAGGGTTAGAAACCACTGCACTAAGCTAATTAAATAAAATTAGCCAATATACACTTTTGCAAAAATTATATGTACCCATAAATAATTGAGCTACAACTACGAAACTCTGCATGTATGTATTGTTTGATGAGATATGCAAATGATTAGAATTTGGAAGCAAAAAAATGTTTTATTTAGAAATTGTGGCAAAGTTGGCATTTTAGTAAGTGGTAAATTTGCAGCTATACAAGCTGATATTTGATGTGGTAAATCCTCCCATTGCAGCTATACAAGCTGATATTCGATGCGGCAAAGAGTCATTTAAGTTGCTTATGTCCCTCTGCTGAAGATTCTGTCATAAACATTACAACTGGTCAGCTAATTTGATGGTATTCTGAGAAGACAGCAATTGCTGTCCCAGGCATGTTCTATTGGTGATAAGTATAGGGACCTAGATAGATATGAGAGGGTATTAAATCTGACATTGTTGAAAAAGTGTGCAATATGTGGTCGAGTGCTGTCTTGTTAATAAATGGAACTTGAACAGCTTGAATGCATAGGTAGAACCACAGAATACTATATTCAGAAGGCTCACTCCCATAGGACCCTATGGCAACATTTTTAGCATGGGATGTCGCATAGACACTAGCACTTGTGAGTTGGACGAACTGAACTACGATGTAAACAATGTATGTCTGCCAGATTTGGTGTGTTATCGCTTGCTTGGCGATTTTTTTTTTTTCAAAAGTGGGCAGAGAAAAAAAATGTACAGGACTGTACTTTTATAATTTTTGAAACTATAGAAATGATCAGGATTTAAAAAAAATCTGATGTGGGCAACACATGACTTTCCTTATATAATGTAATTAATTTACTACTTTTACAGTACAAAAAGTAGGTTTTTCTTATAGTAGATACTAATATTCTTTCCAAGATATTAAATTTTCGACAATTAGTCGTCATTTTTATCCATTTGGCGAGATTTTCGTTAATTTGGCAACATTTCAAAAAGTTGCCAAGTTGGCGACATTCCGCCAAATTCGTCGCCAAAATCTCGCCAAGCGTTATGCACTGAGAAATAAGTTATTCTTACAGCAGATAAATGACTATTGGCGTTCAAACACAAAAGTATTACTAAAAGTATATTTTTTCATGAATGGAATGAGCTAGTTCCACGAGAATGATGTAACCCAAATTATCGCATGGTATTACATATGAAAAGTGAACAAGTTTCTCAATAGGAATTTTTTTTTTATATGACTTTTTGATAATTTTTTTTTTTAAAAATGAACAATATCTCGAGAACGGTTCATGTTAGCGTTCTAAAATTTATGTCAATCGTTTTCTAATGAAAAATTACATAAGAAATGTCTATTTGCGTAATTTTATTAGTGGTTTTGATTTTTTGACGATTTTTTCAAAATTTCATTCCAAAATTTAGGGGGGTTCTTAACATTCGATTGCATATAAAAGCAATAGGCTTCCAGTGTTTACGGATTGTGATTTTTGTACCAAATTTGGTTCGAATCGGTCCATTCGTTCGTTAGTTATCGTCTCCACAGACTCACTGACACACACACACACACACACAGACATCACTTCAAAAATGTTTGATTCATGATCAGGGATACTTGAAACGTGCTCTCCAGTCGAAAACTCGAATTCGAATTTTCGACCCCGTCACAATACTTTCCTTATACATTATGTATATAAGGAAAGTAATACATTAATCTGCAACATAACTATATTCATTAAAGTAAATTTAAATAAACATAGTTATATATTTAATTCAAATAATCATAAAATGGATTAAAAAATAGACGCATTGCATTGTCTCACTGTAAAACATAATGCACAAAAAATTACAAGCTAACATACTCAAAAGACTGAAATATAATATAATATTTTCAGTCTAAAAGGTATACTAGCGTGTTGATTGTTAAATTACTGATCCTTAATTTGTTCCGGGATATTGATAATAAACTTTTTTTCATAAATATAAAAATATTCTTATAGTAAATATCAAATTTACATAAATGCACTATCAAAGTTGTGGAACTCAATCATTAATTACCCAGGGGTGGGGTGAATTTTCCACCATAAGGCACTTAATAAAAATTCTACATAAATATATATACATACAATAGCACATTCAACTTAATTAGCTCTAAGAAAAGCTATCCAAATATCAATTATTATACATTTTATAAAAATACAGAAATATTTTTTAACTAATTATACCACTACCTCTTAGAATTTAGTCTAATTGGCAGTAATAACACAGCACTAATTTCGTATGATGAACACATGTATATTTATAATGAACACGTATATAGGATGGTGATAACTAATATTATTTCAATTTTAATAAAAGTAAATTACATACCCTGTAGCCGATGTGGTGGCCGAGCGGTCAAAGAGGCAGGCGTTTCCTTGTGATGGCTCGGCTGCCAGATTGCGGGTTCGAGTCCCGCCTGCAGGCATGGATGTTGTAATGTCTTTTTTGGGGCAGAAGTCAGACTTCTACCTTCGGGTGCCCCGGGTCATTAGACTAAACAGAAGCAGTGCACTCATTCTTCCTTAATGTAATGTTAGGGACATGACAACAACATACCCTGTAACGCAACCAGTTTTCTTTTGGCAATCCATTTCTTGAAATGATCTAATCACTTAACAAATAATCCTTCTGCACGTTACTCAAACCATGCTACAGGGTTATAACATTGAAAATCGTCTTGGACCCAAACCAGATCATCGCCAAGAGCGCACCAACTCACATTTTGGTCCATCTTGAAATCGAAAGTGACAGGTCTGTATAATATTAGTCTGTGGGCAGAACAATCAGCAGTAGATTGACTTGCAACACAATTAGAGGGGATCAGCTGTCCTATGAGATGGCTCCCCCAGAGTGTCACACCATGTCTAAAGTCCAGACCGTCCGACTCGTCCTTGGACATAAGTTGCAGTTTGGATAGCTGTTTGCCGCTCGACAACAAATATGGAATTGGAACGCTTGCCTGTCCTCCTCCACACATGTATGAGGCAGTCATTAACACTAAGAGATAAGCTGGATTCATCACTAAAGACAACATGCCTCCAATCAGATACTGTCTAGTCTGACCAAGCTCAACATCATTCCAGACAACTCTGCCTATGTTGAGGGGTCAGTGGTAGGCTCCTTAATAGACGGCGACACCTAATCCCATTTTCTGCCAGTCATCTCTGAATAGTGTCCTTTGATACAAGATGCATGGAAGATGGTTATTGGCTGATAACGACACCATTGGTGTGAACTTGGCTCCTCCCCTGACTACACTATTCTCACAAGCAGTTGTCTGTATGGAATGCCCTCAGCCTCTGTGATGGTTACATGTTCTTTCTCTGATCCACTGTAGCCAACATCGAGCAACTGTAAGATGGTGATTGATACATATGTTGTACCAGCCAGCTTCCCTTAGGCCTATGATTCAACTTCTCTCTAAATCCGGCAATTGTTCGTAGCGCTGTCGAATATGTCTCTAAAGCATCTTTGACCACAACTTGCAGTATCAAAACAGAAAATCCATTTATAATTGCCCAATTAAGTGGGAACACTGGTCATTTTAAATGCTGCATGATGCATTGTTCTCATGCATGGTGCATGAGCCCTGTAACATCATTGGTGCTGACAGTTTGATTATTTGCATAACTCTTAAAATAACATTTGCATGCTGAGTTTTGCGGCTGTACCTCAATATTTTATAGGTGCATATATTTTTTATAACAGAATGTATATACAGTAAAATTCATTTATAATGAAGCTGCTAAATACAATTTTTTTAATACTAAGTGAAGTAAATGACAATTATTGTTTGGTCTGTCACTCTTGTAATGCTTTTTTATTTTGCTTATAATAATAATTTAAAACTAAAGGTTTTTCACACCTTTTCGGGCAGGCCAACGGCCGTACCGTGCTGAAAACACCGGTTCTCGTTAGATCACCGAAGTCAAGCAGCATCGGGCGCGGTTAGTACTTGGTGGGTGACCACCTCAGAACACCGTGTGCTGTTGGCCATCTCGGGTGCGGTATCCCCGTGGTTTGGACGCTACCACAAATGCCGCCGTGTTCATGCGGAGTACGATCACGTTAAACATGTGGGTCTGTAAGTCCTTCCGAGAGGTTGGTGGTAGGGGAAGGAGGGTACGGTCCCTGTGGATGCCTCCCCCACTGGGTTCCGGTCTAAATTGGGTGGCACTTCCCGGCCGTCCATACAGTTACCTTACACCTTTCTGGTAGGTCGGACGGTCTGGGTCTCAACAACAACAACACCTTTTCGGGCGCCAACGGTCGTACCGTGCTGAAAACACCGGTTCTCGTTAGATCATCGAAGTCAGGCAGCATCGGGCGCGGTTAGTACTTGGGAGGGTGACCACCTGGGAACACCGCATGCTGTTGGCACATTTCGGGTGCGGTAGCTTGGTGGTTTGCACGCTGCCACGACTGCCGCCGTGTTCATGCGGAGTACGATCACGTTAAACATGTGGGTCCGTAAGTCCTTCCGAGAGGTTGGTGGGAGGGAAGGGCCCTGTGGATGCCTCCCCCACTGGGTTCCGGTCTAAATTGGGTGGCACTTCCCGGCCGTCCAAACAGTTACCTTACACCTTTCTGGTAGGTTGGACGGTCTAGGTCTCAACAACAACAACATCTTTTTGGGCGCGGTAGCCCGGTGGTTTGTGCGCTGGATTTTCAGAAGGCATGCTGCCACAACTGCCGCCATGTTCATGCGGAGTACGATCACGTTAAACATGTGGGTCTGTATGTCCCTCCGAGAGGTTACCTGTGGCAGTAGAGAATTATAGATGACCATGAAGTTGTTTCAAAACTGGTTGGTCAATTTTGACAACAAAATGGTGAAACAGACACAAAAAGTGCTGCTTTTTTTTTGGATAATATGTCATCACACATTGAACTGCCACGCGACTTCATGCAGTAAAGCTTTTGATTCTCACTCCCAACACCATCTCCCATCTTTAGCATTTAGATCAATGGATTATTGCTGCAGTTAAGGTGAACTATCATAAACGCCTAGTGAAACATATTTTACTCCACATTTACTTAAAATGAGATACAACAATCAACCAAAAAATGGCTATTGATATGCTTCACAACACATGGGATCATGTAGCGACAGAAACAATAAAGAAATGCTTTGTGAAAGCAAACATCACTTATAAAAATGAACAATTCAATCAACAGTGCTACTGTCATGATTGGAATTCAACGACTATATTTCCATTAACGACAACCTCAGAATCAGTGTTGAACTAACAAATGAATAAATAATACGATCTGTGCTTAGAGAGCCTGGCAAAAATCAAACGATCTTTATAATTCCCCAGTTCAGCCTCTTCAACTCGTATTAAATGTTGTGGCTAATGACTCACTTGTAAATCTTCACAAATTTGTGAAAAATAAAAATAACTAATAAAGTAAAAATAAAAAATTAATAAAGTTCTAAAGAGTTTAAGCATTTTAGATGATTTCATAATTAAATGTGTCTCACAATGTGTGTAAAGTTAAGTACATAGACCTGCACTATACAGAAACCATACTGCATTCACATGTAGGTCTACAGTTATATTTTTATATGCATCAAATTCATCTTTTTCTATATATCGAAAATAAATTTGTTTATTTTTTTAATTTGCCATATGTTTTTAATGGATTAAACTAAATTCCCCTTGAGTTTCGTCATAAGCGAATTTTACTGTAGCACAATTTGCTGATACTAGTGGATGCATAGCCAGGGTTTTAAAAAGGCATCAATGTATGCATATTGTTTAATGTGACTAATGAGCAATGATGCCTAAGTGTACAAAAAGGTTTAGAAACACCCAATAAAGTGAAAATAGAGTCAATGGGGGATTATAACCCCACTTCGCTACATCTGGTAGAGACAAAGGTCATCAAATTTCCCATTGTCAAGGTATATCCATGGTGTTCTTCAAATCTTGTTTTGCTTGTTCATAAGGAGAAGGATTTCCCTTTAGAAAAGAGTGTAATTTTTAGACAAATGTCCTTTTTTTTGTGTGGATCAAACTAGACAAAAGAACCCACCCCAAATATTAAGGCATAAAAATTGAAGCATAAAAAATTGTTTTGACTTTTGTGGTTATGGTGTTCCATCCCAGGAATTTGTTCGTTCCCATTATTCATTTCACCATCATTATGTATCCTTCATTTTATCCAATTATGAAAATGACAATTTATAAATGGAAAAAAATAAATCCCAATAGAAAATGATTTTAGAAAACCCTATCGCACACTTTAGTGCTGGCTGTTGTTTTTCTTCCCTCTTTACTGATCAGGGAAAGAGAAAACTTTAAAAATAAAACGAATTTCTAATACTACCGAAAAAATCTGATATGTCCAACGCAACAGTAGAAAAACCAGACAGATTTTATCTTTCTTATAACTAAATGTTGGTAAAAATCAATAGGTTTTTGTTACTGATTGAAATTAGCTTACCAAATTTGTTGTAATTTGCTTTATCATTTTGATATCACATTCCCTGTAAAAAAAAAAAAAACGTTTCGAGTATGGCTAGTGATAACTAGTGAAAAATGGTGTCTACTTCTGACAAAAGTACATATAAAGCATTCACTCATTGGATAATAATAGTAAAGTGTTTGATGTTTTCTTGATCTTTTCCATTTTAAATCAAAATTGTCAATATCTTGAGAATGACGCATATGAGTATTAGTGTCCTAGAACTGCGTGTAAAATAAAGAACTGCAAGTAAAATAATTAATTTTGCTGAATTTTATAATGTAATTATGTTAACAGTTTGATTTTCAATAATTTGAGGACCTTCCCCTAATCTGGGCTCCACAAAAATCGATAGGCCTCTGACATTCATTGATTGAAATAGTCGTTCCAAATTTTATTTGATTTTCTCAATGTGTTCGAAGGATATTGTGACTCCAGACATTAACAAAAATGGTTGATTCTTATCCAGGAATGCTCAAAAGGTGTCAATCCATCTCATTATTTTCCTTTACATATACTATGTATTGCAGAGACAGTAAAATGATAAAAATCCCACTTTTTTTTTTATTATTATTATTAAACTTTACTTAATCAAGACTCATCTTCACTATGAAAAGAGGCCTTAAATCACAAAAGAAAATAAACGTAAAGATTATAGCTATTCTAAAGCACCTAAAAATCTTGCTTACTTCATAGAAAGCAAAAAATGTCACCCTAAGCTACAGCAGAACTTAGTCCTATATAATAAATCAGCCATGAATGAGGTATAATGTATGTAAAATTTTAGGATAAACTACAGGGCTGTGGGGTAACAATCTAGCACTTTTTAATTGCGTTCTTCCATTCAAAATACAAATAAATATTTTTTGTACAGTGCGTGTATAATTGCATTGCAAAGGGGCATATGCTGTGGACAATTCTGCAGGGAATTTTATGACTCTTGCAGGGGGATGAACTCAATTGAAAAAAATCGACAACCATGAATGAGTTGCAATGTATATAAAATTTTAGGTAAAACTAAAGAGGCGGGGGACAATCTAGTAGTTGCATTCTTTTAGTTGCATTCGTCTATTAAAAATACAAATAAATATTTTTTGTACTGCACCATATATAATTACATTATTGGAAAAGGGTGCATGCTGTGGACAATTCTGCAGGGAATTTTGTGACTTGCAAGGGGCTGAATTCAAATGAAAAAAAATCGACGTTGGAGCAAAAAAAAAAAAATTGTGTCAATAACGTTTTGTAAAATAAAACTCCAATTATATGTTTATTCACTGTTTTCAGTCACATTGCTTAATTTTCAGTAATATGAGCCTGCGCTAGCTGAAGTAAGATGCATAACTGAAATGGGACAGGGCTAGCCCAGTGGTTACGGCGAGAGGATCGCATAAGGAAGATCCGGGTTCAATCCTATCTTCGACCCAAAGTATCCACGTGTCTGTGCGAAGTATGAGCACAAATTTATCAATAGGTTCGAGAGATGATGGGCAAGAAAAGGAGGGTACTATCCCTGTGGTTGCCTTGCTAACCCAATGGGTTCGTTCTAAATTGGATAGCAAAGGAAATGAAGTTAGACTACAGTTGGATGTGGGTGTTTCCGGGTTATCTAACCAACGACAGACATTCCCCTCCCCTTTACTGGGATAAGTTTTTAAAAAAACCTGCAATTTAATCTTTAGAGTTACGAGCAAATATCAAATCTATAAAACGAGATTGATCACACATAGTAAATTTTACAGAATCTGGTACAATTTATAAATACTATATTTTTATTTCGCCCGAAACAAAATCCTATTATATGTCATTGTAGGGCTTTAAAAAGGCTATAAATAACTATTTACTGTTCATAACTAGCACTTTCAGTGTTAACGACACAACCATTACAAACTTTAAAAAAGAAACATTTTCAGTTTTTTTCAAATTAGGGGATATGACAACCCCCAATTGCACTCGGTCTACCCGAGCTGCCCAAATTGCCCTCGTGTTCACGCGGAATACGGGCACAATAAATATATGGGTCCGGGAGTCCTTCCGGGAAGTTGGTGGCAGGGGAAAGATGGTACGGTTCTTGTGGATGCTGCCTTCACTGAGTTGGGTAGCACTTCCCGGCCGTTCAATCACCTTACAACTTCGGGTAGTTCGGACGGTCTGGACCGAAGAACAATTTTCTCCAAATTGACAGGACGATTGCTCGTAAGCTAAAAGAACTTTGTGAAAACAAATTATTGATCTAGAAATTATATTTCCCACTGAAAATATTTGGCGCTTACTGTTTATATCTATCATTTATAATTTTGAAAATATTTCGAGTGAAAGTAAGCAAAAACTAAATTGGAAAAAAACTTTTTTTTTTTCTGGAAAAAATCAAAATTAAAGTATTGAAATTGTTTTTCTATATTCATAAATGGACCCAATTTCCGACAAAACGAGTATAAATTGTTTAAATTGTTATCGATTAGATTCGGAGATATGAGTGTCCTTATATTTCGTAACACTCTTGATTTCAGCTGGATACTCCAAATGTAATCGCTATTTCATGTCAAAATGTGAGAGTGGAATTCTAGATGCCCTCTTCCAATAATTATGTCTGGTTTCCTCACTGATACGATTAATTTGTAGCAGACAAAGTTGAAAAGCTCGTTTTCTTGTGACGCAGCAGCATCTGCTAATGACATTATTCATTAAAGCAGCACTTCCAAAGAGGAAATAGTTTCATTTCATCATTACACTCGAAATCTTTTATGAATGATGCCTAAAAGACATAAAAAATAAATCCTCATACCTTGCATTTGGGAATTGATGATAAAAATAGGATGGTCTTTGAGGAAATAGCTATATGCTGTGCCACATAAGAACATCTTACGCACGCAATCGTAGGAAATTCTGTAATCAGTTTGGGGGGAAAAAAAATTCAATTTCATGAGTATATTAATGGGTTAGGCTCATGAGAGCACATAAAACTTTTTACGGGGGGGGGGGGGGGAGGATTGAAGGATAAGACGTACAACATCGATTAGCTTGATGCTCTCTTTGTAACCTTGAAGTAAAAGATACTATATATGTCTATGCCTTGAACATCGGTGGGGGGGGGGGGGGGGGGGGGGCCCAAATGCCCATTATTGGACTCAAGTTCTGTGGTAAAAACCTATGTCAAACACGTGACTTTCCCTACTGATTAACAAATTTTGATATTGTGTGAGAACAAAAACGGTAATTCAAATTAGAACTTTCTGAAAACTCGATCTCGTTAAAAATCAATAATTTTTACTTTCCCTGCAATACATGGTAATGGATAGGGAAAGTATTGGAATCATGCCGAAAATCGCAACTCGAGTTTTCGACGGATCTACACGTTTCGAGACCTCTAGAATACGAAAAAACCATTTTTAGCGTGACGTCTGTGTGTGTGTCTGTGTGTCTGTCTGCCTGTGCAGATTTTGTATCCACTCTAACTAAAAAACTAATGGACCGAATTTCACAAAATTTTGTAGGTAAGTCACTTGTGGGCGGGGCTGGTGCTGATTAGTTTTGGGTACGATTCGGAATAAAAGAACCCGCCTTTTTTGTGAAATGGCCCGCAAAAGCTTGTATCCACTGTAGCTGAAAAACTAATGGACCGAATTTCACAAAATTCGGTAGATGAGTCACGTATAGGTCACCCTGGTGTTGATTAAATTTTGGTACGATTCAGAAAAAATAACCTGCCTTTTTTTGCAAAATGGCCCGCAAAAATTGCAAAATCTAAAATAAAAAACTGGGTATACTCAAATATATCCATTAAATGCTGATTTAATACGTAATTTTTAACGACGAAAAGAATAAGACCAACCCCATTACACTAGGACTAGCCTTTCTCGAGATATTTTAGTTTTTCGTACTTTCCCTACGCCACCTTTGAAAATAAGTCCGGTTATCGAATGAGAACGAAAATTGAATTAAAAGTGAAATAAATTTAATTAAAATAAAGAGAATGTTAATATAAGTCTGCAGGGAAAGTCATGTGCTGCTCACATCAGATTTTTTTTGTTGTTGTTCTTGGTAAAATAAGTATGTCGAATTTTCAAAGCTCCCAACAAATCTATATTAGTCTATACATTTTAACATAAGTCTATAAAAGTCTATTTTTACTAAGGCAGTCTATAAAGTTCATATTTCAACACTTTTTATGTAAAAAATTTGTATTTTCTGCAGTCAGTTTAAAAATATATGTATTGAAGTGAAGATTTTTACTTACTCTATATATACACAGTATAATGCTCTTGTGACGTGCATGATGTATTGTGACCCTATAGATAGCATAATGTAATGTGTGAGAAAGTATTGTAACGGGATCGAAAATTGGCGTTTTCGACGGAAGAGCATCCCTGAACTCGAATCGAACGTTTTTGAGGTGATGTCTGTGTGCGTCCGTGAGTTGGGGAGACAATTATTCAGATTCAGGGATTCTGCAACGACAACCATATGCGGTTTATTCTGACATCGGGATGACCTTGGATACAAATCTCCATTACAGCGGGGCCGCATGCACGATTACAACGATCGGCAGAATCATTCACCGGGTAGGGCCCGAATATCACCAAGTCAAAGCCCTAGTCGCCGACGGGCTTTGGTTCATATCACTTCTATTCAATCAAAAATTTAGAATCTTCAATTCGCGTGTAGATGAATTCATAATTAAAATTGACTAAACATTTTAAAAATTAAATTTAAAATGAACTTACCGTCTTACGAATTTCACTCAAAATTCATTAAAAAACGTTCTTCGATCTTTCTAAAGATGTTAAAATGGAAACTCCACGATAAAATTTTCGATCGCTAAGGAACCGATTTTTGTAATTAACATAGAATAACTAAATAAAATTATAGGAAAATACTTCCCAAATTTTAGTATTCCCAAACCTAACATTTTGGAGGTCAAAATTTTAGTTTTGGCCCCTAAAATAAAGCATTTAAGAAAATGCTATTTTAGGGAGGGGGGGGAAGGCATTTTCATAAGAGAAAAAATTTAAAATTTTTGGTTTCTCTTTTTTTTTCTCTCTCTTCTTTTTCTTTTGCTCTTCTTATTGTTAAAGCTCCATTAGCTACTTACATTTTTGTCATCCATAATATGAATTATATTGTAATTGAAAGAAAATTATTTTCAAATGTGTATAATTAATCTATTCAATGCTTCAGCCTATATTTAAAAATGTGATGTGGGCAGCACATGACTTTCCCTGCAAACTCAAATTCATTTTTTCTGTAAAAGAACTCATTAAATTGAGTTTAATTGTACAAAATGACACTAAATTTGCATTTTTAATTCAATTTCTGCTTTTATTTGGTAATTGGACATTTTTCCAAAGGCGGCATAAAAAATGCGAAACATCTCAAATACCTCGAAAACGGTTAATCCTAGAGTAATAGAGTTGTTCTTATTCTTTTCCTCGTCAAAAATTACGTATAAAACAAGCATGTAATTGATACATTTGAACATACGTAGTCTTTTTTTAGCTATTGGCGATTTTTGCGGACCATTTCGTAAGAAAAGGCAGGTTGTTCTTTTCCGAATCGTACCAAAATCTAATCAGCACCAGAGTATCCCACATGTGATTTATCTACCAAACTTTGTGAAATTTGGTCGATTTGTATTTCAGATAGAGTGAATACATGAGATTTTTGCTGGCCATTTCGAAAAAAAAGACTTTCTTTTTTTCCGAATTGTACCAAAAGCTAATCAGCACCAGGGTCACACCCAAGGGTCATTCCTACCAAATTTTATAAAATTCGGTCCATTAGTTTTTGAGTTAGAGTGGATACATACATTGCACAGACACACAGACAGACACACACACACAGGCCCGGTTTAAGGCGTGGGCGACGTGGGCAATTGCCCACAGCGACCGAATCAGGGGGCGGCCATTTGGAAGTGAAATTAGGTGTAGCAAGAATGACTTTTATGGTCATATTAAAAAAAAAAATTGAAAATGAAGCAATTTTGTGCCACTTTAATATAAATTAATTTACTTTCTTAGATAGTATTAAAATATAAAAGGATAAAATCGTTTTTCTCCCATAATTATATCTTTTTTAAAGCAATGTGCAGTTCAACACTTGGGAGATTTTAAACAACTTGCAGCTGGGTCCAATCCCTTAGGGGACTTTGTACCCCAAATACTGGGAAAAACTCAAGGAGCGATTCTCAGAATTTTTTCCTGGTTTCAAATTCAAATTGCAAACACATGGATGCGGTCTCTATGATCCCACTTCTGAAAGGACGGGAGGGAGGAGATTAGTCCAGATGGTCATTCTTTTGGTTGTCTACCGTTTTAGCTCATTTCGGCATTGAGACTAGCTGGAGGCCATGCAGATAACAAATATAGTGACTAGAAGTAAAAAGCTACTTCTTACTAGTGTTCAAAGCAATGTGCTGTGTTATGCTGCTGTGCGAGATTCACAAATCCATCCACAAATATGGCTGTCTTTTAAGTTCTAACTATTCGGGTAACTTTTCTTTCAATTATTTAAAATATTTTTGCAAAATTTCTTAATTGACTACATTTTTTGTCGATTTTTAATGTGTTTCAACAAATAAAATTAATTTGGTACTGAATTTAGTCTATGGCATTAGCCACAGAATAATACTGATAAAAGAATAATTTTTTCATGTTTTAATCTAAAATAATATGCCCCGTGGCCCCGTTTGTTCTATGAGGAATTTCAGAGGTAAATAATTAAGCAATGGTGTAAAATGTTCTTAAGTTTGTAATTTTTCCAGTTTCACTGTAAAACGAAAAAAAAAATGCTACAAAATATTTTTACGAAGTATAACATCCTTTATAAATATTTGTATGAAAGTGCAAAAGTTGTTATTAATTTGTTAGAGCTGTTTTATAAATTAATAAATTTATTCTATAGACACAATCTGGGAATTATACATATTCTTTTGCTCATGCACACAAATTTCTGTCTGGATATACGTTCAATAATCTGTAAATACTATTTTATTTTTGCATAATTACACTTTTAGTTATAATTATAATTTAATACACTTTTAAGTAAAATGTTAATTAAACAATCTTAAAATTTGTAATATACATTTTGATATTGTGATTTTTTTTATTTCTACTCAAACAATTCATTTAATATCCCCATGTTCCAGTCAACATTCGATTCATTATTATTCTTATATAAAGTTGTATTGTATGATATGTGGTATTTTTTTGTCCATTTTTTATTTCAAAACCGAGAAAAAATGAAACATTGACGGTCCTCTTTTCCAACGAATGGATTTTTTTTTTTTTATTCTTAATACACCCTATTTTTATTACCCCACTCAAAAGTTCATATTTTTTAATTTCTAACCCTCCCCCCCCCGTCCTTTTTTTAAAAAGAATTTAGAAACATTTGGATATTTCCCTGTGTTTCTGTTGAGCCTAAGTATCTCTAAATTCTTTTCAGATGTTTTCGTTTATTATTTTTTTCAAAATTACGAAAACAAATATTGCGTTTTTTACCACCCTGTTCTCTAATGATTGCAAATATGATTTTTCCCCTTCTCTTAGTTTTGTTATGCGCTTTATCTTTCGGCAGAAAATTAGAATGTTTTTAATTTTTACCCCCTCCACCTTTCTTTCTTAATTGTTGTCCCCTTTTCTATTCTATATATTTTTCCTGCTTTTGGATTAGGTTTTGTATCTTCGAACATTTTTTTATATATTTTCATTCACTTGTCACAAACTCAGGGACATTTTAAACATTACATATCAATCGTCTTCCCCCCCCCCCCCCCAGTGAATATTCGATTATTTTACTAACTTGATTTGCAGTATAAAAATTAAACTTACTGACAAAATTTTACATTATAGTTAATCTATAAACTTGTCTAGCGGCACATAAATACGTAATTGAATACGTATATTTCTACCTATTCTGTTCAACCCTCACTAATCATTAAACATCTTTAGAATCCCCATATACATTTGACTTCCTAATTCTTTTTAAACAAAGCAAAATATCTCGTGCTTGTGCAACAATATTTCTCAAAAGAGTAAGTAACCAGACTGATTTGCAATAATCGTGGCAATTCAAATATTACAGCTTTCCCACCTATTGAAAAACTTGGTTTCTGAAGTATAGTGGTTATAATTTCGATATGTTAAAATATCGAAATTATAATCATTATATTTCAAAAACCAAGAGCAATAAATTCATACTAATTGTTTATAGTTATCACTTTTAGTTTTTAAGATATAAGCATTACAAACTTGAAATACTTCAAATTTTCAAACTTCTTCCGCTTGACAAGATGATTACTCGAAAACTATAGAAGCTTTTTTAAATATACATATAAATTTAGAAACTAATTTCCTCATACATATTTTTATCACTTAATAATTCTATCGATCTTTTATACTTTCAAAGATATTTCGAGTGAAAGTATGAAACAAGGAAAAAAACTAATTTTTATGTTTCTAAGTTTAACCCCCCCCCCCCCCCCCAAAGAAAAATATAGTTCGATCCAAAATCCAATTATATACACTTGTAGGGCTTTCACAGAGCTACAAATTCATGCTTATTGTTCAAAGTTAGTTCTTTTAATTTTTGAGATGTTACTAAGTTGAAAAATGGAAAAATTTCAATCTTCTTCAATTTGGCAAGACGATTACTCGAGAATTATAAAAGCTTTTCTTAATAATAAATATAGATTTTGATACTAAATTTCCTAGTACGTATTTTTGTCGTTTACTATTTATATCTTTATTTTATAGTTTAAAATGAAAACAAGAATAATAAAAACACTCGCTCGGACAGACACTTTTTTGCTTTCTAAAAAAAAGTTCTGAATATTAAAATATTGAAATTATTATTATAAGCGCCCAAAAGGTTTACATTTTTCGTAACGCTTCGTTTCCCCTACACAGAAATCCCAAACATAGATGTTATTCACATAAACTTACATATAATATGATTGTTTATTTAATATTTTTGAATGCCGTTTTCTTTTTATGATTTAAAAGAAGTTTGAAAACTTGCGACCTTCAGAGTGTTTATTTCCCTTTAAAATCATAAATTTTGTTCACTTCACTCCGATCGTTCTAGAAATTTTTGTCTCTTTAGACTCCTATACACATCCATATATACATTATACTCGCGCACAGACATCCCTTTAAAAATACATCATTTGTGTGCAGGGAAATTACAAATAAAGTCCAAAATTCAGCTATGTATTATAAATTACTGCTGCATTATGCATGTATGTATGTAGAAAGAAATGTGAAGCATTACATTTTCTAAACCTCTAAATTTAGATGAGAATAAAATTTGATAGATCAATGAAATAAAATAATTTTCGTAAGGTGATGGTGATCCTGTTCCTAAGGGAGATTATTCCCTCCTGCTCTTGCCTATCTAAGATATTTTGCCCTTAATAGCTTTCTCGTATAATCACGAAAAAAGTCCAGTCCTCATGCGTCGATCATCAGTACTGACGAAGCGGAATTTGTCTCTAAACGTGCCTCCAATCAGACACTGTCTAGTACACTAACTAGCTAAACACCAATTCAGACGCCTCTGCCTATGTTGAAGGGGTCAGTGGTAGGCGCTTTAATGGACGTCGACACTTAATCCCATCAGTCGTCCGAATAATATACATTGATACAGGATGCACGGGCGATGTCTGATAAGATTCGAACCACGCCATTGGTGTAGATGTGACTCCTCTCCTGACTGCACGATCCACTCGAGCAGTTGTCTGTCTGGGGCGTTCTAAGCCTCTGCGACGGTTACATGGGTCTTCTTTGATCCACTGTTCCATCACCGAGCAACTACCATATCGTTCCGACCAAGATGGCGACTGGTACGTCTGTTCGACCAACCAGTTTCCATTGGGCCATTGATGCGACTTCTCTCAAAATCCGACAATTGTTCGTAGTGCTGTCGAGACGCCTCAAAGGCATCTTTGTACACAATTTTCAGTATCAAAGCAGAAAATCCAGTTTCAATTGCTCGTAAGTAAGAACATCAGACATTTTAAATGCTGCACGATATGTCGTTCCCATGCGCGCTGTATGAGCCCTATAACGTCATTGGCGTTGACACTTTGATCATTTGCATAACTCTTAAAACGAAATTTGCATGCTCAGTTTCGTGGCTGTAGCTCAATTTATATATATATATATATATATATATATAATAATAGAAGTTTGAAAATATATATATATATATATGAAGGGCGGCTCCAAACTGTCTTGCCCACACACGAAAATGTCTTTGAGCCGGCCCTGCACACACACAGACGTTACGCTAAAAATAGTTTTTTCGTATTTTAGAGGTCTCGAAACGTGTAGATCCGTCGAAAACTCGAGTTGCGATTTCCGGCATGATTCCAATAATTTCCCTATACGTTACCATGTATTGCAGGGAAAGTAAAAATCTGATGTGGACAGCACATGACTTTCCCTGCAGATTCAAATTCATTTTTTCTTTATTTTTTTAAGAACTCATTCTTTAAGAGTTTAATTGCACAAAATGACACTAAATTTGCATTTTTAATTCAATTTCTGCTTTTATTTGGTAATTGGACATTTTTCCAAAGGCGGCATAAAAAAAATGTGAAAAATCTCAAATATCTCGAGAACGGTTAGTCCTAGAGTTATAGAGTTGTTTTTATTCATTTCCTCGTCAAAAATTACGTATAAAACAAGCATTGAATTGATATATTTGAACATACTTAATCTCTTTTTAGATATTGGCGATTTTTGCGGGCCATTTTGTAAAAAAAGGCAGGTTGTTCATTTCCGAATCGTACCAAAATCTAATCAGCATCAGAGTGTCCCAAAAGTAACTTATCTACCAAATTTTGTGAAATTTGGTCAATTAGTATTTTAGCTAGGGTGGATACATGAAATTGTTGCGGGCCATATCGTAAAAAAAGGCAGGTTATGTTTTTACGATTCCTACCAAAAACTAATCAGCACCAGGGTCTCACCCAAGTAACTTACATACCAAATTTTATGAAATTCGGTCCATTAGTTTTTTAGTTAGAGTGGATACATACATTGCACAGACTGACACACCCACACAGACGTCACGCTAAAAGTAGTTTTTTCGTATTCTAGAGGTCTCTTGAAACGTGTAAATCCGTCGAAACCTCGAGTTGTGATTTTCGAATGATTCCAATACTTTCCCTATACATTACCATGTATTGCAGGGAAAGTAAAAATAAATCATTAGAACTTCGGGCCATTTACATTTCATGGATTATTACGTTCATTCTATTCTGTGAAGTGAATTTACTGACAAAACCAGGAAATTTTTCCCCCCCGTCAATTGGGTTCGGAGATATAAGCGTCCAAATTGAGATTTCACATCAGAATATGGAATCTTATTGCATAATAAACAATTTGATGTGAGCAGCACATAACTTTCCCTGCAGATTCAAATTCATTTCGTAATGTTTTGTTTCATTATGCATTAAATTGAGTTTAATTGCAGAAAATAATATGGATAATTTTCTGATATTATATCCAATTCGTTTTTTATTGCATCTTCGATTCGTTTCGCAACTTAATTCACATTAAATTCTTCAGGTCTTTAAAATTCCAAAAACTGCAATATCTCGAGAACGGTTTCTCCTACAGTCATGGGATCAGATTTATTCACTTAGTTGTCAAATTTTACACGTAGAACAAATACTTAATTTTTACGGGCCATTTCGCCAAAAAAGGCGGATTCTGTTTTTACGAATCGTACCAAAAACTAATCAGCACCAGGGTCACATCCAAGTGACTTACCTACCAAATTTTATGAAATTCGGTCTATTAGTTTTGAATTAGAGTGGTTACGTACGTTGCACAGACACACAGACGTCACGCTAAAAGTAGTTTTTTCGCATTCTAGAGGTCTCGAAACGTATAGATCCATCGAAAACTCAAGTTGCGATTTTCGGCATGATTCCAATACTTTCCCTATACATTACCATGTATTGCAGGGAAAGTAAAAATCTGATGTGGGCAGCACATGACTTTCTCTGCAGACTTATATTCACGTTCTCTTTATTTTAATTAAATTTAATTTACTTTTAATTCAATTTTCGTTCTCATTTAGTAACTGAACTTATTTTCAAAAGGTGGAGTAGAGAAAATACGAAAAAACCAAAATATCTCGAGAACGGCTAGTCCTAGTGTAATGGGGTTGGTCTTAATCTTTCCTTCGTTAAAAATTACATATAAAACAAGCATTTAATAGATATATTTAAGCATACGTAGTTTATTATTTTAGATTTTGACGATTTTTGGGGGCCATCTTGAAAAAAAAGGCAGGCTATTTCTTTCCGAATCGTACTAAAATCTAATCAGCACCAGGATATCCCACAAAGCGACTTATCTACCATATTTTGTGAAATTCGGTCCAGTGGTTTTTCAGCTAGAATGGATACAGGCAATTTTTACGGGTCATTTTGCAAAAAAAAGCGGATTCTTTTATCCCGAATTGTACTTTAAACTAATCAGCACCAGGGTCGCGTCCAAGTGACTTACCTACCAACTTTTATGAAATTCGGTCCATTAGTTTTTGAGTTAGAGTGGATACATACATTGCTCAGACAGACAGTCACACAGACAGACATACCGAGAGACACACAGACAGACAGACACACACACACACAGACGTCACGCTAAAAATAGTTTTTTCGTATTCTAGAGGTTCCAAAACGTGTAGATCCGTCGAAAACTCGAGTTGTGATTTTTGGTATGCTTCCAATATTTTCCCTATACATTACCATGTATTGCAGGGAAAGTAAAAATCTGATGTGGGCAGCACATGACTTTCCCTGCAGACTTATATCCACGTTCTCTTTATTTTAATTAAATTTATTTCACTTTTAATTCACTTTTAATTCAATCATTTGGTAACTGGACTTATTTTCAAAAGTGGCGTAGAGAAAATACGAAAAAACTAAAATGTCTCGAAAACGGCTAGTCCTAGATGGGACTGGTCTAATTATTTTCTTCGTTAAAAATTACGTATAAAACAAGCATTTAATGGATATATTTGAGCATACGTAGTTTTTTATTCTAGATTTTGACGATTTTTGTGGGCCATTTTGCAAAAAAAGGCAGGTTATTTTTTTTTCCGAATCGTACCAAAATCTAATCAGCACCAGGGTGTCCCACAAGCGATTTATCTACCGAATTTTGTGAAATTCGGTCCATTAGTTTTTCAGAGAGAGTGCATACAGGCGTTTGCGGGCCATTTCGCAAAAAAAGTTGGGTTCTTTTATCCCAAATCGTACCCAAAACTAATCAGCACCAGATTCGCCCACAAGAGACTTACCCACCAAATTTTATGAAATTCGGTCAATTAGTTTTTTAGTTAGAGTGGATACAAAATCTGCACAGACAGACACACACGCAGACGTCACACTAAAAATAGTTTTTTCGTATTCTAGAGGTCTCGAAACGTGTAGATCCGTCGAAAACTCGAGTTGCGATTTTCGGCATGATTCCAATACTTTCCCTATACATTACCATGTATTGCAGGGAAAGTAAAAAATCTGATGTGGGCAGCACATGACTTTCGCTGCAGACTCAAATTCATTTTTACTTTCCCTGCAATACATGGTAATGTATAGGGAAAGTATTGGAATCTTGCCGAAAATCGCAACTCGAGTTTTCGACGGATCTTCACGTTTCGAGACCTCTAGAATACGAAAAAACCATTTTTAGCGTGACGTCTGTGTGTGTGTCTGTGTGTCTGCCTGTATGTCTGTGCAGATTTTGTATCCGCTCTAACTCAAAAACTAATCGACCGAATTTCACAAAATTTGGTAGGTAAGTGACTTGTGAGCGAGTCTGGTGCTAATTAGTTTGGGGAACGATTTGGAATAAAAGAACCCGCCTTTTTTTGCGAAATGGCCCGCAAAAGTTTGTAGCCACTCTAACTGAAAAACTAATGGACTGAATTTCACAAAATTCGGTAGATGAGTCACTTGTGGGTTATCCTGGTGCTGATTAGAATTTGGTACGATTCGGAAAAAAATAACCTGCCTTTTTCTGCAAAATGGCCAGCAAAAATTCGTCAAAATCTAAACTAAAGAACTAGGTATACTCAAATATATCCATTAAATGCTCGTTTAATACGTAATTTTTAACGACGAAAATAATAAGACCAACCCCATTACACTAGGACTAGCCGTTCTCGAGATATTTCAGTTTTCCTTATTTTCTCTGCGCCACCTTTGAAAATAAGTCCGGTTTCCGAATGAGAACGAAAATTGAATTAAAAGTGAAATAAATTTAATTAAAATAAAGAGAACGTTAATGTAAGTCTGCAGGGAAAATCATGTGCTGTCCACATCAGATTTTTACTTTCCCTGCAATACATGGTAATGTATAGGGAAAGTATTGGATTCATGCCGAAAATCACAACTCGAGTTTTCGACGGATCTATACGTTTCGAGACCTCTAGAATGCGAAAAAACTATTTTTAGCGGGACGTCTGTGTGTGTGTCTGTGTGTCTGTCTGTCTGTGTGTCTGTCTGTCTGTGTGTCTGTCTGTCTGTGTGTCTGTGTGTCTGTCTGTCTGTGCAGATTTTGTATCCACTCTAACTAAAAAAGTAATTGACCGAATTTCATAAAATTTGGTAGGTAGTCACTTGTGGGCGACTCTGGTGCTGATTAGTTTTGGGTACGATTCGGGATAAAAGAACCCTCCTTTTTCTGCGAAATGGCCCGCACAAGCTTGTATCCACTGTAACTGAAAAACTAATGGACCGAATTTCACAACATTTGGTAGATGAGTCACTTGTGGGTTACTCTGGTGCTGATTAGATTTCGGTACGATTCGAAAAAAAATAACCTGCCTTTTTTTGCAAACTGGCCCTCAAAAAGCGTCAAAATCTAAACTAAAGAACTACGTATACTCAAATATATCCATTAAATGCTCGTTTAATACGTAATTTTTAACGAAGAAAAGAATAAGACCAACACCATTACACTAGGACTAGCCGTTCTCGAGATATTTTAGTTTTTTCGTATTTTCTCTACGCCATCTTTGAAAATAAGTCCAGTTATCAAATGAGAACGAAAATTGAATTAAAAGTGAATTAAATTTAATTAAAATAAAGAGAGAGTGAATATAAATCTGCAGAGAAAGTCATGTGCTGCCCACATCAGATTTTTCTTTATTTCTTTGATAATTCATTAAATTGAGTTTAATTGCACAAAACAACACTAAATTTGTTAATTCAATTTCTCTTTTTATTTGGTAATTGGACATTTTTCCGATAGCGGCGTAACAAAAATGCAAGAAATCTCAAATATCTTGAAAATGATTAGTCCTAAAGTATAATGGAGTATGTTATATTCTTTTCCTCATCAAAAATTGTGTATAAAACAAGAATTTAATTGTTACATTTCAGCATACGTAGATTTTGGCGATTTTTGCTGGCCATTTCGTAAGAAAAGGCAGGCTGTTCTTTTCCGAATCTAAATCTAATAATTCCGAACTAAAATCTAATCAGCACCAGAGTATCCAACAAGTAACTTATCTATCAAATTTTGTGAAATTTGGTCAATTAGTATTTTAGCTAGAGTGGATACATGAAATTTTTACGGGCCATTTCGCAAAAAAAGGCGGGTTCTTTTTTTACAAATCCTACCAAAAACTAATCAGCACCAGGGTCTCACCCAAGTGACTTACATACCACATTTTATGAAATTCGGTCCATTAGTTTTTGAGTTAAAGTGGATACATACATTGCACAGACACACAGACAGGCACACAGACATACACACATACACACACACACAGACGTCACGCTAAAAATTGTTTTTTCGTATTCTAAAGGTCTCGAAACGTGTAGATCCGTCGAAAACTCAAGTTGTGATTTTTGGCATCATTCCAATACTTTCCCTATACATTACCATGTATTGCAGGGAAAGTAAAAATGTCTATGTGTGTGTATGTGTATGTGAATAGTAGAGAGATCGCTAAACAACCGATTTTTTTTACTTTCCCTGCAATACATGGTATGTATAGGGAAAGTATTTGTATAGGGAAAGTATTGGAATCATGCCGAAAAGCGCAACTCGAGTTTTCGACGGATCTACACGTTTCGAAACCTCTAGAATACGAAAAAGCTATTTTTAGCGTGACGTCTGTGTGTGTGTGTCTGTCTGTGCAATGTATGTATCCACTCTAACTCAAAAACTAATGGACCGAATTTCATAAAATTTGGTAGGTATGGTATTTGGTAGGTCACTTGTATGTGACCCTGGTGCTGATTAGTTTTTGGTACTGTTCGGAATAACCAACCCGCTATTTTTTGCGAAAAGGCCCTCAAAAATTGCCTGTATGCACTGTAACTGAAAAACTAATTGATCAAATTTTACAAAATTTGTACGTAAGTCACTTGTAGGTCACCCTGGTGTTGATTAGATTTTGATACGATTCGAGAAAGGGGAACCTGCATTTTTTTACGAAATGGCCCGCAAAAATTGTATATTTCCACTCTTAACACAACTAATCGATTAAATTTCATAAAATTTGGTAGATAGGTCACTCGTGACCGACCCTGGTGCTGATTAGATTTTGGTACGATTCAGAAAAGAACAACCTGCCTTTTTTTTCGAAATGGCCCACAAAAATTGTATATTTCCGCTCTAACTCAACTAATTGACTGAATTTCATAAAATTCGGTAGATAAGTCACCTGTGGTCGACCCTGGTGCTGATTAGATTTTGGTACGATTCAGAGAAGAAAAATCTGCCTTTTTTTAGGAAATGGCTCGCAAAAATTTCATGTATCCACACTAGCTAAAATACTAATGGACCAAATTTCACAAAATTTGGTAGATAAGGTACTTGTGGGATACTCTGATTCTGATTAGATTTTGGTACAATTTGGAGAAGAACAACCTGCCTTTTTTACGAAATGGCCCTCAAAAATTGCCAAATTCTAAAAAAAAAACTATATATGCTTATATATATATCAATTAAATTCTTGTTTTATACGCAATTTTTGATGAGGAAAAGAATATAACACACTCCATTATGCTCCGGCCGTCCAAATGGTTGCTCGAGTCCTTAGGATGAGTCGGACGGCCTAGGTCTTCAACACTCCATTATACTTTAGGACTAGTCATTCTCAAAATATTTGAGATTTCTTGCATTTTTGTTACGGCGATTTAGGGGAAATGTCCAATTACCAAATAAAAACAAAAATTGAATTAAAGATGCAAATTTAGTGTTATTTGGTGCAATTAAACTCAATCTAACGAATTATTAAAGAAATAAAAATAATATGAATTTGAGTCTGCAGGGAAAGTCATGTGCTGCCCACATCAGATTTTTACTTTCCCTGCAATACATGGTAATGTATAGGGAAAGAAAGTATTGGAATCATGCCGAAAATCACATCTCGAGTTTTCGACGGATCTACGCGTTTCGAGACCTCTAGAATACGAATAAACCATTTTTAACGTGACGTCTGTGTGTGTGTCTATCTGTCTGTCTGTCTGTGCAATGTATGTATCCACTCTAACTTAAAAACTAATGGACTGAATTTCATAAAATTTGGTAGGTAAGTCACTTGGGTATGACCCTGGTGCTGATTAGTTTTTGGTACGATTCGTAAAAACCGAACCCGCCTTTTTTTGCGAAATGGCCCGTAAAAATTGCATGTATCCACTCTAACTAAAATACTAACTGACCAAATTTAACAAAATTTGGTAGATAAGTTACTTGTACGATACTCTGGTGCTGATTAGATTTTGGTATTATTCGGAAAAGAACAACCTGCCCTTTTTTTACGAAATGCCCCTCAAAAATCGCAAAATCTAAAAAAAGGTACGTATGCTCAAATAATATCCATAATGCTCGTTTAATACGTAATTTTTGATGAGGAAAATAATAAGAACAACTCTATTACTCTAGGACTAATCATTCTCGAGATATTTGAGATTTTTCGCATTTAGTTATGCCACTTTTAGAAAAATGTCAAATTACCAGATAAAAACAGAAATTGAATTAAAAATGCAAATTTAGTGTTATTTTGTGCAATTAAACTCAATTTAATGAATTATTGAAAAAAAAAATATGAATTTCAGTCTGCAGGGAAAGTCATGTGCTGCCCACATCAGATTTTTTTACTTGTAGTTGAAATTTCCAAAGCTATTTTGCTGTGAATAACGTCTATGATTGGGATTACTCTGGCTGAAAAAACGGAGGTTTATGAAAAATGTAAATACTTCCAAGCCTAACAGATAAAAATGTAAATAAATTTTAGTTGTCAGAAATAGGGTCCATAAAAATAGTTTCAATATTTTAATATTTTGAATTTTTTTTTAACTTTAAAAAGTAGCTCCGAGGGAGTGTATTTTTTTCACTTTCATAACTTTCACTTGAAACATATAGTAAATTATAAACAGTGGCGGCTCGTGAGCGACATGTAGAGGGAGGCGCTCATCTATGTATTTTTGCCTATATATGTATTAGTAATATATATATATATATATATATATATATATATATATAAAGCATATATATATATATATATATATATATATTTGAAATATGTAATAATAATAATTATGTAATAATAAATATATATATACGTATTTTGGGCATAGTAACGTGTGTATTAAAAATATAAACGACGGATGTATGAAGTAAAATAACGTATCCCCCACCTTCTCGCTCGTTCATAAAAATCCGGGCCACATGGAATGTATCCTTCCTAGTGGAAAAACATTACATAGTCCTACTTTACATTAAAGTAAAATTGTAAAGGCTAGTTAAACTAAAAGTTATGCCCAAGAAGTTGACTACAAAAATATGCATATTCTGATGATACGTACTGATGGTTCAGAGACTACAGCCACCCGTAAAATCAAAATCGGTGGATTAGGAGGCGAGATGGAACATGGTTAGGGGTGGGGGGTGACCAAAGTAAGAGTTACGCTCAGGGATTTGCGACGTTAAAGTTGCATATCCAGGCGACATGTACAAATGGTGGATATACTATAGCCACAAGCCGAACCAAAATCGCTCAATTTGGAGCAGATATGTAAAATTGTGAGGTCTAGTTAAACTAAAAGCTATATCCAGGGGTTGACATAAAAATATATGTATCCAAGTGAAATGTACAAATGTTGCTCAGACTATATAGTCACCAGCAGAGTCAAAGTCACTAAATTAGGAACTGAGATGTAAAATTGGGGAACTAGTTAAACTAAAAATTACGCCCAGGGAGTTACACAAAAAACGCATGTATATTATATATTCATCAAATATCTGTGTCAAACTGAGACGTACGGATGGTGCAGATACAACCATCAGCATAAGCAAAATCGTTCAATAAGGAGGTGAGATAGGAAATTTGGGGAGGGGGCTAATTGAAGTAAAAGGTATCCTCAGAGAGCTGTCACAACAAAGATGCGTAACCAGATGACATGTACAAACAGGTGCAGAAACTATAGCCAGTAGCAAAACTAAATTCGCTCAATTAGGAAAAATGCTCGCTAAAATTGTATAATTATGGGACTAGTTAAACTAAAAGTTACGCTCAGGGGGCTGACACAAAATATGTATATTCAGATGACACGTACAGAGGGTGCAGAGACTATAACCATCGTTAAAATCAAAATCGTTAAATTAGAAGCCGAGATAAGAAATTTGGGGGGCTACTTCAAGCAAAATTTACGCCCAAGGGGTATCTGAGCAATATAGTTGCCAGCTCGGGGTCAAAACTTCGAGGGAAACGACACGATGAAAATTTAATATTAAAGTTTTTTACTAAATATTTAAAATTTCTTTAATTTTTAGGTATTTTTTAATGTTAAATAGCTGAAAAAGTAAGACAGCTGGGTAGATAAAGTGACCCCTCAAACTAAATATCCGAAACAACATATTTCTGAAGCGTCACTAAAAATAGCCTATCGATTACGGGTATGCTAAAAATAGGAAACTCCAGACGTTTAAAGAATTAATTTGGAGTCAAACATATTGGAATTCGTCGCCAGCAGATCAACTAGAGCACAGAACTGCACCAAATCAGAAATAATCCCCTTCCCATAGGACAGAACCACACTACATCAAAAATGACGAAATGCGAAACAACTTCAATAAGTAAGACAGCTGGGTGGGTCAAGTGATCCCTCAAAGTGAGTGCCCTAAACAATATATTTTATTCACGATGGCCAGAAACCCCTAAAGTATCATAACACACCCCTTCCCATCACCACATATCACACGTACACTTAATCCACTCATTTGTTCAAATGTTTATTTAAACTTCCAAATTTATAACAAAGACGTGAATCAGAACAAACACATTTTTAAATGTAGAAAATTGAAGCCAAATTAGCGAAACTGAGCCAATTTGAGAGGTCCCTCTTCATGTTTTTCTACTCTTCTGTTTCTTTTTGGCTGAAGGCGCTCAAGACCCGCGACACAATCTACTAGTAAATCTGCAATGTCTGGTTTTTTTTCACGCCAAATTTCTAATATTGTTCCTATACCATTCTTTCACTCTCGAGATGCCGATATTAGGGACGCGGCTTTATCAAATATCCCTGAATTTTCCCCTTATGTGTTGAAAATTCTACGCATTACAGCTTCCGCAAGTTAACTTATTTTTAATAATTCTCGGTTTAATTGAACAAAAATTCAGATTTTCTCAATAGAAATTGTAATAAATCTGTATAACTAAAAAAATAATTTGAGATGTTTACTCAATGGTGTCGCGCGTACCCGCGACGCCCCTTAATGGCCGCGACTGATTATAAAAGATAGATATAAATAGTAAACGATAAAATGTGTGCTAGAAAATTTAGTATTATAAAAAGCTGTTATATAGTTTTCGAGTAATGGTCTTGTCAAGTTGAAAATGATTAAAAATTTTCTGTTTTTAACTTTGTAATGCTTATATCTCAAAAACCAAGCTTTGAACAATAAGCAAGAATTTGTAGCTCTTTGAAAGCCCTGCAATTGCATGTAATTGGAGTCTGGATCGATTGCTCTTTGAAAGACATATAAGTATATATAATCAGATTTTGGATCGAGTTCTTTTATTTTTTTGGCGATATTATAAAAGTTGAGTTTTATTTTACGAAATGTTATTCACACAAAACCATTTCGGCTTCATCTATTGGGAACCACCGCCGATTTTTATTTACACTGTATTTCTATTAAAATTTGCGAAAATTTTACCCAGGAAAAAGTGGCAGATCCAGATTCCAGATTTTTTTTTCTGGGTTTGGGAGGGGGGTGGGGTGTATTTTGCTCAATCCTCATCTCAGTAAAGGCTTAGCTCTAGTAGAAATTAATGCATTTTTACACAGAAATATTCAACACTTGTAGCTTTTACATATATATACTCTAAGAAATAAATAAAAATAAAAGCCATTACAGTAGCTCCATTCGTCGTGTCCCCCCCCCCCCTCCCTCGCATATTCATCAATCACCTCCTTTTGATTGATCTATAACATGCAACTAAACAATATTTGTATACAAAATTAAAATCAATGTTTGTTATCGTAACGACGTAGTATCTCAAATCGTAGGTGTTATCGTAACGACGTAGTATCTCAAATCGTAGGTGTACTTCTCAGGATGCAAAAATGAGTCCAAATTTCTGGATTCTGGGTCCTTTATCATATTTGATTCTGTGTCCTTTATCATACACCGTTTGGTCCATTTTTCACTTTCACGTCTTCTCCTCCTTAAAAAAATATTGGGAATTCATATCCCTGTGGAGCCCGTGTTCCCACTTGAATGATGCCCCCCCCCCCCCCATAGGTGGCCCTCAAGGTATTTAGAAAAGTAGACCTGCGTCAGGTGCAATAAAACAGCAAATGAAAGCGCAACTAACTCGCATAATAGCAGAATCTGTTCTCAAAACACGTAACTCACAGTTCAATTTGACTCGTCCAAGAGAGAAAAATATAAGTATTATTAAATAAATATTTTTGAAGAATATTAAATATATTCTTCTATAAGGCACCCTCTAAAATATTATAAACGCCAACTCTGTCCAAATGAACAATGACTTCCTTATATATGCTCTAGAAAAAGTTCTAGAGGCAAAGAAAAAATTCCAATGGTTTCTGAAACTCGCTAAGTTGGCAATATTTCTCCACATCTGGCGCCAAGGGTCACGACAATTTCGCCAGTGGTTGCACAAAATACTATATAATGATTGGATTGTACAGAATACGATATAACGGTTGCACAGAATACGCAACAGAATAAGCAATTCAACAATATAATAGTCGCATAGCATACGATAATGGCTGTATGGAATATATTAGTCTGTAAATGGTTGTATGTGGGTGGCAAAGAAAGGACCTTGGTGGGAAGTAAAACGTCGTGAAGCGTTTTACATGTTTAGAAAAGCATGTTACAATAAGTAAAACGTCAGTGCTCGTACCTTGATCGTACCGTTCCATAAACATTTGAAAGCCGAATTTGGGGGTAGCTGTAATTTATATTCTTGCGCTCCAGTAACATGTCAAATTTGACGTTTTCACTGATTGTACCCTTCCATTGACACTCGAACTTTTTTTAGGGTTTGGGGGATACTGATTTCGTTTGACAGTGAGGTCAATCGCCTAACCTGCTGAAGATATTATTTGTCTGATTATTTACATTTTAAAATAATAATGCAAAGCAAAATTGAATCTTCCAATTACGGTAACCACAATTTTTGTATTATAAGTTTATTTATTTATTTTTTTAGCATATTTTGGGTACCACCTTGTGCATAAATCATTACCCATAAAATAAATTAAAAGTAGCGTTTGAAACACCTTCTGCTTTTAGCATATTTTATGTTATTATTTCCACATAAACTAATATTGAGAGAAAAAAATAGAAACGAAAAGTATGTTTTTGTAACCGTGAATGCCAGAGCTCTGAGACATAAAATTGTGTCCATGAATGCAATATCCGGTAGTAGCACAAGATGGCTGTTAGGAGGAGGACCGCTGAAGATAAAAACACAAAACTTTTAAGGGAACTTGCGTCTTTACCGGCCAACAAACAATGTTTTGATTGCCTTCAGAGGGGGCCTACATACATAAATGTTACGATTGGTTCTTTTGTATGCACAACATGCAGTGGAATATTGTAAGTTGGGGTGGGAATGTTATGAGATTTTTAGTTGACTTTTGACAGTGTGCGACGTTTCACAATGTCACAATATGTTATTCCCAAAATAACTGCATAAATTTCCTCGATTTCTTTTTAAAAGTTTATAAATAATCTTTGCTATCTTTATTCTCCCTTATTGTGAATGAGACATCAATATAAGCACTGAATATGAAATAAACTTAGTAGTGATTTACTATACATTTTATGTATATTATTTATAATTCCGATTTATTATTATACTCTTGATACAAAATTAGCCCACTTGTTGATTATTGAAATAAAAATTGTTGTTTATTTCATGCACAACTCTTCTCATTTTATATAAAAACACCTGCACTTCAATTATAGTGTGGAATAACATTTGAATAATTTTAACAATAGTTAAAGTTGTGCAAATGCAAGCCCCTAAGTGCAAGAGTGGTTATGTACCCATGAATATTATAGTAGCCTTTATTATGGTTTTATTTGAGACTTGGCAGACAGGCTTAATTTGCAGAGCAATTTGATTTTGCGAAAAATTAATAAAAAAATGTTACCAGGTATAACAAAAATGTAGATCTGTATTCTCTTACTAAACAAAGTTATATTCTAGACAATTACCTTATTAAAGGAAACATGTATAAATATATATGCAGGGAATCATGTTCAGGTTGCCATAGAACTAGAATTACATTTCCAGAGGACCAAACTTGGGGTTAATAAAACATAATTTATTGACGTAATGAGTTGTGATGCCTTATTTTTATTGTGATGTGATACTTTGATCTTTTTCTTTTGACAAAATTAAAATGACATCAATGTGATAACAGATTGATAGTAAATTTAAGAATTTTATCTTTGCATTAACAAATTGCATTTTAATATTTAGAAATTAAAATAAATCCATTAGTATATTTTCTCTATTTTGTAATATTTTTGCATTCGTTTGTTTAAGCGGGATAAATTAAAAATTGGGTTGGGAAATATAAGGCATTCCAAACTTAGATTGTCTCAGACAAATAGGCACAATGGTAACTCAAAATATAGTACTGCCTGATGTAATCATGAGTTGACTGGACTACATTGGGCTAGTTATTTCTGATATATTTGTATCAATGTGATGTGTTATATTAATACCAAGGTCAGTATAAATAAAAAAATAGTCTCAGTCTGGCCTTTTTTTCTAAACATGCATGAGTATTAATTTTTACTCTCAAATTACAAGATGAATTATTTTGAAATTTTAAAACTTTTATGATTATTTCTGAACAATGTAAAACTTGGAAGTGAAAATCACTTTAAGGTGTCTTTGTCCCCCCCCCCCCCCTTTTTTTTGGCACTATCTTATTTAGAAAAAATCTGTCGCTTGGCTGAAACAATTAAGATGGGAGTTCAATGCATTGATGAGATCATGTGAAAAGATTGCAAAATGTTTAATTATAAGTAATATTTATGTTTATTTTTTTAAAGCTGTCTAAATAAAAATCTACAAACTTTTTTATTTTGACATGTTTAGAAATAATCACCAAATCTTATTAGCAGATTGCCAAAATGAATTTGTTATTGCCAATGGCAAAAAAAATCTGATTAACAGTGCCAACCCCCAGAACATGAACATAATCTTTTCTTTTGTAACATTTTTAAGTTAAATTTTTTTTTATTGCGATAATAACTTTCTTATTAAGTAGATGTTTCATATATGGCTTTATTAGTTTATTAATTTGCTTGTATTATGCAATTTCTAAATAGCTATAAAACTCCTTATTTTTTGCCGTAATTATATTTTTCTATCATACTTTAAGAAAACAAAATGTTTCTCTTTTTTTTTTTTTTTTGATATTAAAATGAAATCTAGAGATACTGTCAACCTTTGTTAAACTGCATACTTTAGTTGTATCAAAATTTACATGTAGATAAAGATGGCAATTTACCTAAATATTTTTTCAGTAACTGCACTTTTAAAGTTATTTTAAATGTAATTAATATATATACTTTAAATGTTTATAAAAGGTACATAAAATTAAATTTTCAAAATTTTTATGTTCCATTTAAGATTAGGTACTATTAAACAATTTTCATTCATAAGTTATGAGCCAAAAAAGAGTTAATTTTTAAATTCTATCTGCAATAAAAGCACTGCATTCATAGCATAAAAAGCATCAACTAGTTTTAAAGGCAAAAGACAGCCTTTTTCATCAGGATAGAGAGACAGCAATTGGCAAGAACATATCTGTCAATAAATCACTTGACCCAGAAAAGTAGAGGTTGCCAAAGGAAAATTTATAAAAGATTGATTAAAAATATCAACTGGTTTTGAGGTAAAAAACAATATCTTTTTGGATAAAAAAAAACAAAGCACCAGCACCAACAAAAGCAAGAGCTTGTCTTTCAATAAATTGTTATAATGCATGACATAAGAAAGAAATCATTGCCAAATGAGAATTAAAAAAAAAAATGAAAGGAACACCCTAGTAGGAATGAAAAAGAACTGTAGAAAGTCTGCAAAATAATCACTTCATTCATTAGTTTAACACCATAAAAGGTTGATCAAAAGTGTGAACCAGTTTTAAAGGCAAAAAACAATGTTGTATTTCAGAATAAAAAGACAGCTCCAGCATCAATGAAGGCGAAATGCTTGTGTTAATAAACAATTGTTTTATGTGACTGAAGAAAGAAATAGTTGCTAAATGAAGATTTCAAAATATGAAAGAAAAGCATATGAGTAAGTTAAAAGAGCAGTAGAAGGATTTAAAGTACTTTCTCAGTGGATAAAACTACAAACTTAAATGCCCTATGATGAAAAATAGAAAAGCAACTGGTTTTGGAAAGTTAAATGTGCTATTATCAACTACATTGAACTTTTCATCAAATTAACTAAAAAATATTAGCTAATAAAAGGCTGCAGAATTTAGATAAATATAACACAAAATATGTAGAAAGTAACCGATTTGTAAGCTATATGAGTTGACTTCATCAACTAAATTCAAATGACCATTTTTTTATTTATTAAACTTATCATTGAATAAAAACTGTAGAAATAAGAATTTGGGAAAGTTAGTTATTTTGCAGATTGCTTCAGACAGCAGTTTGAGTGAAGTTTTATATACAGTAAAAGGATTCAAAATACTTTCTCTTAAAACTACAAACTTAGGTGCCCTATTTTGCATAATACGAGGGTCACACTGAAATTTTTGAGATAGGGCTATGTGGCACAAGTTAAACTTACCAACTCTTAGGAGTGTTCAAAGTACTCCCCTCCAACATCAATGCATTTTTGTAGGTGAATTTTCTAAAGATTAAATGCTTCAAGCCTTCCATTTCTTGGAATCGATGAAACATATGCTTTTATAGCTTCATCAATCTCATCTTTCGAATGAAAACAGCGCCCACATACATTTTTTTTTAGATTAAAAAATAGCCAAAAGTCACACATAGCAAGATCAGGAGAAAGAGTGGATGTTCTATCACTTTGATGTTTTCTTGTTTAAGAAATTCTACTGTCATTCTTGCTGAATGAGAAGATGCATTGTTATGGTGAAGCATGAGTCCTCTAACATTCACTTCGTGAAGAATTTCTGGAAGACACTTAGTGGTGTACCTGTTAGCTGTAACTGTCTTCTGTCTCTCTAGCTTTATGGCTTTGACCAGATCTGTACTTCTGAAGAACATGGCATACATTACTTTTTTCCTTGCTCATTGTCTTTTCACCATTGTTGGTTTAGGGTTACCTTCAAAGACCCCTACTTTACTTTCTTGATGTGTTGGAATGTCAAAAAATGGTATGTACTTTTCATCACCAGTTATGATTTTAGAAATAATGTAGTGTCCACCATCATTAAGTAATTTTAGGGTTTCTTTATTGATTTTGACACGCTCCACTTTTTGGTGTTCTGTTAAATTATGGGGGACCCAATGACAAACTAATGTTTTCATATGCAGTTCATGAATAATTTTATGTATAGCTGCAGATCCAATGTTAAGTTTTTTATGTATCATTTGGTAGGTACAGCGATTATTATCGATTAACATTTTTTGAATGGCTGACATATTTTCTGGGATTACAGCTGACAAAGGTCTTCCTATGTATTCTCCATCCAGGAGAGAATTTCGACCTCTCTGTAAAGCATCTGAATACAGTGGCATGAGATGGAGCATCATTTCCACATGCTAATTGTAGACGTTGAAGACATTCTTCTTGATTTAATCTCACTTTAAAATCATAGCTCAATAATGCTCTCTCGTCAGCTCCATTTTCTTTTCTTTCAGAATTTATTCTATGATAGCTAAATTGTAATTGCTGCCACAAATTATCATCTGTAGACATAAAAGAGTTCAAATTTAAATGTGATGATTTTTTTCTAGCGCATATCGTCTGCCACTGTCTCCAAAAATTGCAGTGTGACCCTCGTAAAAGAAGATGTTTGTTTGTGTCATCTGTAGTGAAAAATCTGAGCTTCAGATAGCCACGAAATTTGGCACAGTGTTCAGCTTCAATAACTCACTGTACTGCATATTTTTGTGAGTCATTCAAAATATAATTTCAAATATATGTTATTAGGATGCACCATATTTCATTAGAAACTTATCTAGATAAAGTATCACTATTATTTTTTTAATAGAATTAACTTAATTTGTAAAAAAATAATTGAATTTTAAGCATGTTGCATTCAAAGGCAGCAGTAGGTTTTTATGCAAATCAAAGCAATTCTTTCATGGTTTTTGAGCTCTTGAATAGACAAAGTTGAAAGATTTTACAAAAACTGGTAAAGCAATGGTTTCGGGCTTTTTTTTTTAATTTGGTTCATGTAACTTCTTTTGGCTGAGATATATTTATTATTGTTTTAGGAGAGGCTTAACTCCACCACATAGAGTTAAGTCTATTTCTATGACAACTTTCAGTCCTGAGGAAATTGAACATTTGAAAAGCAGAGGTAATGAGGTAAGTAATTATTCTTGTGTCTAAAATTCTTGCTTCAAAGAATTTTATGCTCACTGATGATCACCTGCACCATGCTGATGAGTATCAATGACTGTAAAAAACCATGGTCTATGTGTGATGATTGATTATCGGTTGAGCACTTTCTTGGTATTATGTAGAGCCCTCTTATAGGACAAAAGTTGCTTCAGTGTAAGCAATTATTTATTGGTGATTATTATATTAATCTATATAAGAAATAAAACCCTCATTCACTGACTGAATCACTGTATCTTCTTCATTCCCTTAAGTTAAAAAGTTAAATTTTTCCAGTGATATTTCTCATCATAAGCAGTAGCATCCGAAGGTTTTCTGAAGCCCACACAAACTTTTATAAAAGGACCCATCTGATCAATAAATGCAGTAAAACATGAATAATCTGGCCTTTGTTATATAACCATAATAAATGCAGTAAAACATGAAAAATTTGGCCTTGGTTATATAACCATAGTTTATTTATTCAGTGCTTCATATAGAGCTTGCACCAAGGGAATTATGGTATCATGATCTCAATATGCTCAACTAAAATCCGATAAAAAGGCCACAACCAAAATGTTGTAAAGACAACTGTAGACTGCTATACAAATGACATGATAAAATGCAGAATTATATAAAATACAAGAAAATGGAATTATCCACTAATAAGTGTATAAAAGGGCAAGAGAGGTCAAATAAGAATAATGTACTAAATTTTAAAGAGCCTTCTGTAAACATGAGGCCCCAAGCAGTTGCTTGAGCTGCTTGACCTTCGGGATCGCCCTGGTCGTAAGTATTCACTAAGAATTGGATATTAATGAAACATACCCCAAGGGGGTGTGTGATGACTAAGTGGCATGTTCATGGGATGTGTGATGACTAAGTGGCATGTTCATGGGGTGTGTGATGACTAAGTGGCATGTTCATGGTCAACCTACTGATTGTTAAGTATGGATCCAAATAAATACAAATTATGAGTTTGTGCATAAACAACAAATTACTAGATCACAACATAAATGCTGCACAAATAAAATATCGTTAGCAGACAATCGTTTCAGAATTGCTAGGAATTTCTACTTCAGATTTTCTTAATTTTTTAAGAAGCATTAAATAGGAGCATTTATTAAAATTTTTTATGAACATTTATTAACACAAAATCAGCTTAAGTGGATCTAATTCATTAGCTTGACTTACAAGTTACTAACTTTGAAAAATACACATTTTAAGTAGCTTTAACACTAGAATGACGAAAGTGGTCATTTTGACCGCATAACTACTTTGAGAAATGATTCCTCCAAAACGGCTAATCCCAGCCCATTGAAATTTTATTACTTTTCTTATTTTCTTAAAGTTATTGAAAACACAGAAGAAAATTATTCTAGGTTTTATAATAAGATAACAAATCAATGATTTTCCTAAAACGACGGCAGCAGTCAAAGTAGTTATGCGGTCAAAATGACCACTTCTGTCATTCTAGTGTTAACACACTGAGTGCCATGCAATAAAATAGCTAGTTACATCTGGGATCATATGTTTTTTACAGTTTTCTCATAACTAATGTATTTTTCCATCATTATTTTGATTTGTGTCATTGGTTTTCATGAATAAAGCAAATGTGAATTATAACTGGGAATTAGAAATTTTTTGAGTGACACATTTATTTTGGACCACTCTTCCTTACAATGTTCTGTCACATATATTCTTTACAATGTTCTATCGCTTGATCCAACGCCAGTGCTACAAGCCTATGAAGTTAACATTCAATGTCAGGTAATATAAATTGTATCCATCAGAGTGTACCCAGTGCTGAAGCCAGCAATGAAAATATTCATGAGTAGGCATAGTAACCCTGTTGTAAGTCGAACACCCAGACCACTCGACTGACCCTGAGGTTTACAGCTGCTATTTGAGTGGCCGGACCCTATAATAAGTGACCAAATGATCACAAGTAGGCATTTGGTTCTCAACATATTAAAAATAAAATACTTGAGAATGAAATCTCATATCAGCATGGGCTTTTTTATTTTCATTCTGACACATTTTATAATATAAGGATATGAACAATTTAAATATAAATTAATGAAAAAGTTGAGATTTAATTTATTAGTTTTCAATTTAAGAAGTACAAGATACAATTGATTTGTGATAATTAAAATTTGAGATGTTTAATTAAGCAAACCCTAAAAGCTTTATTGCCTTTCAGAACTGACTTTTGCCACCGTAGCAGTCTAAAATGATATTGTGTTTTTGTTCATGATTTTGTGACTTTTTTCTTGTTCAAAATTCCGAAAAAGAAAAGTCACTGCACTTTGAAGAAACAGTACCAAGAGGAGGCTGTTATGTCCTGTTGCTTTTGTGAATGACATAATGGTGGTGGGCCTGGGATGTGATATACCATTACTTTTCTTTTTGCACTTTGTAACATACATTTGCATGTTTGTCACAAAATCAGATGACTTGTGACCCAATTTTGTGCAGTTTCAAAATTGGAGTGTATAAAGTTGTATTTAAAATATTGTTCTTCATATTCTCCAGTCGAAACTCAAAACCATCGACATTAGGGTAATTCCACTGTAACATGTGACTTTTTTTACACAAGTTTTTCTATTTTCATTACTTATTCAGGAAAAGTATTAAATGTATACTTTTTTTGTACCACATTAATTTTTATTGTTTTCTACATGAAAAAATTACATTTTTCAAAATGATTACTAATTGCAAAATTATTAACAAAACATGTAACATGACATTGCATGTTTAGAAGAGGTCACACACATTACATGTATTTTTAATTTTATTATCAATCTTACATAATAGAGGAAAATGTCTATGCATGTACAGTCTGGTGATAAATCTAAGCTTCGTATGGCCAAGAAATTTCGTGCACTGGTACTTGAGGACTCAGGAAGTTGCACCTAGGTGTTATTTTTAACAATTTTGAATTAGTTTTTTAGTTATTTTATAGGCTTGAATTTCCTTTGTGATTGTTAAAAAACACTATAAAATTTATTTGAAAAAATGCGGCTTGAATTTCATTCAAGGCTCAGCAACAAGCTCATAAATAAGCAACTTGCTCACGAAACCAGGAATCCCTGATAGGTGGCTCTTTTATAGTAGGATTTAATTTACGGGACAGCCAAGTGGTTAAGGAATGGGAATTATACTCTGAAAAACTAAATTTGATTCCCGGTTCTGCCCAAATTGTTCCTGTGTTTATGCATAGTCTAGACACATTAAATATGTGGGTTTGAAAGTCCTTCCTAGAGGTTGGTTGGTGGAGGGGAAGGAGGGTACGATCCCAGTGGATGTTATGCCCACTAGATTTTTGTCTAAATTTGGTGACACTGTCCAGGCCATCCAAGCAGATACCTTACATTTATGGGTAGGTCAAATGGTCTGGGTTTAAAGAAAAAAAGAAAGATAGTAGGATTTAAAATTTAAAATCCTGAGCTTAATAGATAGATATTTGAGTTTTTAAATACAAGATTGTAGCAGTATTATAAGCATTCCCTGAAAACAAATCACATTTTTGTGATAATAATGTTAACAATTAAGTTAGCAATTAAGATTTTAAGATTTTTCTTCTTTGTGGATAGCGTGCTTGATGAATTAAATAGTAATGAACATTTATTTACTATTCTGGCAATGCTGTGTAATTCATTGTAGTTAGTAATAATTTATAAAAGTGTATCTTTTTCTTCTTGAACATAAAAAGCACAATAAAAAATAATATGGAAAGGCAAATTTATATAAAATTTAATACTTTACCTGAATAAGTAATGCATATATAGCAAAATTTGTGCAAAAAATAGCTTTCATGTCAGAATGGAATCGCCCATTGTGACTAGTTGTAGCAACAAAGACATTATGCCATTAGTGTACTTGTATTTCTTTTCTTTAGCCAAACATTGTGCTATGTAATTCTGCTGTTGTATAATCATATTTGAATTTTACAAAATATAAGACACTAAAAAACACTTGCCATTTTGAGAAATTCAGGATGTGAAGATTGTTACCAGACTAGAAAAAAAAGACAGCAAATATCTTTATAGAAACTAATTTTTAACTTTATATGAGTCGTATTGGGATCACTCATGTTGAGGGTATATAGATCTCAAAAGATGTTGCTATATATTTGAAAATGAGCTAGTTTTATTATTTCAATCAAAAGCAATGAAATTTTAAAAGTTGCTCATCTTCAAAATAATGAAGCTTCTTTATTTCAGTATTTTTAAAAGCTGTATGTATTGTAAGCAGTTAGTATAGCAGGACTAAATATGAATGCTCACTTCTAACCCTGTCAGTTTTTATCAACCTTCTGAAGTTGAGTTGCACTTCCTTGCATTTGTTCTAAATTAGTTTAATGGTTATCACACAGTTGAGTCACATGATTGTGACCACCAGCTAATATCTGGAGTAACCGCCATGTGCAGTGCAGACAGCAGCTAGATGGGGGTGGGAGTAACTCAATAAGGTGCTGGAAGGTGTTCACAGGTATGTGGAACCATGCTGACTGCAGTACATCTGACAGTTGCTGGAGGGTACGTCGTGGAGAATCCATAGAGTGAATAACTCGATCAAGATGGTTTCACAGATGCTCAATTGTGTTTAAGTCTGAGAATTAGAAGGTCAGGGAAGTACTGTAAAGTCTTCATCATGCTCTTCCAACCACTCTCGGATAGTTCTTGTTGTGTGACACATCGCATTGTGTGCTGGTAGATCCCATTCACCCCAGGGAAGACAATCAGCATGTATGGGTGTACGTGGTTTGCAAGGATGAATTCATAACAAATTAGGTTCATAGTGCCTTCCACAAGTATGAGTGGACCCAGAGAATAAGATAAAAACATTCCCCAGCTCATAACGTTGCCCTTATCGCCTTGTGTTTTTCCAGCAATGGTTGTTGAGTGTTTGTTCTCTGATCTTTTATGCCTCATATATGAACGTCCATCTATTCAGTGAAGCAGAAAACATGACTCATCGGAGAAAGTAATCTTTTAACAATCAGTGGGGGTCCAATTACAATACTGCTATGCGTATATAAGCCTTTTCTGCCTATGCACCTTCTTTAGCATAGATGTAGTGACCATCCATCTGCTTCAGAGGTCCATACGCAGCAGAGTTCGCTGTACTCCCATGTGAAAGCCACTTCCCTGGTTCATTCGGCCAGTGAGTTACTCCACTGTAGCACAGCAATCGGTCCTCACAAATTTTCAGCGTCAATGTTTCCCTCTCACATCAATAGCACGTGGTGCTCCACAGTATCCACATCACATTCACAATGGTTCCATTTCTCCATTGATTATATACTTTGACCGTAGCAGCACTCAAACAGTTCGCAAACTGTGCTATTTCGGAAATATTGCCACCCTTAGTCTGATTCCCGATAATCATCCCTTTTCCAAATCTGATGATCTCCTTTCAGCCATGACAGCAACGAGAGATGTGTTTTCAGCATGCCTGCACCACATTTTATATACCCACCAAGCCAGCTCATGACACGTACTTTCTTTCTTCTTTCTTTGGCTACATGTTATTGACATCAAAAGTAGGAAGTGGTCACAATAATATGGCTCAACCCTGTATAAGAATATTAACTCCCCAAACTCAAAAGTTAAAAATAATCATATACTAAACATTTATGTCTACCATAAAAGTTTAATTCTATTATAAGTCAAAATTATGCTTTAAATGTAATCTTTGCAAAATGTCATTATCTATTTAAATTTCACTTTAACACTTAACTTTAACATATTGATTCTAATGACTAAGCAAGTTGCTCATCAATTTTTAGGCATCCATGTGATACTGCAGTGCTACTATTCAAACTGCAGCACAAATTATGCAAATAGAACTATTTTAGGTAATAGTTAATGAATTATGGCATCTATAGACTGTAATCCACCACAAACTTTTAAGCGATTAGTTTGATTCTAACTTATCAACTGTTGATGCAAAAGTTGTGAATCACATCTTCTATAGGTAACTATCCACAGCAGCATTCATTTTTGCTGGTTTAATAACAAAATTTATTTAAAGAACAGTTTAATGCATATGTTGCTAAATTTATATAAAGATTACAATATATTTTATTTTTCTAGTACTGTAAATATGTTTGGCTGGGTACATTTGATACCACTACGAACAGCCTTGAAAGTGAAGTTTCCGATGATCAAAGAAAACGAGATTTCATGGTTCAGAAGTACGAAAAGAAAAGGTGGTATGTGGATCCTGATATTGCTGTCAAAAGAATGCAGAATGATCTTCTTCAGAGGCAGAAACAACAAGTAGCACATCCACAGAATTCAGTCTCCAGAAATAGTAATCTTCCAGAAACACAGCCATTGTCTCGTTTGCTGGGTAAAAGTCCTACTCCATTGGTGGTGCAAAATAGCCAGGTTTGTTACTAGTTAATTTCATTTGTTTTATTTTCAGAGATAGCACAGTTTCTTCTTTTTACTAATTTTTCTATTTTCTCAAAATGATTCTTACCTTTCTTTTATTTCTTTTTCCTACTTTTCACATTTGGAAGCTCATTTTTTGCTTGTGTGACCAATTGTGAGTGTATCAATAAAAATGTTCCAGAAGTTTATGATACAGTGTACAAAATGAAGTGAAACAAATTGGTCTGACAGTCTGTTTTTATGAAAAAGTGCTAAAATTTGTAATTTTTATGCAGGAGCAGTAAAATTCATGATTTAAAGAAAAAGTACTAAAGTTTGTAATCTTTAAAAATAAGTGCAACAATTCATCATTTTTGAGAAACATTGCTAAAATTTAAGATCAGTAAGACATACTTTCTCGTTTTAGCACCTTATAATAAATTACTGCAAATTTTAGTACTTTTAATTAGCAAATTTGGGCCTTTATTACATATTTTATAATAAATCATTGCATATTTTAGCGCTTTTGAATAAAATCGTGATTTTAGCATTAAATCATGTATTTTAGCACTTTTAAATAAAATTGCATTTTTAATTAAAATTGCACATTTAGAGCTCTATCTAAAACGGTGAAAATTTTAGCACTATTTAAAAGAAATCACGCTTTTTAGCATTTCTTCTCAAAAATCACGAATTTAAACAGTATTGAAAAAAATTGCACCTCTTAGTAATCATTTTCAAAAATCGCGACTTTTGGTACTCATTTTCAAACATTTTGAGTTTTAGCACTCTATCAAAAAAATCAGAAATTTTGGTGCTCTTTCATAAATTTTATAATTTTCATGTATTTCATTAAAATATTCTTTGAGTGTTACAAATTTTATGAAAATGTTTCATTAAAGTGCTCTTTTGTAATTCACGACTTTTCATAAAAATTACAAATTTTAGCACTTTTTAATATAAATCACAATTTTTAACACTTTACATAAAAATTGTGACATTACCAGATCTAGATACTAGTTTGGTAACTTTGATTTTCAGTAAGTAAAAACGTACAAAAAATTAAGTAATGTAATTACACACAAATTATTATGCAACACAGCATATATGTAACTCTTTTAGACTTAATGTTTGTTGACGAGGATGATCTGTTCTTGTGTTGTACAATAATTTGTGCATAATTATGATGCTTTATTTTTTCTTAACTTTCATTTTATTGTAGTGTGTTACTTAATAAAATTGCAATAAGATGCAACATTGCTGCTTCCAACTTTTGAGCCTTTGAAAATATGATTAATGCTCCCATATCGTATTTTTCCTCCCTCAGGACCGATTCACATGAGTTGTTTCAAAATCTGATGTATTGTTTTAATCAGATAAAAATGGTAATAGTTTCATGTTGATACTTTAAGACATTTTCAAAATTCGCATTTCTTTGCTTCAAACTGCTGCAAAAAGGTTTTATTTCTGTAATATGCCAGTTTTTTTGCTACAAATTAAAAATTTTTTTTTGCTAAGTTTTATTGCTCTGAATTCTTACAAAATGGGATCTTTGCTGTTCCAAAAGCACTGTATGACAGTAAGATCATTGTGTTAGGCATATTCCAACACTATACAGGGTGATTCAAAATGATGGGGCAAAACTTTCAGGGGTGATAGAACACACCTAAACAAGCACTTTTCTTCATGCATGGTCAGAACGTACCCGGTTAAGCGCTAGAGGGTGCTGTCCAGCGAACACATTAAGTGTCTGTTGTGACATCAGTTCTACCATGGATTTCAGAAGGAATAGATTGTTTAACAAATCAGAAGAAGGGTGATATGCAATTCATGTATGGATCTGTGGACGGGAATGCGAGGAAAGCCCAAATCCTTATGTGGTTCCAACATGACAGGGTGCCGCCCTATTTTAGCATGGCTGTGCGAAACGCCCTAGATGCAACATTTCCAGGCTGATGGATTAGTCAAGGTGGTCCCATGACTTGGCCAGCACGATCACTTGATCTCTCATGTCTGGACTTTTTCTTATGAATCCATATGAAAATCCTTATCTACGATAGCCCCTTTGATTCCGGTGAGGACCTTGTTGCCAGGATTTCTGTTGCTGCTGTCTCTGTAGGAAAAATGCCTGGTGTTTTTGCCAATGTACGACAATTGCTACATCACAGGTGTGAGGCCTGCATTCATGTTGGCGGTCACTGTTTTGAGCAGTTTCTGTTATTCATTACAATTTGTTTTGTAATTTCTTTGATTTCTTGTTTTGAATAGTTTCTGTAAGTTCATTAAAATGTGTTCTGTAATTTCTTCACTTTCTTCATACCTCCTTTGTAATTCTTGTGTTCCATCATTTCATGCAACAGTACGTGCTAACCTCTAGTGCTTAACCGCTTGAGTTACGACCATGCATTGTATGATGAAAAGTGCTTGTTTAGGTGTGTTCTATCATTCCTTAATGTTTTGCCCCATAATTTTGAATCACCCTGTATTTATGGGAAAAAGCATTGAGAGGGGGGGGGGGGATTAAAATTCCTAATTTTTACTATTTTTTTATATCATAATTCCTGATTTTGTGTTTCTTGAAAAGTTGAATGTGCTTCGTGTATTTTATAAAAATTAATTGGAATAAGGATTGTTTGTTTAATTATTTTGCTAATGTGAAGTAATATTGAAAAAATAATGATAAGACTTAAGGATTCTGTTCTCACTATGCTCATCAACCCCCTCCCCTATTTTGATAAATTGTAAAAACAATTAATGAACATCTCCAATCTCATCACATTTTTCTAAGCCAAATTATTCTTTGTATTAGATAGTAACTTGTGATTTAAATGAAATATGGCATGATTAAAATTTTCGTTTTCAGTTTCTAACTATTATGCATGATTTATTGGATGTCATTAATATGCAATGTTTGTTCACAATTTTTAAAAATTGCATAATAGTTTTTTTTTCATATGGCAACATATGTGGAAACAATTGGTAAAGTCTTGATGAAACATTTGTTTTTCAAATGAAGTGTGTTTACGAGATTACAAAACTTCATGTGACATAACCAGTGGTTAGGTTTAAAATATGGCAGTTTCATGCTCAACTACAAGTGACTTTCATGATGTTACAGATTGTCATCTTTATAACTAATTACCAATTTTTTGTTCCCAGTGGCTGTCTTTAAATTTGTTTGTCATAGAATTTGCTTTGAGTATAAAGAAACATTGGATTAGTTTCTTACATATCATATATTTGAATCATAGAAGATAATGGTCTGTCTAGCAACCCTCTCAGAATCATTTTAAGATCCCTTAATCTCCCTGATACGTGGATCCCTGATATGTGGACCACAGTTCAGCAAACAATGTATTATAATTATAAGAGTTTATATATTAAAGAATATTTCTCCTGCTACCCTGCCTTTTTACTTTATAATACATGGTGGTAATGCATAAGAAAAGTATTGGAATTTAAATTTTTAATTAATGTATATGTTTTAGGCACTCTAGAATATGAAAAAAACTATGACATATCTGTGTCTGTGTGTGACTGTCTGTGCAATGTATGTATCCACTCTAGATCAAAACTATGTGATAAAATTTCATGAAATTTGATAGTTTATTCACTTATGTGTTACCGTGATGTTAATAAGATTTAAGTACGATAAGGAAATATAAAACAATCCTTTTTTTTTTCAAAATAACTGCAAAATCTGAAATTAAAGATTAAATATTCTTAAATATATTAATTAATACTTGTTTTATTTGTAACTTTTGATAACTAGGAAATCAACCAAATTACTCTATAGCAGGGGTACACAATATATGGGCTCCATAGGCTGGATCCAACCCATAAGTTGTTTTTACCTGGTCTGTAAAGGTCTCATGTCTACCAACACTGACTAGAAAAAAGTATCTTTATTTTAATCTGTTTAAACAAAAATTAGTGGGCTAAATTTTCTAAAAGGCAAATGTAAAAATGTTCATGAAATAAGAAGAATAAAGAGTAAAAATAAAAATATATTAGTTGAGTTCTAAGAAGATGCAGAAAGAGCATTATATTATATGTTGGAGTAAGTCAAGTTTTTTTGTCTAGAAGGACTTGAAACCAGAATTATCTCAAATTATTTTTTGCTTTTTTCCTATAAATGGAAATCTCCTAAAGATGGATTATTGTGGTCAGTTCCTTTCTCACTCAACATTCCCCTCCTTCAAATGGATAGTTGTGGTCCTTGGCACAGACTTTCTTCACAATCCGGTCTGTAACACTCATTATGCACCCTTGCAGTGAGGCAGCCATGGAGGGGGTTTTAGGGTTAAAATCTCTCCCAGCAGAATAATTTGAAATTTTTTAATGTATCGCAAAAGAAAATTCAGTGCTTTAATTATTAGAAATAAACGATCAATTTGCAGATATTGAGGCTCCAGCTTAAGTGGGCATATATATTAAGTCAATTCAATTGTCATCAGTGGCATATCTAGACTTTTGGCACCTTGGAGCAAATAATTTCAAGGCATCCTTTCCCATGTTCAGAACAACATATGCTCCATTTTCGTTTAGCTTCCTGGGGCTTCGTTCTCTTCATGATGGTACACCACTGGTTGTCAGTTCAGTTGATGATCAATAAAGCAGAGGATGATATAAAAGGTTAATTGCCAAAAATATTGTGAAGTTTGCATAATTTTATGAGTTACTAGGAAATTTTGCAAGTGATTCATACTATGGGATCAATTCTTATTTTCATAAAAAGAAGCTCAGTGCCATAGATGCTCTTTCTGTTTGTAATAAAAATCTCTTTCCAGTTATACATTAGCTTTTAATTATAACTAAGTGCGGTGCATGTAGCCATTGATTAAAAATAAAAAATAGTTTTATATTAAAATGACTGTTGCATGGGCTGGTCACAACTAACATCGGACATTAAGAGTGCTTAAATAGGACTGACGGAACTACTAGATATTTTTTTTATGAATCTATTAAACATGAAGAAGGGTTCATGCCAGTGCTAAAAAGTGAGTGCCATTGTTTTATAATGATAAATTACATAAAAAAATAATAAGCAATAACACATCTGACTATAGAGCAAAATAATAATTTTTCAAAGTCTCGCTTCTGACTGCACCTATACCACTGTTATGCTCAATTTTATTTCCAGATTTTATAACATTAAAACTTATCTACTCTCTTGAATTTTATCACAAAATGAAAGCATTATTTCATCAAGATCTTTCTTGGTATGATTTCCGAGAATTTTTGCAAATAAATATACATTTATTATTTTTTTAATTTTGAAATAGCTATAGTCTTCTATACAGTGCGTTTAGTAGACACAAAATTTGCTTTTAGCGAGAGCCAATTAGCTGCGAAAAATAAAATTAAAAACTTGAGACATTTTGAATTTTTAACTTAAATTAAAAATTTTCACTTTAAAAATGTCTGAATATTTTAAACTTCAATTTGAAAATGTAAACTAAATTTTAAATTTAAACATTTGTAAAATTTAGACTTTGACTTATTATGGGTAAAAATTACCCCCCCCCCCCCCCCTTTAAAAGATAAGGAAAAAAAATTCTGTCTATGCCATTGCACCCCTGCTCTGTAAAAAAAGCCATTCATAGGATATTTCAGATTTGAATATTTTGCAATTTAACGTTGCTTTAAAATATCATAAGTCGCCAAATGATAAAATAAATTACTTTATTACTGAAAATTAAATGCCATTTAAAATGTAATCATTTTATGTGTCATTTTTTGCAATTAAAATTAAATTACTGCATTATTGAATATATGGAGAAAAATCAATTTATGAGTCTGTAGGCAAAGTCATGTCTTGCTTATATTACAATTTTAAATCTAGTACCAATAGTAACAGTAAAAGACCAATTTCCTACTGATTCAAATGCCCTTAATATGTATTAAATTAAATCAAACATGCATTATTGATATATGTCCATTTCATATCTATTTACTGTTTCTATATTATCTGTTCTTTCATGTATTATATGACACATCTTTTACCCCCAGGCTGTTGAGGTGTGGCCGCATCCCGTATCTTCAGCTTCTGCTCATGCCATCAGCACGAAGACAACAACTCAGAATCAAGGTAGCCGTTCTATTGATTTAATTTCAGAATTGACCGCTAACTCTTCCAATTCCCCAGCTAATGCACAAGGTAAGATAAAAAAAAAAGTGGTGGTACCTCAACTGAATTGAATCACTAACTGAAGGATTTTTTATAGTATGGTCGAATTTGTGTATTTCAAATTCGACAGCCATAAAATGTAATACAGTGTTAACTGAATTTTCAATACGGCAGACCTCATCGAATTTTTAAAATATTCGAATTAGTTCAAAAGTTTTAAACTTTTAAAGTCGTATTTTGGCCAAAAATTCTGCATTTTTAATCATTTTATTGAGTAGATGTTATTCTGTTTGAATGTAAGCACTTTCTTTTGCAAGTGTGTATTCTGCAAACAATGTCCTGCACTTTGAGCAGTATTAAATTTGCAATTTTCTAATTTCACGGATATTAAACATTTAATTTTCAATCTTAAGAATGGCAAATTATTTCAATATTGTGTGTCCTGAAATTTTAACTTAAATTGGATGTAAACTTTTTAAAACATCATATAAAAATTTATTTATACTTTTGGCTTTAAAATCAATTTATTTATACTTTTGACTTTAAAATCAATTTATTTTTTGAGATAGACCATAGGCACTGACTGTCTGCCCAACTAGATGGTGTTTGAGAGTTAGCTCCATTTCATCACTGGAAAAAAATTATGAAATGGTCATTAAGTTCTTCGATGGTATGTGCAAGAAAGTTAGTGAAGCAAGAGCAAAAGCTAATGGCTATCTTAAAAAAAAAAATCAAAAATTTGAATTTTCCTTTATGACAAAAATTGTTATTTTTGTCTTTCAAAGAGTGAAGCCATTAAATATTCCAGAAAATATTCCAGCTCTCCAGAAAACATCCTTGAACTTTCAAGATGCAAATAATTACATCAAAAGTGTAGTAGAGTCTATTCAGACTCAGGGAGAAGAAAATAATTTTGAGGATTTATGGGAAGAAGTAATAAAAAAAGGTGTAGAATTGGATTTAGAAGATCCTGTCCTTTCACGGATTAGAAAAATTGCAAGAAGATTTAACGAGGGAAGTGATTCTCATCAATTTCAGTTACCTAAAGAAAGATATCGTCAAATTTACTTTCAATTAGTGGACAATGTCATAAGTTCCCTAAAAACAAGAATTGAGAAAAGACGATGTAGCATCTTTTCATGATTAAAAACTTTGCCCTCAATAAAATTAAAAGAAGAACAAATAGTATTTTTTTACGGTTCGGATTTTGATGGCAAATGGTTGTTGCTTCACTGGGATATGTTTTGGGACACAGTTAAGGCGAATTTTGCAGAAATTAACAGTATATCCGATATAGTTGAATTTTTTTATATAGAAAAGAAAACATTTCTCGCCACTTGCTCATACCATAGTTCTGTAAATTAATAAACCGAATATTAACAGTTCCGGTTACATCCTGTACAGCTGAAAGATCTTTTTCTACTCTCCGATGACTCTAGACTTACTTGAGATCTACAATAAAGCAGCAGAGACTTGGCTATTAGCTTGGCTATTCTGCATGTTCATAAGGAGATAGCTGCCAAATTGAACATGGATTTAATCTCAGACGAGTTCATGAAGAGAGCCCAAGTCCGATTAAATACATTTTGTATAAGTAATAACAGAACTTGCTAGCAAATGAGAGTGCAAATACTTTTCTCATTTATGTTATTACGTTTTTTTAGGCCATTTGCCCCCCATCCTGGATTTCAGTCTGTAGACGCCCCTGATGGGGATATAAGTTCTGCATGGGTTTATATTTCATCTTGATCAATTTTGCAAACCTTGTAGGACTTCATTAAATTCATGATAAGCTATCATTTTTCCGAACAATTAAAACATTTTAAAGATATTTTAATTTTTGAGCACCCTCCGAAATTTTTTAAAGTCAGCGCCTCTGAGATAGACTATGATTCATCAAGAATGTTTGCAGTTGGAGAACATAGAGGTTATCTTGTGCGAGTTGTACTTGAATTTAGTGAATTGCTGTATGTGACTGCACTTGCATTTAAACTGAAAAAATCTGTCTGTTTTTAGATTAATGAATTCAATTTATTGCTACTTTAACTCCCAGGCAGTACCGGTTAAGTTTTATAGCAGATACATAAACTTATTATATACATTATTTAGAAAAATTTGCTTTGATATAATAAACTTATGCTACACAAGCCATGGCTGTTTGCTTAACAGATCGAAGACAGCTATGCATAGGCTAAGAAAAATTAGTCAAAAACTGAGAAAAAGAAAAAAAAAATCATATGCTGCCATCTAAATATTTTTCTAGAAAAATAAATGCACAAGGATTACTCACATAGGGTGGGACAGCCCAATGGTTAGATTGTGAGGATTGCACTCGAGTGACCCAAGTTCAATTTCCGACATTGCCAAAACTGTCTGAGTGTTCATACAGAGTACGGGCACATTAAATGTGTGGATCCATAAGTCTTTCTGCGAGGTTGGTGGTAGAGGAGGAGGGTATAGTTCCTGTAGATGCTGCCCTCACTGGGTTTTGGTCTAAATTGGGTGGCACCGTCCTAGCCCTCCAAACAGATACCTTACACCTTCAGGTAGGTCATGCGGTCTGGGTCGAAAAAAAAGAGGGATTACTTGAATGCCATTTAAACATGAATATGATACAAGGAAATTAAATTGGAAGGCTTTAAAGTATTCAAATTACTCTTTGGTTAGAGAGAAATTCAGCCCTTGAGCTCAGCTCGAGCATAGACTGGAAGGTTTTAAACTGCAGGTTTCAGTCAATTTAGCCTTTGTGTCCATGTAACATCTATCAAGTGCAAATCTAGACCTTATTGAAGCTACAAATCACATAAATTTATGAAATTTCTGGTGAGGGGAGGGGGGAGGATAGTATTTCAATTTTGAATTACTTTCATTTCTAGCAGAGGTGAATCTGGGGCATGAAATAATGCTTGAAATAGTGAAATTCCTGCACTGTGAACCTTTTAGAAATAGTATATTGCTAAAGTCATTTAATAAACTTGATTATGTACAGGAGTTTATGTATAGGAAAGGAAATTCTGTAGGCTATTTTGATGCAATTTGCATTGAAAAATATTTTTATTAAATTTATTTTTATTATATAATGAATGAAATCAGTGACTGAATTTTTAAAAAGTAAGTTAGAAATGTTTAAAATGAAAATGTATATATTTTTATGTAATTTTCTTTTGACATATATATTGCTTTTTATAGTCATGCTTTTTGTAATTACACCTTTAATATTTTTTTTAATTCCTCTAATTTCTCATTATAAATGGGTTGAACTGTATTATTTTTACAAATTTATCCCATTTCATACTTTGCTAGTATACAGTAACTTTTTATTATTACACCTTTTTAAATCATGTTATTATTGCCTATTTCAATTCATTAAAATATGTAACTTATTTTCATTATTTTGTATAATTTTTTTTATTTAAAAAAAGAAATTTGATGACAGGTTCTTGATGTTATTATTCGACTGCACTCGTGTGCACAGTAACAACCTATTTAGGTGTGAGTTTTTGAAACATCCTTTGTGAATTGCATTTTAGCAATATTTCAAAAATTTGCAAGGTTATTGTTTGATTCCAAAAATTGTAATACATTATTATGATAATATTTGCCATAAGCTTTCCTCAGTGTCATAGCTGAAAATGCAGATTATTTTGTATAATTTTTTTTATTTAAAAAAAGAAATTTGATGACAGGTTCTTGATGTTATTATTCGACTGCACTCGTGTGCACAGTAACAACCTATTTAGGTGTGAGTTTTTGAAACATCCTTTGTGAATTGCATTTTAGCAATATTTCAAAAATTTGCAAGGTTATTGTTTGATTCCAAAAATTGTAATACATTATTATGATAATATTTGCCATAAGCTTTCCTCAGTGTCATAGCTGAAAATGCAGATTATTTTGTATAATTTTTTTTATTTAAAAAAAGAAATTTGATGACAGGTTCTTGATGTTATTATTCGACTGCACTCGTGTGCACAGTAACAACCTATTTAGGTGTGAGTTTTTGAAACATCCTTTGTGAATTGCATTTTAGCAATATTTCAAAAATTTGCAAGGTTATTGTTTGATTCCAAAAATTGTAATACATTATTATGATAATATTTGCCATAAGCTTTCCTCAGTGTCATAGCTGAAAATGCAGATTATTTTGTATAATTTTTTTTATTTAAAAAAAGAAATTTGATGACAGGTTCTTGATGTTATTATTCGACTGCACTCGTGTGCACAGTAACAACCTATTTAGGTGTGAGTTTTTGAAACATCCTTTGTGAATTGCATTTTAGCAATATTTCAAAAATTTGCAAGGTTATTGTTTGATTCCAAAAATTGTAATACATTATTATGATAATATTTGCCATAAGCTTTCCTCAGTGTCATAGCTGAAAATGCAGATTATTTTGTATAATTTTTTTTATTTAAAAAAAGAAATTTGATGACAGGTTCTTGATGTTATTATTCGACTGCACTCGTGTGCACAGTAACAACCTATTTAGGTGTGAGTTTTTGAAACATCCTTTGTGAATTGCATTTTAGCAATATTTCAAAAATTTGCAAGGTTATTGTTTGATTCCAAAAATTGTAATACATTATTATGATAATATTTGCCATAAGCTTTCCTCAGTGTCATAGCTGAAAATGCAGATTACGGAGGAAAGTTATTTACTTCTCAATTTTAGTGTGCAATGTGATCTGAAGATAGAAGAGACCCAGTTATTTTTATATAATCCAATAATTTTGAAGTTTTAATGTATTTTTCATGCTATGTGAAGTTTAAATAAATATTTTAAATTATATATATATATATATATATATATATATATATATGTGTGTGTATATATATATATACGTGTGTGTATATATATACATACATATATATATATATATATATATATATATATATATATATATATATATATTACTCTATTTTTCAGTCTCATCTCATTCGACAGCTAATGGAAATTTTGCCAACTTTGCAAATTTTGAAACTGCATTCAGTTCTGTGGAAAAATCAGGTTCGTTTCCAAAATACATTCAAATTTTCTTATTTATGTTTTGTCTTTTTATTTTAAAAATGTAAAGCATTTTAAATTTTTTATGCACTTATTGTTACCGTTAGTGCAATTCTGATATAATTTTGTATATTTGACATTTTTTATAAACTATCCTACCTATTCTTTGATACTTACTTTCTTAAATTGACCCGAAAAAAGCACTCGACTTGTATTATTGATGAATATAATAATTTGAGTTACCAGATAAAACTATAGTTACAGTTGTTTTCAACAAACCCTAAAACTTCCAAATAAAACAGATTTATTAAAAACTCTAATACATTATCTCCTAGTATAAAAATGTTTTCTTGTACCTCCTAGTTCAAAAGTACTTTCTTGACCTTCTAGTGCAAAAGTACTTTTTTGTACCTCCTACTTGATGTTCAAAGATAACAGTTTCTTATATTTTCAATGACACTTCTTACGCTCTTTCAATGTAAGCCACCAAGCAGTATTTTCAATTAAAATTCTCTGGCAGGCCAATGAAAATAATGACTAAACATATATTACTTATTTTTTCAAGCTCTATATAAGAAAAAGTTTTATTAGTGTTGATTTGTTGCATTTTTAATTTTTGAAAAAATGTTGGGTAATTGTTCATTTTAGAGAAAACAAATTATTAATTATTTTTGCATTAAGTCATCAAGAATTCTTAAATTTTAGGCGACCAGAAATATTTAAAAAATGGTTTAGAAAATTTTTGACATGAATAAGGTCTATGGTCAGGGTATTTTGGCTGTAATTGGAGCTTTATGAAAAATATAAACACTTTGTATGCTCATACCTCTGAATTTAATAGATAAAAATATAAATAATTTATGCTTGTTTTATTAAAAATAGGTTACCATTTACTAATATACAAAAATACATAATTTCAGTATTTTAATATTTTGAACTTTTCCCCCCCGAAAAATAAAAGTTTTTGTCCGAGTAAATTTTCATTTCACTTTGCTTACTTTCACTCGAAATATCTTCTAAACTATAAAATAAATATATATATATATATATATATATATATATATATATATATATATATATATATATAATAATAGTAGTTTGAAAATGCAATGAACGAAAAGTAAGAAGCTGCAACATGCTAAACCTAACTTTATATATATTTTACAAAGTTTTAACTATTATATTATATGCCCCATTATATTATAGCTGGGATCTTGGATAATAGAATCAAAATTTGGAGCATTTGTTGACTTTCAAATGTTATTATCATGAAGTTAATAAAATTCCTGTGGATGAAAAGCTTGAAAATATTATATTGATTTGAGAATTATATCTAGGTGTCGCTAATGTTAGTAATATCCCATCTGTGTTCTCATTTGATACAACAGGAAGTCATAGTGTTTAGTATATATATTTTTGATTATTTTTAAATTAAATTTCCATAACTATGAGTAGAAGAAAAAAGTATTTTTCCTTAATTGTAAAACAAGGTGCAGAATATCTGGAGACAAAAATAAATTGTAATCTATATAAATAAAATTGAAAATCTGTGTTTATATTATATATTCCGTATAAAGAGCAGGTATACTGCTAGTGTGAAATAAATTTGAATACATAGAAATATTCCTTCTTGTTTGACTTTCTATTAGCATTGAACTAATAATGTTCTTCTGCAAAATTAATTATTTGAATATTATTTAATTCAATATGGGTGTTTTGCCATAGAAATACATACATTGCAGTGAGACTTATATTATGCCAGCACCACTTAAATTATAGTCTCAAATTATTTTAGCATTTTTCAAAAAAGTTTTAACTCCTTCCCTTTACCTCCATGGTTATTACAGGGCCATGTGATCAATTTCAAAAATCTGATCTATTTTAACAACAATGATGCCTTTTACTCCATAATAGCAAAGAAAAATAGATCTTACATATGGTAACATATGCTGAAATGATTATTAGTTTCTGATAAACCAATAAAATCTTGTAAAAATTCAATAAAAATTTTAAAAAATGGTCCAAGTTGAAAAATAAATACACCATGCAAATATAAAGGCCCTGTCTTCTAATTTGATATGTACATTGTATTTTTGCTACGAGTATTAGGAAAGGTCTCAAATTCACAGAAAAAAAAGCTTACAGAAATAATATATTGAATAAAACATCAGAATTGTCCATGACAAAATTAATAAATTTTGAAAAAGGAAATATTTTCCACAAGTAAATAAAAATGTTGACTGTGGCTCCATTTTAATGGATCCGAAGTAGTTTTGTGTGAATAATGTCTTGAAAAATAAAATTTAAATACAGTTCAATAAGTTTATTTGTTTATTGTCTATTCTCCAAAATTGTTCAGAGCATTAAAATATTAAAATTATAACCACTATATCTGAAAAACTAGAACTTGATTTGAAATCCAATTATATACCTCTATAGGGCTTTCAGAGATCTACAAATTACTCGCTTATTTTTTACTTGCCGCCTTTGATGACCAGACTGTTCGCTACCCTTGAAAATTCTGACCGTGGCAAATTCTAACCATGGCACACTTGCTGGCGCGACCTACCAGTAAGGTGTAAGGTAACTGTTTGGACGGCCAGGAAGTGCCACTCAATTTAGACCGGAACTCAGTGGGGGAGGCATCCACAGGGACCGTACCCTCCTTCCCCTACCACCAATCTCTTGGAAGGACTTACGGTCCCACATGTTTAACGTGATCGTACTCCGCCTGAACACGGCGGCAGTTTTGGCAGTGGCGGGAATCGAACCCGGACCTACCGAGTGCAATTCCCGCATTCTAACCACCGGGCTACCGCGCCCTCTGCGAGAATCTCCATAACCTTCTTTTTATTCACCCAATTTAGACCGGAATCCAGTGGGAGAGTCATCCACAGGGACCGTACCCTCCTTCCTATACCACCAACCTCCCGGAAGGACTTACGTACCCACATGTTTAACGTGATCGTACACTGCGTGAACACGACAGCAGTTTTGGCAGTGGCGGTAGTTGAACCCGAGCCTACCGAGTGCAATTCCCACGTGCTAACCACTGGACTACCGCGTCCTCCACGACAATCTTCATAACTTTCTTTTTATTCATCCAATTTAGACCGGAACTCAGTGGGGGAGGCATCCACAGGGACCATACCCTCCTTACTCTACCAACAACCTCTCGGAAGGACTTACGGACCCACATGTTTAACGTGATCGTACTCCGCGTGAAAATGGCAGCAGTTTTGGCAGTGGCGGTAATCGAACCCGAGCCTACCGAGTGTAATTCCCGTGCGCTAACCACTGGGCTACCGCGCCCTCTGTGACAATCTCCATAACCTTCTTTTTATTCACCCAATTTAGACCGGAACCCAGTGGGAGAGTTATCCACAGGGTCCATACCCTCCTTCCTCTACCACCAACCTCTCGGAAGGACTTACGGACTCACATGTTTAACGTGATCGTACTCCATGTGAACACGGCAGCAGTTTTGGCAGTGGATGGAATCGAACCCAGGCCAACCGAGTGAAATTCCCGCACGCTAACCACTGGGCTACCGCGCCGTCCGTGACAATCTCCATAATTTTCTTTTTATTCACCCAGTTTGGACCGGAACCCAGTGGGGGAGGCATCCACAGAGACCGTACCCTCCTTCCCCTGCCACCAACCTCTCGGAAGGACTTATCGACCCATATGTTTAACGTGATTGTACTCCGCGTCAGTGGTAGGAATCGAACCCAGGCCTACCGAGTGCAATTCTCGCACGCTAATCTGAATTTTGTAATGACCATATGCTAAGCTTTTAATTCCACTATCCTCGTTCCATCATTTAAAATATCCATAAAATTAAAATAATACATTTAAAATATCTATAAATTAAAATATCCATAAATTAAAATATCCATTTAAAATCAAAAAATCATCCATATCATTCCACCAATCCATAAATATAATAATTTCAAATACATCACCACAATTCCAACCACCATAATTCAATCATTTAAATTATTTAAAATATCCATTTAAAATATCATATAAATATAATAATTTCGCCCGATGTATACAACACTTATGCTAGGCTCTTAATTCATTTAAAACCGAAAGCGCGGTCTCCATGGAGACGGGGAAGAAACTACTGCGGATGGGGGGGAAATGCCGTTGAAGAACTGAGCTGATTGCCGAGAAATTTAAAATCATGACGTCTTTAAAATTGCGATCCTGAAGGCAATTTTCATTATTTCTGGACCAGATTAAACTTGTAAGAATGCCAGATATTTCAGCTTTCTAAAAATGTAAATTATTAGTCGAAATTATGAGTACTTTTCACTATGCGAGAATTTAAAAAACAAAAATCATTTTTTTTTGAGCCAAAAGTGACTTTTGTTTTAAAATTTTTAAAAAATATTAGAAATCGAAATTGAGAGTTTAAATTGATATATTTTTACTCGCAATTGTCTGTTCTTTCCGGTGGTGTATTTGTTTTTTTCTACGATGTTCGGATCGTGGAGTAAAAAGGGCAAAAAACAGTCGAAATCGCATAAAACATTAAATAACAAAAAAAATAATTAAAATTTTAAAAATCGGTTTTCACTTGTCCCCTCCCCCCCCCCCCGGGTCTCCGATTGCCAAATTTCGTAGCTCTCCAACGCGCGGTCGCTGAACGTATAGTGTATAAGACAGACAGACACACACACAGACATTGCCTTTTATTATTTAAGATAACTAGCAATTTTAGTTGCCAAAACATAGGCTCTGTAAAAACAGAAAAATTTAAATATTTTTCAATTTGATAAGATGATTGCTCAAAAACTAAAATATCTTTGCAAAACCAAATTATAGGTCTAGAAACTGGATTTCCTTTTGAGCATTTTTGTCAATTACTGTGTATATATGTAATCTCCCAAAAGGACAAGTAACTAATTACTCCTAAAGTTGTTAAAAGAGTAACCATAAAGATACGGCCGGGGGGAGTAGTGACCCCCAACTCTCCTGTTAAAGCTTTTACTGCCATGGCCAAACGCTCCCGGTAGCTGATATTCTACATAGATAAGCCAGCATGACACTCACCATAATCACAATAATCAATTTTACAATAAAATTACCCACCCAAATATAAAATACCCTTACATAAAAACATTTAAAACTCTAAATCCATCATCATAAAACTACAAATTACAGGAGTTTATGAAATAATTCCACCCTTTGAAAAAACTATTGTGTGAAATCATTATCCAAGTGTTTGTTTTATACATAAATTTGAAAATAAAAACAAGCTCAATATTACCCCAATCACTCTCCTAGAAACTGATAAAAACTAATGTATGAAATCATTATCAATATGGTTATTTTTATAAACTGAAAATACAAACCAAAATATAGCAAATATTGCCATACCCCACAAGATTATAAACCCGTACATATAATAATCAAGCAGTAATATACACTCCAACATTATCCCTAAACACAAAATACATCGATTTTTATTTCCAGTATCCCATGCATTTTCACCTACATTCATTCAACCCACCAATACTCAAAACTTTCCAGATCTCATCTATGCTCTACAATACTAATTTTACATGACAAGATACCTCCATGTCTTATTATTCAACCCATAATTGACAAAATACATTTTGTCGTGACTCATTTGCAAAACCAACACAGATAACTTAATAGTTATTTATCAACAAAGTAGCAAATAGATCAAAACTTCAAATTCGACCATCTATGGTTATATTTTGTATCACACAAGCCACAATCTTAAAAAATATTTAAAATAAGTCCGATATAGATGTTCTACTAAAAAGTCACTTTTTAGTCTTGATTACAGTTAACCCTTTCGCGACGAACGGCACGCCCAGGTGCCAGATGCGAACATGCATTCAAGGACGAACGGCACTCACTCGGGCCAGAGGAAATTTTACCGCAAGCGGATAGTGGCACCTATAAGTGCCACTACGCAGAACGTTTTAATTTGTGAACTAGATGGCGTTACTTGTCCATAGAACTAACTTCAATGCATTTTGCAGAGGCATGACCTTGGCAGAAGAGTATCGAATGAATTATTTCTCCATTTGGAGCGGTGAAAATCATTTTGTAACATAAACAAACAGAGCAATTCTCGTATCATCAACAATTTTATAATTGAGTTTCGGTTTTTATTTTTATTTCAACGTTATGATTTCGTTGGTGAATCATAGGAATATAAGAGAGTATTTTTTTTTGTTTGGGTTTTAGAGGCAGTGAAATTATTCGTTTATTTCGGATAAAAGAATGGGAGCAACTAACGAGCATTTTGTATTCAGATTTGTATGAAAATTATACATCAAATAGAACTTAATATTTCTTTTATTCCTGTAAAAAGTAGATTTCTGTATTGAATAGGTGATTTTTAATGAATTTTTTTCGAAAGTTAGGCTTAGCGCAAAAAATGCGCCGTCCTTTTCGACCAGTTTGAAAGCGAAGCGCGTCGTCTTTTGGGCCGCGACAGCTCCGGAATGCTGCCGTCCCGAAAGGGTTAATCCATAGAAATCAGATACAATTCTTGTCAAAAAATCAGGGGGATAACTTACCCTGATAGCCTCTCTCAAGAAATAGCGATCACAATTGTATCTATCTGAACTTAAAGAATGTAACAATTTGTGTTGTGATAATTGATTTAGAATCAAATTTCTAAAAATATTTCTATGCATACACGTTGACCATGACGCCAAATACTTTATATCGAAATTAAAAGTATTACATTTATCATAAATATGATAACACTGAGAAGATGTAGGTTTCTCAATAGGAATGTTAAAAAAATTAAGACTCTGATCAGCATTGCATGGTGTTTCCAATAAAGTCAAAGAAGCAGGATAAAAATTGAAATTCATAGTATAATTATAATCTCCGAAACCACACAGGAGATCATCCACATAATTCATGAACTAAACTTCATTCAGGATGTGAGTGCCCCTTTCATATCTAACCAAATATATATCAGTAAGTTGATATAAAGTATTTCATGTCATGGTCAACGTGTGTGTATAGGAATATTTTTAGAAATTTGATTCTAAATCAATTATCACGACACAAATTGTTAAATTCTTTAAGTTCAGATAAATACAATTGTGATCGCTATTTTTTGAGAGAGGCTATCAGGGTAAGTTATCCCCTGATTTTTTTAAAAGAATTGTATCTGATTTCTATAGATTAACTGTAACCAAGACTAAAAAACGATTTTTTTTAGTAGAACATCTATATTGGGCTTATTTTAAACATTGTTTAAGATTGTGGCTTGTGTGGTGCAGAATATAACCATAGATGGTCGAGTTTGAAGTTTTGATCTTTTTCGCTACTTTGTCGATAAATAACTATTAAGTTATCTGTGTTGGTTTTGCAAATGAGTCACAACAAAATGTTTTTTGTCAATTACGCGTTGAATAATAAGACATGGAGGTATCTTGCCATGTTAAATAGTATTGTAGAGCATAGATAAGATCTGGAAAGTTTTGAGTATTGGTGGGTTGAATGTATGTAGGTGAAAATGCATGGGATACTGGAAGTAAAAATCAATGTAATATATATTTAGGGATAATGTTAGAGTGTGTATTACTGCTTGATTATTGTATGTACGGGTTTATAATCTTGTGGGGTATGGTAGTATTCGCTATATTTTGGTTTGTATTTTCAGTTTATAAAAATAACCATATTGATAATGATTTCATACATTAGTTTTTATCAGTTTCTAGGAGAGTGATTGGGGTAATATTGAGCTTGTTTTTATTTTCAAATTTATGTATAAAACAAACACTTGGATAATGATTTCACACAATAGTTTTTTCAAAGGGTGGAATTATTTCATGAACTCCTGTAATTTGTAGTTTTATGATGATGAATTTGGAGTTTTAAATGTTTTTATGTAAGGGTATCTTATATTTGGGTTGGTATTTTTATTGTAAAATTTATTATTGTGATTATGGTAAGTGCCATGTTAGTTTATGCATGTAGAATATTGGCTACCGGGAGCGTTTGGCCATGGCAGTAAAATCTTTAACTGGAGAGTTGGGGGTCGCTACTCCCCCCGACCATATCTTTATGGTTACTCTTTTAACAACTTTACGAGTAATTAGTTACTTGTCCTTTTTGGAAGATTATATATATATATATATGTATATATATATATATATATATATATATATATATATATGTACATATATATATATATATATATATATATATATGTATATATATATATATATATATATATATATAATGTACACAGTAAGTGATAAAAATGTTCAAAAGGAAATCCAGTTTCTAGACCTATAATTTGGTTTTGCAAAGCTCTTTTAGTTTTTGAGCAATCATCTCATCAAATTAAAAAATATTTAAATTTTTCAGTTTTTAAAGAGCCTATATTTTGGCAACTAAAATTGCTAGTTATAAAAAATAAGCCAGTAATTTGTAGGTCTTTGAAAGCCCTATAAAGATGTGTAATTGGATTTTAAATCAAGTTCTAGTTTTTCAGATATAGTGGTTATAATTTCAATATTTTAATGCTCTGAACAATTTTGGAAAATAGACAATAAACAAATAAACTTATTGAACTGTATTGAAGTTTTATTTTTCAAGACATTATTCGCACAAAACCATTTCGGTTCCATTGAAATGGAGCCACTGTCGTTACTTGTGGAAAATAATATTTCCTTTTTCAAAATTTATTAATCCTGTCATGGACAGTTTTGATGTTTTATTCAATATATTATTTCTGTTAAGTTTTTTTTCCTGTGAATTTGAGACCTTTCCTAATACTCGTAGCAAAAATATAAGGTACATATCAAATTAGAAGACAGAGCCTTTATATTTGCATGGTGTATTTATTTTTCAACTTGAACCATTTTTTAAAATTTTTATTGAATTTTTACAAGATTTTATTGGTTTATCAGAAACTAATCATTTCAGCATATGTTACCATATGTAAGATCTATTTTTCTTTGCTATTATGGAGTAAAAGGCATCATTGTTGTTAAAATAGATCAGATTTGGAAATTGATCACATGGCCCTGTAATAACCATGGAGGTAAAGAGAAGGAGTTAAAACTTTGTTGAAAAATGCTAAAATAATTTGAGACTATAATTTAAGTGGTGCTGGCATAATATAAGTCTCACTGAAATGTATATATTTCTATGGCAAAAGACCCATATTGAATTAAATAATATTCAAATAATTAATTTTGCAGAAGAACATTATTAGTTCAATGCAAATTGGAACTCAAACAAGAAGGAATAGTTCTATGTATTCAGATTTATTTCACACTAGCAGTATACCTGTTCTTTATATGGAATATATAATATGAACAAACTTAGACAGATTTTCAATTTTATTTATATAGATTACAATTTATTTTTGTCTCCAGATATTCTGCACCTTGTTTTACATTTAAGAAAAAATACTTTTTCTTCTAATTATAATTATGGAATTTTTTTAATTTAAAAATAATCAAAAATATATATACTAAGCACTATGACTTCCTGTTGTATCAAATGAGAACACAGATGGGATATTACTAACATTATCGACACCTAGATATAATTCTCAAAACAATTTAATATTTTCAAGCTTTTCATCCACAGGAGTTTTATCTCTTGTTCTCTAACTCCATGGTAATAACATTTGAAAGTTAACAAATGCTCCAAATTTTGATCCCGTTATCCAAGCTCTCAGCTATTCCATGTAAAAATTAAAATACAATAGATTTGTTATATATATGTATGTAATTTTAAATGCTTTATTACACTTGTACCATCTTTTATTAGCCGTAGAACATACATTGTAGCATAAGCAACAAGTGTCCACATGTGTATATATGTAATTTTTATGTATATTTAATAACTTATTTATTGTAGGACATAAGAGATATTGTGAACTTTGTATCTTTGCATGTATTTGTGTATTTTGCATTACCTGTATATAAGCGGCGTTTAAGCTTTCATGTTTTTCTATTCTTTATCTCTGCTTATTTCTGTTAGTTTATTGCTTTCAGTCTTGTTTTTCCATTGTTCTTTTATTGTTTTAACTCCATTTGCATGATAGCATGAATATAATCCAGTTTGCCTTAAAAAAGTGCTCCAGGTAGGCCCTTTCCCTTTGGCAGTATAGTAATCTTCTTGCCCCTTTGCTTGTTAAAAATATATTCTCTTATTTATGTGCATGAATAATAAATATAGAGATTTTTATTTTAAATATCTCGGATAAAATACATTTGTATTGATATATTTGTCAGTATATGATTATTTAAACTATTAATCATATACTGACTATTATTTTCAAGTGTTTCATTTTTTACTAGGCTAATGGCATGGCCCGATATTCAATCATTTGTAAACAACTTTTTTCTCATTTAGCTCATTGCATGGAATGTTTTTTCTTAAATTTTAGCTTTATGCTATTTTGTCTTGCATCAAAATTATGAACTTTTAATAAAACATTTCATTATTTCATGCAAGAGGATAAAGAAACATTTTCTTAAAAAAATTAATGTAAAACAGTATCATATTAGCCAATACTAAATCATCATTGCAATAATGGTTTAATTACGGTTTTAACAATGTCTCTGCTTGAGTTGCAGTATAAAAAGAACAAGTTTTGTGTTTAAAAAATAGAAGAAAATTACTGTGAATGAACACACATGTATGTCAAATCATTAGATCTTTATTATAATGCACATTACATGGTATGTGAAGGATGTGACATTAAGATGCATGTGTAGGTGCATTTATAACTATGCAAATTGCTTCATAGAGATACAATTCAGTTTTGATTGGTGAAAACTGAAGATAAATTAGTTGAGACTAAACTGTTTATTGTACATTACTATTTAAATGTACATTCTAAAACAAATATATCGATGCACTAAGAAGGAGTTGTCCGATTGTGATAAAAATTAGTGGATGGAAAGAACATACATAGAAAAAAAAATGATTAACATTTTAGAACAATTTAATGATTTAGAGTTTGACTGTATACAAAGGGAGGAAGTCAATAAGGCTTTGGTCCACCTCTGGCCTGGATGCAAGATGTCACCCGGCGTGGCATAGACTGATAAAGTTCACGGATGGTGTCCTGCGGAATGTCTTGCCAACTGACGGGCTAAATCGTCAACATTCCGGGATGGTTCCAATCGCCTTCCCATAACGTTCCAAATGTGCTCTATGGGAAAAAGATCAGGAGAAATATTAGTATAAAAAGAACAAATTAACACTGGCCAAGGAAGTGTTGGGCAAGCTTGAAGACAACACATATCATGTGCGGCCGGGCATTATCTTGTGGAAAAGTAAGTCTGGGGTGTCGCAAAAGGAACGGTATCACAACCGGTCATAGAATGTTGTCTACTTACCTCTGTGCTGTCAGTGTGCCAGAAATGACTACCAAAGGGGTTCGGCTATTAAAGGAGATGACACTCCAAACCATAACGCCCTGTTGTGGGCATGTGTGGCATGCGATAGTAAGGGCAGGATCCCCACGCTGCCCTGGACGTCTCCAGACACGTCTGCGGTTGTCGTCAGGACACAGTTGGAAACGGGACTCATCACTAAAGACTATACGTCCCCAGTCAGCGCAGTTCCAAGTTGATCGAGCCCGACACCACTGTAATCGGACTTGATAGTGTACAGGCATGAGAGGTAAGCTGCTTAACGGTCGGTGCGAGCTTAAATTCCGCTCTCTCAGTCATCTGCAGAGGATCATGTTGGACACATGTGTACAGGTCACACATTGGATAGTTGACAACGACGATTCCGGTGCTGTGACAGCTGCTCTGAAAATCGCTCTGTCTTACCGTTCTGTTGTGGTCCTAGGTCGACCGTTGCCATCCTGATGCTGACATCTGCCGTTGTTGCCTCACTCTTGTCTAATCATCACTCAGCATTGTCTAATCACCACATCGCTTCGACTCACATGTCGAGCGACTCTTCGTTTCATCTAACCAGCCTCCTTCAATCCGACAGCATGACCTCTTTCAAACTCTGACATATGCTCGTAATGAGCACAAATCTTTTGGCGAGGCATTTTTACAGTCGACGTAAGATATCCACAGTCGAAATGCAACAGAAATGTTGACCACAGATTCAGAATCGCTCCTTATATACACCTGCTGAATGCACAGTTCCGATGCGCTGGAGTTCCCACTATTTATTCATTGGATACCAAATTTTGATTCATTTGCATGTTCGCTCAAAATATCTTTGCATACAAAATTTCATTACAATCGGACAAACTCCTTCTTTGTGCTTCAATTTTTTTGTTATAGAGTGTATATTAAAAAAAAAAAACATAAAAAAAATGTAGTATAACTTTTCTTTTTCAACATTACTATAAAATTATTAAAAGATCTTTTGCCATTAAACTTTTTTAAACAGTAAAATAACTGTAATCTAGTAAATTTAATTTAAAATGAATTTAGGTTTCGAGTTTATGTCCTAAGAAGCACTTATTACAAGTTTTTTAAAGCAATAAATAATTGAAAAATACATGCATATTTAAGGTGCCTGAAAGCCTATTGCATGTTATGTAGAGTAACAATTAATTGAAAAATACATGCATATTGAAGGTACATTACACCATTTTTTCTGAAGATTCTGACGGATTTTTCTATTAGTTATCTTTGGTAATGTAAAAAAATGTCAGGATTAAAAATATTTTAATTGAGATTTTTTGATAGTATTTTATTTTGTATTTTACTCGGGTAAACAGAAGTTTTGGTTTGTTGCATTTTCTAGGTCCACTCTTAGCATATATGAAACGTCATGATTGTTTAAACTTATGGAATTCATTAAACAGCTCATTTACTTTTATGAATTTGCATAGTCAAATTTGCAATTGTTACATTTTACAAAACAGCATCTTACTTAATAAGTTAATAAAGTATAAACATTAGAAAGCTTCTGCTTCTTTCTCCTCTTGGTTCTCTAATATCCCTACTATCTGTGACTGTCAGCAACACAACCTCCACTCATTCTGTAGGTTGGACATCTTTCGATGATGATCTTGACCCTCTTTCCTCCTCTGCTGTCTCTCGTTCCTCGACTATGGGCAAAGACTCTTTCTCTCGGGTGGCTACTACTTACTCTACAGCCATGCCACGACCTCTAAGTCTACCAACATTTGCTCCTACAAACCCTTTCAAATCACCTCTTCCTAATTCTGGAAGTTCTACAACTCCATCTCAGTGGTCATCTTTTGCAGCTGGCAACGTTACAGCTCCTTCCGCAAATTTACCGATGTCAGCTAGCTTGGATGCATATCCCCCTCATTCAAGACAAAGTCAGCCAGATCCAGTTGTTCAAGCCTTCAACCCTCCTGTCTCGAAAACCACGACTTCTGTAACCACATCAAAGCAAAGCAATGCTGACCGCTATGCTGCACTTGCAGATTTGGATAGTTTGTTTAACCAGACAAGTACAGTAAAAGCTCCAAGCTGGACCCTTGAAACAACTAGTTCAGCATTAGTCTTTGATGTGTCTGCAAGTGACAAGACTGTATACAGTGCAGGTAATATATTTTAAATAGGTACTACTGCATTAGTTATTTATTTTATAAACTTCCATATGAGTTAGGATAAAATGAAAAATAAATATTCAAGTAGATTAGTGGAAATTTTATTTTAAGACTTTTTTAAAATTCAAATGATATGTTTTACATATGAAAGACAGAAGCCAGTTAATTTTGTTTGAGGAGCACCTATTCAAGTCCTGAAGTACCTGTGTACCAAATTTCATGATCATGCAACACTTAGAGATTCCCCTCTATAGATTGTACAGACACACAGACATCTTCCTTTATTAAGATTCTTGGTAAACCAAAGTTATAATCCATATCAATTCAGGCAGGGGGTTTACCTTCATAGTCTCAGATGTTTGAAAAAAAAATTATTTTTGATTTTTCAAAAAAAAATTCAGAAGACTACAGCAAGAGAACTTGGACACATATTTCCAAATGGAGGATATCTGTTATGAAGGGTTTTGCCCTTCCCTTACAATTAAACCTCTTTATTTACTAAATTATAATTTAACTTTAATACTTATTATATATTTATTATTAATTTATTTATTATATATTTCATATTTAACCTGTGATCGTATGGTTTTTAAACAAAAAAGTTTACTTTTAATATTATTTATTTCTTTATTTATTACCATTACTACAACTTGGTCTGTGCTCAACCATGTTACACTTTTAAAAACACTTCAACACCATATAATTCCTAAAAATTCCACTTACCTTTAAGTGAATAAATAGATAAAAATAGCACAGCCAACAACAACTAAAGAATCACAAATACTAATTGTTAAATTAAAAATTAACTTTTATTAACAACACTAAAAAAACATCATCCTATTCTTTATAATTTAAGTGGAATGTATAGTGGTAAGTTGTACATTGCATTATTAAAAATTAACATCTATTAAATTTGGAATTGAATTTTAGGAAAACCTAGAACCAATTAAAATTAACCCAGGAAACAGAATCCACTCTGGTCTGAAGACCAGAGCTTGGTCTGCCTGAGGAGCTGTCCACCAAAACTTGAATCTTAAATAATAAAAGGCAATGTCTGTGTGTGTGTGTGTGTGTGTGTCTGTCTGTCTGTCTGTCTGTCTTATACACTATACGTTTCGCGACCGCGCGTCGGAGAGCTACGAAATTTGGCAATCGGAGACCCGGGGGGGAGGGAAGGGGACACGTGAAAACCGATTTTTAAAATTTTAATTATTTTTTTATTTATTTAATGTTTTATGCGATTTCGACCTTTTTTTGCCCTTTTTGCCCTTTTTTCTCCACGATCCAGACGTCGTAGAAAAAAACAACTCACACCATCGGAAAGAGCAGACAATTGGGAGTAAAAATATATCAATTTCAAATCTGAATTTCGATTTCTAATATTTTTTAAAGATTTTAAAACAAAACTCACTTTTGGCTCAAAAAAACGATTTTTGGTTTTTAAATTCTCGCATAGTAAAAAGTACTCATAATTTCGACTAATAATTTACATTTTTAGAAAGGTCAAACATCTGGCATTCTTACAAGTCCAATCTGGTCAGGAAATATTCCGTATTGCCCACAGGATCGGGATTTTAAAAGTTTCCGAATTTCAATTTCTTGGCGTTCCGCTCGGCGTGCCGCTTAATTTCTCCCCCGCTGAAGTGGGGAAGGTGGTGGGTGGGGACATCAAGGTGGAGGTGACGTCACGGTTCTGTATATGCATAGCGATGGGTGGGACAATAAGAATCCGAATTAGTTTTTACTTTCCGTTTCCCGCGCTTCCGATTTTAAATGAAATAAGAGCTTAACATATGCACTGTAGAAATTATTATATTTATATTTTAAATGATGGAACGATATGGATTTTTTAAATGGATATTTTAATTTTATGGATATTTTAAATGATGGAACGATGGATATTTTAAATGATGGAACGATGGATATTTAAATTTTATGGATATTTTAAATGATGGAACAATGGAATGAGGATGATGGAATTAAGAGCTTAGAGAGCATATGGTCATTTTAAATTGTAAATTATCGCGTGGGAAGTTAGCGGTAGGCCCGGGTACGATTCCCGCCACTGCCAAAACTGCCGAAGTGTTCACGCGGAATACGATCACGTTAAACATGTGGGCCCGTAAGTCCTTCCGAGAGGTTGGTGGTAGGGGAAGGAGGGTACGGTCCCTGTGGATGCCTCCTTCACAGGGTTCCCGTCTAAATTGGGTGAATATAAAGAAAGTTGCGGAGGGCGAGGCAGCCCAGTGGTTAGCGCTCAGGAATTGCACTCGGTAGGCCCGGGTTCGATTCCCGCCACTTCCAAAACTGCCGCCGTGTTCACGCGGAGTACGATCACGATAAACATGTGGGTCCGGAAGTCCTTCCGGTGAAGGTGGTGGGTGGGGACGTCAAGGTGGAGGTGACGTCACGGTTCTGAATAGAGCTCCTTTGCTCTATATTTATATTTATATTTTATATGATGGGACGATCTGGATTTTTTAAATGTATATTTTAACTTTTGGATATTTTAAATGGATATTTTAATTTTATGGATATTTTAAATGATGGAACAATGAAACAATGGAATGAGGATGATGGAATTAAGCATATGGTCATTTTAAATTGCAAATTAGCGCGCGGGAAGTTAGCGGTAGGCCCGGGTTCGATTCCCGCCACTGCCAAAACTGCCGCCGTGTTTACGTGGAATACGATCACGTTAAATATGTGGGTCCGTAAGTCCTTCCGAGAGGTTGGTGGTAGGGGAAGGAGGATACGGCCCCTGTGGATGCCTCCCCCACTGGGTTCCCGTCTAAATTGGGTGAATATGTAGAAAGTTATGGAGATTGTCGCGGAGGGCGCGGCAGCCCAGTGATTAGCGCGCGGGAATTGCACTCAGTAGGCCCGGGTTCGATTCCCGCCACTGCCAAAACTTACGCCACGTTCACGCAGAGTACGATCACGTTAAACATGTGGGTTCGTGAGTCCTTCCGAGAGGTTGGTGGTAGGGGAAGGAGGGTACGGTCTAAATTGGGTGAATAAAAAGAAAGTTATGGAGATTGTCGCGGAGGGCGAAGTAGCCCAGTGGTTAGCGCGCGGGAATTGCACGCGGTAGGCCCGGGTTCGATTTCCGCCACTGACATGGAGTACGATCACGTTAAACATATGGGTCCGTATGTTTTTCCGAGAGGTTGGTGGTAGGGGAATGAGGGTACGTTCCCTGTGGATGCCTCCCCCACTGGGTTCCGGTCTAAATTGGATGGCACATCCTGGCCGTCCAACCAGTTACCTTACACCTTTCTGGTAGGTCACGCCAACGAGTTTGCCACAGTTGGAATTTGCCACGATCAGCATTTTCAAGGGTTGCGAACAGGCTGGTCGCCAAAGGCGGCTAGCGGAGGGTGAAGTACCCCAGTGGTTAGTGCGCGGGATTTGCACTTGGTAGGCCCGGGTTCGATTCCCAAAATTGCCGAATAAAAATAAAGTTATGGAGATTGTCGCGGATGGCACGGTAGCCCAGTGGTTAGCGCGCGGGAATTTCACTCGGTAGGCCCGGGTTCGATTCCCGCCATTGCCAAAACTGCAGCCGTGTTCACGCGGAGTACGATCACGTTAAACGTGTGGGACTGCAAGTCCTTCCGAGAGGTTTGTGGTAGGGGAAGGAGGGTACGGTCTCTTTGGATGCCTCCCCCATTGGGTTCCGGTCTAAATTGTGTGGCACTTCCTGGCCTTCCAAGCAGTTACATTACACCTTTCTGGTAGGTCGCGCCAACGAGTTTGCCACGGTCAGAATTTTCAAGGGTAGCGAACAGGCTGGTCGCCAAAGGCGGCTAGTTTGAAATAAAAGGAAAATATTAAAAATCACATCTCTTCATTACATTACAGCAATATAGCTTTGTTAAAAAATAATCAAGCAAACTTATTCTCAAACATTTTTCTTTCTTAATACTCAAACTTTCTTGGTGCCAACACTTCAACAAATTATTTATAACTCTCTTTTCTTCTTTGAATTTAATCACGTTAAAAATTAAATGACACTGCTTGCACGCACACGATCACTGAGGGCTTGCACACTGATCTTTGAACACTAGCCCTGTTCACACTGGGCTCCCCCAAGACTTGAACACTCACAAATGATGGCATGAAAGTAGGTGATAACCCGTGATGAGTGATGACCATAGAGCGGTAACACTGAGGTAGATCGTAGATAAAGCAATTGATATTGCCAGCGCAATTAAGAGCGCTTCCCAAGGAGGGTAGTCCGTGGGTCACAGATCCAAACCACCTTTTCACTTTCTGTTGTTATTGTTGTTGTTGTTGAGACCCAGACCGTCCGACCTACCAGAAAGGTGTAAGGTAACTGTATGGACGGCCGGGAAGTGCCACCCAATTTAGACCGGAACCCAGTGGGGGAGGCATCCACAGGGACCGTACCCTCCTTCCCCTACCACCAACCTCTCGGAAGGACTTACGGACCCACATGTTTAACGTGATCGTACTCCGCATGAACACGGCGGCATTTGTGGCAGCGTGCAAATCTAGCGCGCAAACCACGGGGATACCGCACCCGAGATGGCCAACAGCACGCGGCGTTCCGAGGTGGTCACCCACCAAGCACTAACCGCGCCCGATGCTGCTTCACTTCGGTGATCTAACGAGAACCGGTGTTTTCAGCACGGTACGGCCGTTGGCCCTCTGTTGTTATTGTGTGGAAGTTGTCCAAATATGAGGCACGTCCCTGCGATGTCAGGCAATTCTGCACAAATTTAAAACATACTCCCGGCGACCGTGGGATACGGGCGCCCAAGCATTGGGGCCCCGATCCACGGATCTTTTCCGGCGAAAAGCACACCACCTACCACAGTGCCGGTCAGCAATCGAATGTCCGGCAACACGCTTGCCTTCCCAGGAGACGCCAAACTTGGCGAGCGAAACTCTGCGCTTCGCGCCGAGCGTCCACGCATGCACTTGCGGAAATAAAACGCTGTTATGCCAAGAATCAGAAAAAGATCACTTCTCCTAATGCGGCAACCCGCCGCACAGCAACCCACCGGATGTGATGGCACCCCAAATGCAGCTGTGAGGGGGAAAACTGATAAGTCCACTTTTCTCTTAAAAAAATGCATCTTTTCTGCAAACTCGTGAATGAAGTGAATTGAAGTTAAAACACAAGAGCAGGAAGCCAAAAGATTAACAAAGGATATTTTAACGTTTAAGGATGCATTGCGTATAATTTTGAATAATAAAACAAAGAAAAGATAACAAATTACGTTAAAGGGGAAATAAATCGCCGAAATATTCCAAAACAACAAATAAATTTTGAATTTTGAAGGGAAAGGGGAAAATAATGAATTTTAAGCTATTACAAATTTTGAACTATTACTTAAATTTAGAGCTGTCAAATCTCGGCATAACATATCATTTTAATCAGAAAAATATTATATTTCAAATAAAGAAAACCGCAACAAAATATTTTAAACCGTTCTAGAGATAGAGCTTTTTAAAATTTTGCTGAAAATTGCAAGTGAGAAATGGCACCCGAGGCACCATCTTTGGCGGCCTGTATCTCAGGCCAGGAATTTTTTTGAACAAAACAAAAAAATACGGGTTTCTTACTTTTTCCTGAATTTTAACATATGTTAAATTCAAAAACATCTGAGACTATGAATGTAAGATTTTTTTCTTTGCCTGCCTGAATTGATATGGACTTAGCCCAAAGGATTCTTATAAACTTTCAAATTCCATCCCAGTCAGGACATGGGTGCAGATAAATAGGACAAATATTCTTTGACTCAAAGAATGAAGATTATGAAAATTAATATATATCATTCATTACACTCTATTATAAAACTATATTTTTCTGTCCTAAATATTCACCGTGTTATACATTTGAGTTTCATAAATTGTTCTGTTGAAATTTATTAGTAATATTTTTACCTGTGGGATAAAGATCTTTGTTACTAAAACAGCATGAAACGAAAACCGGATGTGGGCAACATGATATACCCATATTGTATTCATTTCATCATATATTCTGTAATGTATCAATTTAAGTTTTATCACAAAAAATAATACAAAATGATATTTATTTGAAATTATATCTAATTCGTAGTTTTAATGTATCCATTTTTTCACTTGTTGATTTTGCACATTTTACAATGTCGCAAGTTTCCCAAAATTCTAAAAATATGACATATCTCAAGAATTGTTTGCCTAAAAGTAATGGGGTTGGTTTTATTCATTTTGTCATCAAAATTTATGTACCAAACAAGCATTTAAGCATATTTAGTCTTATTTCAGACAAAAATATGCTTAAATGCTTGTTTCATCTTATTTCAGACTTTTGTAAATCCAAATTTTACCCAAAATCTAATCAGCGCCAGAGTAATGCATAAGTGACTTAACTACTAAATTTCATGAAATTTTGGCAGATAGTTTTTTTATCTAGATAGACAAACATAAACATGCACAGAGACATCATGCTAAAAATAGTGGATCCATATTTTACAATGCCCAAAATGTGTAAATATGTCGAAAAACTCAATTCCATTTGAGACTCTTTACTAATACTTCACCATGTCATCAACCAGTTCAATGAGCATGTTCTTCAGGACCAGACAATGTCAGCAACCAGACAAAATGAGCATGTTCTTCAGGATCCGAGAAAATGTCATTCCAGTAAAAGCAGGAAACAATTACTTAGTGACTGATTTGTCTCTTTTATTCTTAAATAGAAAGCATGTTTTCATACAAAATGGTTGATATTACCATTACATTTTTGTATTGTACTAATAAAAATGTTTATCCACAGCTAATAAGATGTTCTTCCCAATATGCTGCAAACCCAGTATGTGTGCATGATGATTTTCGAAAGGAATAAAGCATGGAAATTCTGTCAAAAGTATTTTCAGAGGGATAAAAACTAGATGGAGAAATGTTTCCAAAGTTTCCATCTTGTTTTCTTTTCTAATAATCTATAATACTTTGATGCTTACATATATATCTGTAATGCTTAAATTTGGAGAGGATTCATGCTGATATATTCACAGTTTTAAAGAAACTTTGTTTTAACATAGAAGCAATTACAGCCAGTGGTACGCAATGGCTGTGGTGAGACATGCTGCAACCCCTCGATTCAGTTATCAAAGTCGATTTGATATAATACATAATATACAGCAATACTTCCAAAAGGGATTGTTCTAGAAGATTCAAAAAGCTTTGTTAAAGAGATTTTATGAAATAGTGAAGAGGTTTCTCAGGCTATTTGCTGGGAAATTATATAAAGGATAGTCACCAGCACTTTTAAACAAGGAAGTTTACAAATTATAGTTGCTCAAAGGCTGAGAATTACATAAGATCAGCATATTTCACAAAGAGAGTATATTATAGGGGTCAGAAAGATGTATCATGTTGCAGATGTACATGAAAATTTGAAAAAGTTTAGACAAGACTCTTAAAAAATTATGAGAGTAATGTCCCTAGTAGCATGCCAGTATTGGTCCAATATTATACATTGAGGTATTTCATAGGAAATATTTCTAATGTAATACCAATATTGGGAATACATTTTCTGTTATAAGTGACTAGATATTGGCATTACGATATTATGCTACTGTTGACTTTGTATTGTTGGAAATATTTTCTATATTTGGAATATTTTGGCAATCAATACTAGCTAAATATTGGGTGTATATCGGTATGCCAATATTGGATATTAATAGCCAGCCAGTATTGAGCCAATATTATCAAAATGCCCTTATTTTCATATTGTCCCAATATTGGATTTATATTGGTTGCCAATATTCATGCTACTTGGGGTATTGGGGTTAATTAGGTTTAGGATACGTTTGTAACCTGAAAATGTAAATTTTGAATAACTGTTCATTTTTTAAAAGGGGCAAATTTATAGGGGAGGTTAAAAATTTTGTATCATATATCATCTGATTTAAAAGAAAAATATTTATAATTTTTTATGCATTTACAAGGAGGAATTTTTATATTTATATCCAGATTAAATGAACAGAGCACATCTGTGGTAAACTGCCCTGCAGATTAAATAACTCTTCCTTGATATAAACGCTATTCAGTTGCCAAAAGTTTTAATTCCTGAGCTTATTTAACTAATTAATATCAAATACCATATAAAATTATTTTCCAATCTACAAAAATCTACTATAAATTAAAAACTAAGCTAATTCAAGAATCTAAAATTTAGTGATGAAGCAATTAAAATTAGGACTGTGCTGATTAATAGGTTAAATGAAGTCATTAAGCCTTAGTTACGATTAAAAATTTTGGTTGATACCCACAAAGTGAAGAAAAAACATTTGTGAAAATGTCCTATAGTTTGGAAAGGAAATAAAAAATGCTACTCAACTTGAAAAGATACAAAGGGATATGTAAAAAATGCATAGAAAGCTGTGTTTCGATTCTGTGTGCAGTGATACTTTTGCTAAAAATTTTGAAAATTTATATGCGCCTTTCAGATTGAACTTAATATGTATAAAGAACTGGTGGAGTTGGACGATGACTCCTCACTTGGTGCAAACTGCAGTAACATACTGTATCCAACATTATTGAGCCTTATAACCTTGCTCATGAGGTAAAACATATTCTATGTTTAACTGCTACTTCAACACCATTAAAATGAGTATTCAGTAGCGCAAGATTTAGAGTCACTCAATTTAGATTGTTTAGGAGTAGAAAATGGTAAACTTGCTTCTTTCTCTATGAGACTGGTTAAAGGGAAATATACAGGGTATCCAGTGCTTCAGTGACCAATGGCTATTTTCTCAACCGTTAGTCACACAGAGATATACTTCCAATTTAAAAAAATGTTTTAAATTTTAAAATTTATTATCTTAGAAACAGTTTAAATCATTAAATGCATTTCTGAAAGAAATACGAAATATAAATTCTTATACAGTCCCCCGGTCCTACCAGTTATATTTAGGAAAATCATCCTCATACAATTTCATACAAAATAAAAAAAAATCATCCTTTTACAACCAAAATTCACTGACTTATAGCTGCTTAAAGTTGGAGCACTTTTTGTGCTGAGAAATGGGGGTTATACACAAATAATTGGAGAGACAAATATTTCGCAGCAATTTCTTTTTTTTTTGTAGCAATATACATTACACTAACTAAACAATATTAAAGTTATAATTATTTGTAACACATAAAACAATATCAAAAATATTAGATAAAAAGCTTTGCTTCATTCTCTACATTGTTAGCAAATGCAATCGAAACATAATACTTTTAATACAGAATTTCAATATTTATACTGTCCCTTAAAGGTTTGCCTGAAACGGGACATTTTTATGTGTGGAAAAACGATCTAAGTTATAAAGTTTAATGCTTCATAACTCTGTGAATTTTGGTGTAAAAGGATAATTTTTTTTTGCATGAAATTGTATGAGGATGATTTTCCTAAATATAACTGGTAGAACTGGGGGACCGTATAAAAATTTATATTTAGTATTTCTTTCAGAAATACACTTACTGATTTAAACTGTTTTTTAAGATAACAGATTTTAAAATTTAAAACATTTTTGCAATTGGAAGTATATCTCATCTCTGTGACTAACGGTTAAGGAAATAGCCATTGGCCACTGATGCACTGGACACCCTGTATATTCCAAAGATTTATGCCATTGTAATAAAATATATATTATAGGTACATAAGTTGGTTTTTATGTTCCACTAAAACGAATTATCTAGCTGGCCTGAACTAAAGTATCACTGTATAAAATTTAGTAGTTGTGGTTCACTTCAAGATTTTCTGTTACATGATGAATAGACACCGACATCTTCCTTTATTATTATAGATTACTTTTGTTAATTAAATTTTGGTTCCTTAATCTTTACATCAATATATGTATGATGTATATAATATAAAATTAACTTTTTTAAAACTATCCATGTAATTTTTAAGGCATTTATATTTATTTATAAATATATGAATATTTTTCACTTTAATAATGTTTATATATTTGAGTAATTTTTACAAAAAAAAAAAAAAAATACATGTGTTTAATTAAAAAGCTTTAGTTAACATTTTAAACTAATCGATTAAAAATCAAATTAATTGGTCAGTTAATTGATTAAATTTTTTTGATTAACCAATTTAAATTTTTAGTCAACCCACACCTTTAATTAAAATTATACTTCCATTTTTATTATTTAAATTTTATTCTTAACTCACTAATCATTATCTAATATGCAACATGTCTTGCAGCACCATCAAATCCTTTCACATCAAGTGAGTTGTGGAACCAGCCACAAAATACCAAAACTCAGTCTTTCCAGTCTGTTAACCCATTCCAAGCAGCTGCTGCTGACAGTACTCTTTCGTACTCGCAGCCTACTAGTAGTCAAGTGTATGCGCCATTTCCTATACCTATGGTAGGCAACAGCCCCAGTGATGAAAACATGCGCAATCAATTCAATGCCAACTTTGCTACTTTTACAAGCCAAGCTGTTACTAGTCCAACCAATGGTTACAGTACAAGCCAGCTCCTGATGCAGAATGGAGGATTTACATCGCCAATACCGAGTACAGGATCTTGGGGTATTCCATCCAACACACCCCAGTGGTCTTCTAGTCCACTTGGGCAAGGTGGATTGTTTACTAATGATAACAAGCCTGCAGAGACAGCTCAACATGCGGATTGGATTCAGAACCCAGTAAACCCCTTTATGGTAAGTGAATTTAGTTTTTGTTACTTTTCGTATTATTTTAATATAAAACTTGTTTATTTTAATATAAAACTTGTTTAATCTGAACTTGAAGGGGAATGCAAATATAGTTCAATTATCGAAATTCAAATTATTATTTTTGTATACATACATGCTATGTACCTACATATCTTGATAAGAATTTTTTAAATGTCTTATTTTCCCACATTACTGCATAATTAGTTATAATATCATATATTTTAATGGTTATACAATGAAACTTAGATAATTCGAAGTCAAAGTGAACAGAAACAAAAAATCAAATTTAACATAATTTGAAGTTATTTAAAGATACAATTTTGCTTAAATACAATGAGCGTCACTTAAAATCATTTGATATTTTTTTGCTTTGTATTTATTGTTCTATTTTCCATTTATAAATTAATGTTCTTATTTGGTCATTAAAATCAAAATATATTCAATCAATGTTCTGTTGATATTTACAAATTTTCTTTCCTCTGACATTGCAGCATTACTGTTTTGAGCTTGTTTACCATTTAAGCACAGGATAATTAGACTCACTTAATCATTTCCTTTGCCTTTTTCTAAAATTAATTAACTTTCAAATGAGCTAAAATTATACTTTTATTTGTCAAAGGACCAGCAGACAACATAACCATTTTTTTTTTTTTTTTTTTTTTTTTAATAGATGGAATAAATATGTAGAAATGCAGGCAAACATTGATAATAGTTACAAATGCAAATTTATAATAAATATTTAAACATTTGTCTGTGATCACGATACCAGTAGCAAAAGGGATAATCTGTTTAACAATTTTCATTTTTTCAGGTGTTGCAGTCTAACAACATGGGATTTCCAGTAGCCCCTCGAAGCAACTCCAGCAACCCCTTCCTATGACACTAGAATCGATGAACAAACAAGCACAGGTTTTTGCCATTTTGGAGTTGCCATAAGCTTTACGCTTTCTGGCTTATGGTACATCCTAGGATATTTTTAAGCACAATTCAACTAAAAAGAGATTGTTCTGCTATAGTTTATGTAATAGAGTGAACAACAGTGAGAGGACTATTGAGATATGTGGAATTTGTGTGAATATGTACAGAAAATATACTATATGTATAAAATACACACAATATATAAATAAGTATATATTAGTAGTACAAGGCTTCGTGCATTCTAGTCTAAGTTGTTTCTTAAGTTTAATCCTTTAAGTTATAGATTTTAGAAGTCAGAGTATTTAAATAGTAAAATTTTGATAAGCTATTTTTTATGTTTCAGCAAAAATTTAAACCTGTTTAATATTTCTATAGTTGCATTTATTCAAATTTTATTTCCTTTATTTGAATTTACCAAATATGATTATGTACCTGAAAATATGAAGTGTTAGAAATATATATATTTATTACATTTTACATGTAGTTTAATATTTATAATTAAGTTGTTACTAAACTACTTTGAGTATATTTAGTCTATCTATTCTTTATTTTTATAGGAAGTCTTATATCAGCAGCAAAATTGGTAATTGCTTCAATTAAATTTTCAGAGTATGCCTAAAAAGTTATCTTATAAAGTAATTAATGTAGTTAAGATATAGATCCTTTCTCTATTAAAAATGCTGCTACTGAATCTTGATTTCTTTCCTTATGACAGTTATTTTTATTGCTTATAATTTTAGTTTTGTTATATTTGTTATGTTAAATTATACAAAAACTGTAAATGCTATCATGTATAAAATAAAGCTAATCATTCGATTTATTTTGCTAAAAAAAAATAGTATTTTTTTTTAGTGTGTTGAAACATTATCTACACAAAAAGATACTTTATCAACTCCTAACTGTATGGAACCGATGTGGTATAACTTATGCTGGGTAGTAATTGAGTTGAAGTCATTGATGTACTCCAAACAGTAAGTGTAACAATTATAATGTGCTTTAACATAAGTATTTTTGCTTAAATGCTAAATGTTTGAAACTATTACATTATGGGGGCTTTTTCTAGTTTTTACACTCTGAACTGCTGCAAATGAAGATAATTAGGGCATACACTCTTAATAAGTTTCAAAGGTGAATTTTATCTAAATATTGCTCTCACAAATTCACCAGCCATTGTATGCTTTAACATCAATAGTGTATTGGCTTTAACGTACAGTAATAAGGAATCCTCATCTTGAGATCCCAGAAATATAAGGTTGAATGATGAGACAAGAGGCATGTAGTATGTGAGCCAGCTTGGAAGAATTCCTTTCATTATTTAAAATTTGCACACCATGCATGCAAGAGTTAAATATAGTTTTTACATACAGCGTGTTGCTACAACTTATTTAACAGATTCAATGGATGAAACTGGTCCCTCTAATGAAAATGTTTAGCATTTGGGTACATGTCAATTATAATTTTTGTCAATTATTTTCTATGATCACAGTTTTAAATAATTACATTAGGCAGCATGTCTAAAATCTAGATATAAAATTATTTAAATCTTTATTCACACTAAAAAATATTTTAAAACATATTTACAAAGCCCGAATACTTTTGGGTGTAAAACGCTCATCATCATAAGCATATGACTGAATAAGATGCATTGTGCTTTTTAAAACATATTTACAAAACCTGAGAGCTTTCGGGCATGAAATGCCCATTATCAGAGCCACATGACTGAAGATATATTGTGCTATAATTATTTTATACAATAATTTTGTCCTGATTTTCGATAAAACCTTTCCCTTTAACTAATTCTAATAATCCCCATAATATTTTGCTTTTTGAATATCTGTATATATATTTATCATGATTCTATCTATAATTTTGACCTGATTCAAAATCTGTTTTGCCGCACATCTCACTCTTGATTCTTTGAAGGTGTCTTTAGAATCTTTATCTGCATATTTAAACATCTAAATATGTTTATTTAATAATATTTTATTTCTGATGTGTCATGTTAATATTATTTTATTAATTCCTCTGTATTTCCTTGTACTATTCGACCATTGATAATATGCAAATTTTGTTCACGGTTTGGCTGTATATAAAAAGTACAATGTATCTTTTTCAGTCATATGCCTCTGATGATGGACGTTTCATGCTCAAAAGTGCTCAGGCTTTGTAAATATATTTTAAAACGTCCTTTAGTGTGAATAAAGCTTTTAATTTTTAAAGTAATTTATATCACGGTCTTAATTTTATGTTCATCAGTCCTTTTTATTTTTGGAGTACCAATTATAAAGCTAAATTAATGCATTTGCTGGTTGATAGATAAATGCTCACTTAACTTAATCATAGTAAAAAACTCAAAAGTTTCAAATTTTGATTTTTGTATCCTCTGAAGAAGGGGTGTGATATTGAAATTTTTTTTAAAAATATTTGTTAATCAAAATTTGTGACAGGAAATTTTGCAAAAATGAGATTTATTCTAATTTTGAGCATATATTAGTTAAGCTTTAGACTAAATAAAGCTGTTCCTTTAATGTTGTCTCGTTTAAGTAATCATAACTTGTTCCAGCTAAAAGCTTGATTAACTTTTATGTTCCAGAGTTTAGAATAACATACTGCATTTCAAAACTTTTGACAGAACAATATCAGGGCTCATAATTTTGAGGTCATTGTGAATTACTTTAAATAGTTTTGTTTTTATAGCTTAAAATTCTCAGTTTAAGATTATTATGTTGCATAAAATTTATGGGACACATAGTATGAATGAATGCAATTATCTTAACTCTTTAAGGACAACATGATGCATAGGATTTTATCAAAACATTTTTATTTGAATCATAGATAGTAGCTGGGTTATGATTTGATCCAACGCACATAGTTTTGTAATGTAAACAAACAACATTTATGATTACAGATTCCATATGTGGGATGATTTACTGTAAGTTCCTGCCCTCAATATTTAAAATTTTTATTTTGAAATGGGGAAATTTTTCGTTCCAAGTTCTTATGTAGTTAGAGGTCTCAATTAAGGTCTATGGCAAGGTTTTACTAAAATAGGAACAATGGCGAAGTGAACATGTTTCTCTACTGTTCATGAGTTCAGTTAAATTGCAAATATACAGGCTAATAATAAGAGCTCAGATGACAGTAAAAATTCACGAAGTTTTTGCTGAGCTCAAAATATATGTGGACGAAAATATTTTTCTATTACCTGCTAATGATAATAGTGCTTTGTAAATAAAAATCTTTTCCAGATCAAAATTTATGGCCCAAGCCTATATCAAACCCTTAATTTAGCAAAGGATTCAGGTCAGGTCCAAGCCTGGATTAAATTTGAAAATCAGGAGTGGTCCAATTAAATTAAATAATTAGGTTCAACCCTAATTAAGCAAGAGGTGAATTTAATGTAGATAAATCAGTGTTGAGTACATCTACTCAAGGAGTTTGTGTTATAAATACAGTTGTGGATTTATCCACAAAAAGGTTTTAAATTAATAAATAACTGCTCAAAACAAGCAATAATTTACATGATAAAAAAAGTAAAATGTTTGTATCTAAATAAGTTAAATGTTTTTTAACACAAGTCTGCTCCACTAAAATTTGTAAATTCAAGCTCGCCCCGTGAGCCTAGTTAAGCCTCTACTATATATGATGCACTGCCAAGAAATTTATTTATTCTAACATCACAGATAAATAATGCTATGTTATTCAATTTTACGAAGGTGACCTATTTATGTATACTTTTGGATAACCAATTTTCGATACAAGAACTTGTTTGATATTTATTTTTCTTTTGAGGAATGATAATAGAATGGTAAAGAGTTAAATTAATTGTGTAGTAAAAAATCGGAGCATTATTTAAAGGAATTATCCCTGTAAATAAAATATTTTAAATACATGTACATATAATGTTTATAGCTGCAAAAACCTCTACCATATCAAAACTAATTAAATAGTTTCAACATTTAGTTTGGTGTTTCACTATAGTGTTTTTAGCATATATAATAAACTCCTACTTTACATTTTTTAATGAAAAGATGGATGTGGTAATGGAGTCCTGCTTGTTACGTACATTTAAATAATGCTTCAGGAGTAAAATCAATATGCTTTTATTTCAGCATTAAGAAAATTATACATGCAAGAGGCAGAGCCTGAGTTTAGGTACATTATTTTCATTTATTACTTAGGAATACATAAAAAATGCACACAAGTAATCAACCAAAATAAGCTAGACAATGATGTTAATAAAAAATTAGTTATAAACAATTAAAATTTAGATAAAAATCAGTTTGATTGCAATGATCTATGTTCTTCACTCTGAATACAAAGTTATTAAATTTTCAAGATAAATTGAAAAAAATTACTTATAAAACTTCTGTATTAAATACTTTAGAACAAATTTATTGTTTGTTATACATAATGGCACTATTATTGTATATTTGTGTGTCTTTACAAGAAACTTTTGGATAGTTTAATATTTTTCTGGGTATTCATATATTTACACCAAGTTAACTTATTCTGCTGTTGTATGGAAATCTATATTAGGTGTTAAATGGAATGCCCAGAATAGTTTCTTATAAGAACTTAACCTTTATACAGCTGAAAAATGAATTTTTAAAATTAAAAAAATACCTTATTGATAAACATGTATGTACGAAAACATTGCACTGAGAGTTAGCTGCTTGTGAGAAATGAGTATGGCACAGTACAAACAATGGATCTATTTTGGTTAAAACAAATCTTTAAATAGTGGACTCGAGTTGAATGTTATATGTTATTAGAGCATGAAAAGTATGGAACGACCAGCCTTAAAAATGAATGAAAAATTTCATTTATTTCATGAAGAAAACTTCCATGCATTTTAAAAGTCGTTTAAACCAAATTGAAAATTTACAATTATGAAGGACTATTAGGAAGAGCTAAACTCTTAACATGTTATTTTGTAAGTTCATGTATGTTCAAAATACACTCATTGCCATAAAAATTTGTGCACCAAGAAGTAATTGTGGGATTGTAACAAAACTTGGCATGAAGGTATGTGTCAGGCAGATATGCAACTGATTAAAAATACAGCATGATTGTGCAATGCCATTAGAGGGCATTAAACTTCGTTCTTCCTGATGCAGAAAAAAGATATGCAGAGGTTTTTTACCTGTACTTAATCTGTTGCAAAGGGAAGCTTTTTCATTAAGGATGCTGTTACGTCGCCATCAAAGACAATATGATCAGCTGTAGAGTTCAAGAGGGGAAGAATCATCGGGATGATGGAAGCTGGATGGTCAGCTCGGCCAGTAGCCTGCAACCTAGGCCATTCTGACTTTACTGTGAGGTGTTGGGACTAGTGGACAAGAGAGAGGTCGCAACACGGTGGCCAAGCTCAGGACACCCTTAGCAGACCAATAGCCGAGAAAACCGTCACATGCACAGCGCAAACTGCATCATTGTCTGCCATCCGGACACAGGCAGCACCTTCACTACAGGCCCCTGGGCTGTCCGTACCATCACTAGGCACCTGGCTGAAGAACATTTCGTATCCACGGAACCATGACAGTCCAGCAGTATATTCGTGACATCCTTCAGTCACATGTGTTGCCACTCATGGCAGGGCTTCCAGGAGGCATTTTTTTCAACAGGGCATTGTGTACCTGCCAACTTTTATGAATTTTTCATAATTTTTACAAAAATTCTCTTCTTTTACGATTTCATGCGCGTAATCTATTTCTTTACGATTTTTAATATTTTTTCTTAATTATGCCTAAAAATCACGCCGATCTGGCGATTTATCGCAAATTTATATTTTTGTGCCAAAAAGTCGCCAAGCATTTGGGTTGTATTCTGTTTTTGTCATGTGCCCATTGGAGGAAAAATTTTCTCTTATACCACGGTGCATTTAGCAGCGAGGAGAGAACTGATCTGCATCATTGGATAATCCCATTTTCTAGGTGGGAGGGCAAGGCAGGAAGAGTGTGCTCGTAGAAGAGTTTCATGTAAACGTGTTCTCGGGTGATCTGTTTTGCGACTGGTTTCAGTGTTGCGTTGTATTAAGCATTGCACATGTTCAGATAAAATTTAAGTTCGTTATTTAATTGTCAAAATGAGTAAAAAACTGTATTGTCAGTATTTTAGACCGGTATATAAAAAGGAATTCCTGTGTATTAGAGTCGCATAAAGGAAATACATACGCGTTTTGCAACGTGTGTGTGTGTGACTTCATGATCACTCATGGCAGAAGGAACAAGATTATGAAGCATGTGAAATCAAAAAACATGAATCAAATGTAGGTAACTTTGGTACAAAATACTAAAATCAACAATTTTTTTCAAAAATCTACTAACTCAGAAGTTGGCGTTATTGGTGCAGTGTTTGTTTACAGAATTTTTGATCGAACACAATCTTGCCCCGAGTGCTGCTCTTTTGTTCCGGAAGATGTTTTCTGATTCCAATCTTGCTAAAAGTATGCTTGTGGTAGAACCAAAACTTCTGCCATTTTCAGTGAAATGGCAAATGTCCACCAAAAAGATCTAGTAAGTGTTTTACAAATGCTTTCTGCCTAGCTGTTGATAGTAGCAATGAAAATGATTCGAAGTTGTACCCAATTGTTGTTACTTATTTTAATGAGGCAAATGATAAAATTAAAAGTGCTGTTTTATGTCTTCCAAATTTGAATGGAGACTCAACTGGAGAGAATATTTTAAAAATGATTATTGATGAATTTAAATTAAATATTCCAATTTCAAATTATGTTGCTTTTGGTGCAGATAATGCTGCTGTTATGGTTGGCCATCAAAAAGACATGGCCACCTTTCTGAAACAGCACCAAAATGAATCAATTATTATGGGTTGCTCTTGCCATTTGATAAATTTAGCAGCGGAGAAAGCAGCTGCTACACTACCAGTAAATATTGATAAAATTTTAGTGGATGTGTTCTATTATCTATAAAAAAGTGCCAAACGAAAAGAAAGTTTTAAAAAGTTCCAGTATCTCCATGGGGAAGAAACAAGAAAAATTTTGAAGCATGTGTGTACGAGATGGCTATCCTTTAGTAGGCATTAGAGAGGCTAATGAAACAGTGGGAGCCACTTTTTTTTTTCATGCAGAAGTGAAGTTAAATGGTAAAGTGAAATGTTTGATTAAAGGTAAAAAAAGCCAGAACGAAGGACCTGATTTCAAAAGAGTGAAGTTGAGTGAAGAAATCCCGAAAAAGTCAAATAATGAGGTATCAGTATTTTCTGTAGAAGAGAGGGTTTTTATTTTATCTCCTCTGACCTAAACAAAACTTACTGCAGTTTTTTATTATACACAGTTTGATTTCGAAGAAATAAATATTCAACTGCAATCTGTATCTCCAAAGATACAAATTCTGAAGAAAATCCTTGAGGAATTGTTGAAAGGGCTTCTTATTAAGTTTGTTAAGCCTTTTGTAATAAAGAAATTCAAAGATCTGATAGAAATTCTTTACCATCATTTGGAAAATCAAAAAGAAGATAGTGATTTGGTTGTTGGGGTCAATACTTACAATCTACTAAAAAAATTAGAAAATAGAGAGAAAAAGGAATTTTTTGCAGCAGTCCGACAATATTTTAAATCGGTGTGTGACTATATCATAAAAAAATTCCTGTTGAAAAGTGAGGTATTACTTCATGTAGAAATTTCTAATGTAAAAGAAATTGATCATTATTCTTTTAATAGTATTAGACATTTTGTGGAGAAATTCCCATTTCTACTCACAGTTCGAGATGGAGAGAACAATGATGTGGCATGGAATGAGTTGCAAAAACAATTTACAGCACTCCAGTGTGAGGAGTTGATACAGTCTGAAGATGCTGGGTATCAATGCGTTAATTGGTTTCATAGGAAAGATATATACTGTGAGTGGAATTTGTAAATATGATAGGATTTCTAAAGTTTTAAGAGCCATACTAACTATTCCTCACAGCAATGCAGAATGTGAACGTATTTTTAGTACGTACTGTAAAAAAGAATAAGACTCAGTTCTGATCTTCTATGATGACAAAAAGAAGAATTTTACAATCAAAATATTTTGATTGTAAAATTTAAACAGGATAACAAGTGTCATGAAACAGAATTTTCTAAATCCTTTTTAGTAAAAGTGAAAAAGGCTACTGTAAACATGTTATCAAAATAAAATTCATTTGGTTAACTTTTCATGTTTTTGTCAGGTAGGCTGAAAAGGTTTTTTCTCTTAAAAATGTTATAAATAATATTTATACAGAATGTAAAAAGTAAAGGGTGAAGGATACAATGTAAATAAAGTACTAATGTATTAAATGAACATGCATACAACTGTTTCCAAGAGATCTCAAAACAGCTGTGTGTTTCACATATTTGTGCATTATTTACATTGTGTCCTTTGAAAATCAGATTTATGTCGATATGTTCTGTAAAACTCATTTTAAGCACTATTCTGTTTTTTTTTCGAAAATCTTCTGATATTTACTCCAAATAAGTTAGCAGATATGGCATTGCTCGGCCACACACAGTAAGGGTGTCATAGGAATGCCTTCGCCACATTACCACCCTTCCCTGGTCTGCCCGATCCCCAGATTTGTCACCGATCGAGCATATCTGGGATCACTTGGGATGGCAAGTTGGACAGCCTACAAGTTGGGCTGAACTAGAGTCATGCTTATAATAACTATGGAATGAGTTGATGCAGGACACCATATGAGACTTGTACGTCTCAATGCCCTGCCCGTATCGTGTATTCACGCTAGAGGTGGCCTAACAGGGTACTAGAACCTCCATTCATTTGTAGTTTTTCCTGTAATAAATGATCCTTTTGCTTTGATTTTGTATCACTTATATCAATGTTACACTCACATATATAAAATTTCATTCAATTCTGAGAACTCTTTCTTGGTGTGCAAATTTTTATAGCAATGAGTGTATATGAAATGATACATGTTATTAATTTCTGACTACATGCCCACCATTGAAATTCGACTATATATTGTTTACTTGAAATACAACAAAACTAATCAAGGATATTTTACATAAGAATATTTTTAAATGTTGATATTGAAAATTTACTACAAATACAAAAACTGGTAGAAGCAATTACTTTTTACAACATAAAATGAGATTTAAAGGTACAGACAAAATAGAATATATTTGGCACATAATTGACAACTTTCATAGTACAGTAAAGAACTTTTCTTTAGTTACAAGTGGCAAAAATCTATTATGGCATGTTTCCATCATAAATACTAATTTGGAAATGAAGTCAAACAATTATATATTTAACAAAATGGCATTAAAACATTAGAAATGGCAAGGTTAAACTTTTGTCAAGCTTAACTAATGAAGACATGTTAAACTAAATCTTGTCTAATTATAAATATTGAAAATAATTGTCATGCAAATTAAATCCATTTTTTAAAGCAATCCCAAGATTCACATGTATTTGAAGCATTTCAAAGTGACTTCACTAATGACAATATTTAATTTTTCTAGATCATAAATGTAATTTGTATTACAAACACACACTTTTAACTCTTTCGCAATGGCGGCATTCCCGAGCTGTCGCGGCCCAAAAGACGGAGCGCTTCGCTTCCGAACTAGTCCCAAAGGACGGCACATTTTTTGCGCTAAGCCTAACTAAAAAAAAATTCACTAAAAATCATCTATTCAACACAGAAATCTACTTTTTTCAGGAATAAAAGAAATATTTATTTTCTATTTGATGTATATTTTTCATACAAATCTGAATACAAAATACTCATTAGTTGCTCCCATTCTTTTATCCGAAATAAACGAATAATTTCACTGCTTCTAAAACCCAAACAAAAAAAAATACTCTCTTATATTCCTATGATTCACCAACGAAATCATAACGTTGAAATAAAAATAAAACCCGAAACTCAATCATAAAATTGTTGATGCTGTGAGAATTGCTCTGTCTGTTTATATTACAAAATCATGTTTCACCGCTCCAAATGGAGAAATAATTAATTCGATTCTCCTCCTGCCAAGGTCATGCCTCTGCAAAATACATTGAAGTTAGTTCCACGGACATTTAAACGCCATCTAGTACACAAATTAAAATGTTCCACATGAAGGCATGCATGCGTGCCACTCTCCGTTTACGGTAAAGTTTCCTCCGTCATGAGTGTGTGCCGTCCGTCCTTGAATGCAACTTCGCAGCCAGCACGCGGGCATGCCGATCATCGCGAAAGGATTAACAACTAAAACTGGTTCCCAACCCCTTGGTCATGAGGCATATTTTGTAAGTCACTAAATGCATCAATGCAGGGATGTTCAATACCCTATACGGATTTGGGGGCACCTTTGTGAACAGCTCAATAGAAGTGTTTTAACAAACTATTCTGTTTTTTAACTTGTATCCCTTGATTTTTTCACCAATATAAAAGATACATATAAAAATAAAAATATCAAAACAAAACCAAATTACATTTTAATATTTTGAGCAGGATGAGAGCAAATGCGATAAAAAATAAGTAAAACCATTTAGAAGCTGTTTGCAGCTGTAGGAGCACATTTAACATTATTGTTGAGGCCGTGTGTCTACAGGTCAAAACAAAATGTTTCCGAACAAATGTTCGATGCTATGGACATGATCAACAGATAAAACAAATGTTTCATATATATATATATAAATGCAAATTTTAGTAGCCATGATTGATTTGTTTTTAAAATTACTTGCATCAAACATTTGCATGGAGGTTTTCATCAGACAAATGTTTCATGTTCAACGAGTAAATATTTTGGTTTGGAATAGTGTTTCGCTTTGTGGACACCAATTTACATTAGATTGTCAGACAAATGTGTTTTAAAATCTTAGGTTGTGAGGGGGAAAGGTTGAGAACCATTATATTAAAAAATCACTTAAATGTGTAAATGTGTGTAGAAAATAGTCCAGATGAAAAGTGCTATTAAAAGTGGGTACAAGTTTCAATTGTCATCTTCTTGAGTCACCACTGGACCAATGGTCACTGTGTGTTTTTACCATTAACTTGTACAGTACAACCTTGAAAATCCGGACGTTTTCTAAATTTTCGGTTTTTTCCCCCTTCCAGACTGACGAAGTCTCGGATTTAAAACAACAGGGTAAGATTATTTATATGGAATTATATTTTATAAACAAATACCGTTTTTTCCGGTCGACTTTTTGAACCCGGAAATGAAACGAAAGTTTAGATTGACTGCCGTAGATCGATAGGCTCGTAGTTGGAGCGTGAATTACGTTGTTAGCATTAATCACTCCTCCCCCTTATTCAAGTCACAACTCCCGATGAATTATTTCGCGTAAAATATACATCGTTATTTAAATACGGAATTTTTATTATCAAAATTTCCTTTTCTCATTATTGAAAAAGACATTTTTCTGAAACAATGTAATTTTTAATATTAAACACTATATAACATTATCGTAACATTTTATCACAGATCGTTCAATTAAATCTAAAAATCCTGTGAGTTCATATTAACGCTCACGGAAATTTATTTTGTTCACTTCGTAGTACGAATTTCATTCTTCAATGTATTCTGTTTTGTCTGCAGAATCTTCTCCCCCCTTCCGATATCCGACGATTTTTTCGTTCTCGTCGAACGTGTCAGCTTGAAATCGACTGTATATTTTGCCTTTTTTGTTTAGAAAGCCATATTTACATACTATAAATAGCAAATAAATAACTAAATAATATCGTATCGCACAGAACCGAGCAACAAGGTCATTAACACACAGACCTCTCAAAGTGGTCGGCTGCGTTTACAATTACGAACTAAGCAAATTCCTTTCTTCGCTTTCCCTGCCCCGCCACGTCACGGTGCAGCTGCAGCCTAGTAATGGCTCATCATAATTTAGAAAAATCATTGAGAGAAGAGATATTTTTCTTTTTTGGAAAAGATATTTATTTTATCTACTGCGATATTTTTTACTATTTGATTATTACTAATAAAGTTTTTACATTTTTCAGAGTCATCAGCCTTTTTAAACATAACATTATATAGATGCTAGAAAATAAATAAAACTTTCAAGTTCTTATTTTTTGTTTTTCGTTCGTTAATAGCGAAAACGGTTTAAACACATTTACACCTTTAAATATATCGTCAAAAGTGCTAATCTTCGATTTTTATTAAATCTCGGCACTTCATTAAATCTTCCGGTGCTTCATTAAATCTCGACAAAGCCGATATAACGTAAGTTCTGCACTGTGATGATGATGCAACAATCGTAAATAAATTGAGTGATGGCGAAATTCGCGATATGATATTAAATAAAAAAAATCAAAGTAGCGACGATAAATGTGGAGATGAAAAAATACGCATTGATAATCTTATGCAAACAATCGATCATGCAATTAAAGGTCTTGAACAAAGAAGCTTTATAACCGAGCAAAAATAATGTCTGTCCATCTACAGGATAAAGAAAACTGCTTTCCCATAAACCAAAATTAATGAAATAACAAATGTTAATTCAAATATTTAAACGAAATGATAAAATGTAATTTTATCATTTCGTTTCGTTCACACATTCTAAATTATTAATGTGTATATATTTTTTCAGAAATTTCTTTTGCCCTTTTTTAGATTAAATAATACGTTTTAATTGATTAACTTAACTTTTGCCATTATTTTTACTAAAAAGAGTGCTTTATAGTGTATTTAGTTAATATTAAATCTGAATTTTATTAAAATTCTATAATCCGGAAAAATCGAAAATCCGGGATCGGCAAAGTCCGGATTTTCGAGGTTATACTGTACCATCAGAAATAGCAAATTTAATTGAAAATTGCATTAAATATACCATGTTAATTAAGGGATTGCTATATTTCAGAAAAAATAAGCTAAAAAATCTATCAACTGTATTAAAATAATACAGTTGATTAATAAACAATATTCAATTTTAGTAATATAATATTTTGTTGCACAGCAAATATCTAGGATTTCACATGCAATATATATATGCAACAAGATTAGGACAGTCTAACAATATTTGCATATCCTTATGGCTACTTACCATAGATGCAAGTAGAAAAGGAACAAATTAACATTTTGATGCACAGTATTGCAGATTTAAATAGAATTAAAATGATTTTTATAAAATAAATTTAATTGTGTAAGAATTCATTAATGCTTTCAACATATGATAAACTGATAGTTGTGCAATAATTAACCAATTCATAATAGACATTTTTATGTACAACATATAATCTTGAAATAAGAACGATATTTGTACAAAAATTTTAAACATGTACTTTTGAGAAGTTTTAAGAATGCAACAACAGTAATCACTCATCTGTGAGGAAGGCACTTGAAAATTAAAATCTATTGCAACCCAAGCTTCATTTTAAATATATATTTATATGCACTTATACAGTGTCTGATTATTAAATTTTAACTCTCCCTTTTTACTTAACTATCAAGTTGTAAATGAGGTTAAAAGTAAAGCTAATTTATTAATGAAACAATAGTAACTCTTCCTGCATTGTCCTAATATTTGTTATATTATTAATTATTTACAATACAAGGACATTTAAAATTTTGATCACTAGAATTTACTTTTATGTATGTTAACTATTTTATGCTCAGATGAGAGTGGTCACACAAGGCTGTGGATATAATTACACATGGGACACATAGCCGAAAACCTAGGCTGTCCGACTCGTCCTAGGACATGAGCAGCCGTTTGGAGGCTCGGGGGACACATAGTCTGTAAACCTTAAGTTTAATTATAAAATACACTTTTACTTTTTCAATATAGTAATGTATTGTGATTGGGGTCAAAAATCAGATTCAGATTTGGATGGATTGATATGTTTTGAAGCATACCTGAATACATATTAGCCATTTTTTAGTGATCGCCGAGGACAATAATTCTTGAACAGACTGAACAATTCAAATAAAATTTGGCATGGTTATTTCAATTGATAACCATAAAAGGATAGTTGAATTTTAGTGAAATAAGGTTAATAGAAGGAAAGACTTCGAAATTTTGTACTTTTTGGAATAAATAAAATAAATTTATTGTTAACATATAATAGCCAGTAAATAGTCAATGTATATAATTTTTTACTTAAAAGTGAATATTAAAGATGCACCATTCTTAATCTATTGTACGTTTCTGATTTACAATGGAAAAATAAAGAACATTAAATATTCTTATTATAATCAAATGAGTAGATATTTTGCAAGTACTTTTAACCAAATATTATTTGACACCCTTACTTTGTAGTTATATATAAAGGAAAGTGAGATTTCTAATATCTTAGTTAATCTTGTTTAATTTAATGTAGTTTATTGCTTAAGGGAGAGCTTAAATACACAGAAACAGGTTGGATAGTAATGAATCACATCATGAACACAATTTCTAAAAGGGCACTAAAATAAGAAACTTCCTAATTATAACAACACAAATACATTGAATAAAATGGCACTTTGAGAGCTACCATTTCACTATCAATCAAAATGCATAATATGACAATGGAAAAAATGGCAATGACATTTGATTGTGATAATGAACAAGCACAATACATAACAAAACTTTACAAAACAATACAAAAAAAAAAAATTCATCCACATAACATGTTATACATTAAGGGGAAAACAAGGATCAGATTGACAGAAATGTTGACCATTATCAGAAGTATCAACATTTTTAGTTTGACAAGGCACATATTTAAAAAGGCACTGAAATGTAGATAAGTTGAGCAGTGAAATAATGGTGTCTTTTATATTTTGATAGAATATACCAAATTCAAAAATAATGGTGCAAGTATGGTGAAATACCATAGAATGTTATTTGTGATTTATGAATTAAAAGGTATGAATTTATAAGTTAATTTAAAAAGAAAGCTAGAGCTTTAGACCTGTCTTGAGACTCACACTGCAAGCTCAACTATTGATTATGTAGGAAAATGAAAATAAAATGATGTACTCTATTTTATCATATGCTTATTTTATTAGGCAAAAAATAAATTTTATATAATTCACTTGGTAACCTATAAGTATATATATATAATATATATATATAGCATATTGAATCAATATAAAACAGTAGTGAATTAATGTATTAAGAATAATTTATTGATAGTCTGACTCCATAATATTTAACAAAAATATACATGTATTAACAATATAAAAAAGATGAGGCACCATATACTTGTATTATTGAATTTAAGGTACATATCTCAAAATGGTAGAAAAAGGAGTGAACTCTCTTTCTAGTGCAAAATCAGAAAATCATTTCTATAAAAATCAAACACACAACTATATGATAGTTATTTAAATTTCAGGTTTATACACTAATCTGATTAAGTGATATTTTCCTGTTTTATATATAAAAGTGACTTTTGAGAAGAATGAGCCAAAAGTTTCTTATGGCAGAATGGCAAAAATGATCCAGTGAATGATGTACAAGAAATTTCAGTGCCATTCTTTCTTAGTCACCCACAAGTTGCATTTTTCTATTGTGGTGTACGATAAATATGAACCAAATGGGAATGCTGCAAATGTGCTCTGAACCATACATACACACACATATATATAAAAAACAATGAATTATATACTCTATAAAAAATAACAATGGATCGAACCTATATTTTATGAGAATTTATACTTTGATTAGACTGAGTCTATTTTTGATGCTAAGCTGGTTAATTGCACATCTTAAAATATTTACCTAATATCTGTTGTGCAACCCACTTCACTATATTATATTAGGAGCTCATATTCATATCAGCTATGTAACTTTAGAGCATGTTTTTTGAAAAGGTCAAGCTTTTTTTGCTTTAAATATTATTTTCACCATTAACAATACACAGGGCTCTCGAAACTCATTTAGAAATTAAATATTGGTGCTTAAGAAGAATCTTATTCTATTATTCTTCTTCTAGTTTTTTATGTATATGCAATCACATATTGCAAGAGAATACCAAAAGAAATAAGTAATTTTTAAATGGAAAAAATAAGTTATGAGATTCAATGAAAACTTTTTATGTTGATTGCTTAATGATAAAACTATGAAAATGACACATAGCAGGGTCTGTTTATGTACTCAACAGTGTACTTATTCTCTACTAATCAAATACTCAACCAATACCATATATCACAAATTTAGTTTGAATTACAACGTAAAGTAGATATTCAAAATAGCTACATATGAATCACGGGAGTTAAAAATAACAGTTAATAAATATATACAAATTGTACTGTTGTTATCACTAGTATTGCATTCTTAAAGAGAGTTCACTCCCACTTTCCTGTTTGTTCAAATCAGTCTCTGATATTGGTCAAAGAAGGCAGATTGACGCAAGATGATTGATAAAAATGAAGATGATAAAATGTGAATGATTAAAAAAGTGCATGATTCAACATTATTAAATACTGGCCAGGGAAATGGGATTCCAACCTGACCACAAAAACATGGCTCTATTCACAGCCACTTCATTACCGTTTCTTTGTTAGAGTTCAAAATTGCTTCAACATCCGACATGATATCAGGATTGAGTTCTTCCTGTAGAAGAGATAATTAAAATATAAAAATATTAAAGTATAAAAATATTTTTATTCTATATGCCTTTGTGTTATTATAAGGTTTATACTTAAATTTGAATATTAAATTTCTTGAGCTTTCTAGTTTTTCAGAAAAATATTTACAATCTTCCAAAGTCTGAATCCTTTGGGGTATCTCATTTTATTTATTGAAATAAATTTAAACTGGTAAAAAATGAATGGAAAAATTTGTCAATTAGTAAACAGGTCCAAGAAAAAAAAATTAAAAGAATTTTTTTTTTTCAAAAAGTAAGCAAAAAAAAAAAAAATAAAAAAAAAATTCTACAAATAAGGTTTCACCTTAATTACTTTTTTTTACATTTTTTATATATTGTCATATTTTAATTTTAATTTAACTAGTTGAAATATGCTTTTTAAATGGCACTATGTAAAGATAAATGATATATATTTTAAAAAATTTCATATTCAAAGAGATCACATACACATCAATATCAGGGTTCCCACTAAGTCAGGAAAAGAGTGGGAGAATTTCTCTCCTTCCAGAAAATTTTGGGAGAGATTTTCTGTCATAAGGAGAGAAACTTAAAATTTCATTTTTTATTTTACCATGCTAATTTAGAAGGTAATAAAAAAGAAAGCATTAACTATAACTCATATTCTTCGACATTTAAATTTTTTAATTCTTAAGACGAACATGCTTTTAACATTCTTTTTAAAAATTAATTAGGAGTCGTTCAAGTATTAAGTAAGTACATTTTTGGTAATTTTATACCTTCCCCCCCTCCCACTTGTTAGCAAAAATACTCAAATTCCTGACTTCCCCCATGCTTACGTTATGATTTTATTTGCTGACAAAAAATGTCTACATGGGTTATTTTATGTAAAATGACTCGCATGCGAATTTACGATTTTTTTGTCTGTAAACTGCAAAAGTCGAGGGCCAAATGTATTTACTTTATATTTTGATTTTTAAAATCATTTTATGATCAATTTTCATGCAGCAATAGCAATTAAAAACTTTAACGATTTTTGATCGCCGAAGGCGAATATCGACGAAAACTATTTCACTAGACAAATAGAATTAGGTAATAATTTTGGCTTGATGTTTGAAAATGGATTCTTTTTTTTTTTTGTATTTTTTACAAAATTTGTAGAACATAACGGTTGCATCCTCCTTTTGTTGAATCTCAAGCCAGTCATGTGATTTTAGCCATTTTGTTTGAAAAGTGTCTACTTTTTTCTTTTTGTTTTCAAAATAGCCCTTTATTTCATAAATAATACGTCTGTAAAATAATTTTTCTGTATAAAATGTGAAACAATTACAAACACTGTAGTCGATGCAAACAGATTGGAAAAGTGGGAAATATTTTTCAAATTAAACGAGGTATGCCGAGGATCGCGTACAAATGCAGATTTTCGTGATGCTGCTGCATAATTTCATTAATTAATAATACGGTAGAAAAATGGTTTGGTTTTTATTCTTTGTATATTAAACGAAATAATTATAAAAAAAATTCAGTAGATGCAAATATATTGTAAAAATGGCAAAAAGACATTCATTGGTCATCTCTCCTCAGAAACGGCGGGAATCGCCATATGCGAATGCCATTTTCTCAATCGCGGAGAAACAGATTTTTAGATGCAAGAAAGAAATGTCTCTGATAAAAAAATTCATTGCTTTGTTCAAATTTTGCACCATTTTTGGGGCATATATGGCCAATTTCACGACATTTTCGGGATTTTTGTAACCTGTAGACATACTGTGTACGGGGGACAGGATTTTTGTCCGTGGAAAGAAGAAAATTTCTCGAGCAAAACATAAAAAATACGGGAAGTACTCGGAAAGAGCATAATTCAAATCCGTGAAATAATCTCATAAAAAAAAAGCAAAATTTTATTTGATCGAATTTGTGACCCGCGCAAGCGAGGGAGACAGTTTTCTATAAAATATCTATAGTATAGTTTTCTATAAAATATCTCGCTAATTAGAAACACGTAGTACTTTTAGTGTACCCAAATCGCGATTGACTGCGATTCACACGTAGCTACGGAATCGCGGTCCACGACCGCGCGGCAATCGGCCCGCGATTCGCAACAACGAGGCGACTGATCGCGATGCAATCGGCCCGATCTACCAACAGCAGGCGTCGTGGGACTGAAAGGATTTTGAAGAAATTTAGGTAGCCAGAAATGGCGACTTACTGTAATAATTTTAGTCGCTAATGGCGTCCTGGCCACCGCGAATCTGCATCTCTAGTCATCGTATTCCTCTGTATCCAATTTGAAGGAAAAAATAATTTTAGGCCAGAACTAGAGAGAGAGGAATTCTCGCGCAGTCTAAATTTTTATGCGAGAATCTCGCGGGTTCGCGCTGAAATGGGACCCCTGAATATATGTCCTTCGGATGAGTCGGACGGTCTGGGTCTTCAACACATCAATATATAATTCAAACAATTATTTTGTACTGATTTGACAACTTTCACTTTATGCACTTTTTTTATATGTTAAAATTTTAAACCTTTGATGAGGAAATAATATTACTATGTAATATTACTTGAATAAAATCTATCAATCTTTTTCTGTATGAAACACGTAATAATTATCAATGTTAGTCGATGCAAATAGATTGCATAAGTAGAAAATATCTCCATAATTAAACAAAATATACGAGGATGACATATAAAGGCCGTTTTTTTGCAATATTGTTGTTGTTGTTGAGACCCAGACCATCCGATCTACCTGCAATACTGTTGTAAAATAACTCTTCATTTCATTAATAATATGTTTGAAAAATAGTTGTTTTTTGTATATAACGTGAAATAATTAAAAAAGTTTTTCAATCAAAGCATATTTACAAGTAAAAGTTACACATACGGCAGAAAATTTTCAATGGACAAAATGCGTAAAATCAAAAATACTCTATACTTGAATGTCATAGAAAAAATCTATCTAATTTAAATATTGCAATAAAATGAATTACATAATAAAGGAGGATTAAAGGGTATAATATTAAAAACAATGAAACAAATAACAAATATACATTAGAGAGAAAAATATAAGTATTATTAAATAAATATTTTTGAAGAATATTAAATATATTCTTCTATAAAGCACCCTCTAAAATATTTTTTTCTGTGTCAAACAGAAACAATTAACACTTCTTTAAGTCTTTAAGCAAGTTTTCCATTTTTTAAAAATTTATGTCCCTTAGCTCAATTTTACTTTCTTTGGCCGATTGGTGAAGGAAAGGCGTAGCACAAAGACTCAGTAACTTACTGAAAGTTGAGTCATAAGCACTCATTCAACACACACATTGCAATTATTTGCACAAATAATCATGATGGACCAAAGAAATAGATGAATTAAAAAATAGGGTATTTTTAAGAGCCCTTAAAAGCAAAATGAAAAATCAGGCATTTCTAAGGGTTTTTCAAGGCCCATGGGAATCCTGTAACAATGAGTTGTTGTTGAGATCCAGACCGTCCGACCTACCGTAAAGGTGTAAGGTAACCATTTGGACGTCCGGGAAGTGCCACCCAATTTATAGCGGAACCCAGTGGGGGAGCCATCCACAGGGACCGTACTTCCCCTACCACCAACCTCTCAGGACTTGCAGACCCACATGTTTAACATGATCGTACTCCGCATGAACATGGAGGTAGTTGTGGCAGCATGCAAATCCAGCACGCAAACCACCGGGTTACCGCGCCTGAAATGTGCCAACAGCACGCAGTGTTCCCAGGTGGTCACCCACCCAAGTACTAACTGCGTTCGATGCTGCTTAACTTCGGTGATCTAACGAGAACTGGTGTTTTCCGCACGGTAGAGCCGTTGGCTCTGTAACAATGAGTGAAAGAAGTTAAATGAAAGACAAGCCATACTGATTTTAGAAACATGTCAACTATATTTTTTCTGTCATAATAAAACTGCTCAGTTGTTAGGAGAGAGAGAGAGAGTGTGTGCACACTGTTTTTAACCCAAGGCAGAGGGCTCAAAGCAATTGTAGCCACCTAATGGTCCAATGCCTTCTTTCTTTAGGCAAGTATTAGAAATTTATGTTTTAGAAAAACAATGACTGAAATCTCACCAATGCATCCCAATGTTATATAAACAGTACATAGCAGCTTAAACCAAACAGAAGTGGTTTCACAGAGCAGAATCAAATAGAATTGGTCCCACAGTGGAAATAGCCTCACAGAGCAGAACCAAATAGAACTGGTCCCACAATTAGTCAGACTCTACTTGAAAATTTATGTACAACATCATCAATGATCGAAAATAATACTTTTATAAGTCTAATTATCTGTATTAATACATAGACAAATTATTAGAAAAAAATAAAAAATATGTTGCCTGCAATACATTAAAATGCTTCTTACTTTTTACTTTAAAAGTTAATTGTAAAAATGAGAATTTATTCCTCAGGTTTTAACAGCTCTGTACTTCAAGGAAAGGCCTTGAATCAGGTCTTGTCATTTAATTTCTAGCTAGGCGACACTTGGGTTTTGTGAAATATAAAATATTTCAATAAATGCTCATAAAATTACTTTTCTTAATTACAGTAATGGACACAGAGGAAAAGGGATCTGGAATATTAACTACCACTGAGCGAACAATTTTACCAACAAATGTACTTATGTTAAAAATACAACAAAAATTGAATTTATTTTCAACATAATATCACTTACACTTATAAAAAGTAAAACAATGAAAATCATACAAGAAATTTCTAAGAAAAACTAAAGTTTTATCAAAATGTAAAACAAGGACAGTTTAACAAACCTGTAGACTTGGAACTAAATCTTCTGAATCCATATTCTCAGGAACTATATCTAAACTGCTCCCTGGAATGGTTTCTAAATTCAATTCAGCAATATCTAGAAGTACATCTAAAAGAATAAATTGTTTTGATTATGATAGATACTACTCTAATACATTTTACTCAGTATAGGCATGAGTTACATAAAATAACATTGGCAACAAAATAAAGTTCCAAAAAAAGCAACTTAACATTCCAATATCTCAATTAGGAATGAAAAATATGCAATATCTTTAAACAATACATGAAAAAATTATAAAACTACTGATCATATAAAATGATTCTTTATTTAACAGTAGAAAATATACCCTGCATCACCTGGGTTCTAAATAAGTGCCACTACATAAATAATACAGATACAAATAACACCACTTAATTTTCAAAGTGTCTATTTTGAACTAAAATTATTTTCTCTTTTATTTCAGTGTATGTGTAGTCATGCCCGTAAACATCCACCTCTACACAATAATACCCAGAAAACCGAAGAAAGAATATTGAAAATTTTGATTTTTATACTTGATATTAACAAATAATTGGAAAATTAACTAATTAAAAAAAATTAATTTTGTTAGAATGCGATATACACCTACATTTTTGCCAAACTACAAAATTGTGTTTATCCATTCGAATGCGGCGAAGTAAGAAAATAAAAATGCATATTTCGATGTATTTAAGAAAATAAATAAATATGAAGGAATGGTCATATGGATTCAGTTCAAAAATTGTTAGAAAGAACATTCTTTGATCTTTTTGATGATGTCAAGATGGAAACTCTGTGATAATATTTTCGATCATTAAGGAACTAATTTGTGTGAAAATCGGTCTAAACTGCACTTCAACATAAAATAACTTAAAAACTAATTCAAATAAAAAAAAATCGCTCACCAAGGTCTACAGTACACCGAGATCAGTAAATTTCGCAACTTTCTGAAGCTTAAATTTTCCACTACAGTTGACACAGATAAACAGTAAGAAAAACAAACATTTTCTTTAATTATACAAGATGAATGACTTGCCATTTTTTATATTTTCAAAAATGTAAAAAATATGGAGCTTTCTAATAGTTAGATCATGCTCAAAATTAACATGGTGCCACAAAACAAACTTAATTTGAATCATTCAGAGAGACATCCTATCCAAACTTAATGCTGGGTTCACTGGCCCCTCGTTGTCATTTATCAAGAAGCAAAGTAACTCTTAGCATGCCCAGATTTATACATATTTAAAAAAGTTCGATTTCAGTTCACGGATGCTCAAAATGTATAAACTCGCCAAAAACTTTTTATCAAACCTGCCTGAATACATTTCCTATATTCTACATGTAGGGAAAGCAACATTTACAAATATTAAAATCATAAAAATGAGTATTTAAATAATTTTTATAATATACAAAATTGAAACAGCAACCTAAATCAGAACATAAACAATGCTGAGGCATGGCTAGTATGGTGTCTCCAGACCATTAGAATTGGATGAATAATTAAAATAAAATCTGCATTTAACAAAAAATTATAATGCTTTGTTTGAAAATTTGAATTAGATGTATGCATCTGTAGATTAAAGAAACAGTTAATGCAAATTCATTCATGCCTTTTAGCTCCTATCAACCCCTTCAACGAAACAGAGAATGCAATGATCAATTGCGATATCTTTGATAGAGCTTCTGTCAAACCGTGGATCAAATTATTGCATTTGCACATGTGGCTTTTAATTTGCAGTGCAGCGCTTGGCAAGGTGCCAGATCACGCCATCAAATATTCACTTTACTGGATCTCTGAGCAAAACATTTCAGGCTATAGAGGGTACAGCTCATTAGCAAATATTACTTGGAGCATTGCAGTATTATTTGTTCTGCCATTTTGGTGATGGTAAAGCAGCTAAATTTTTTTCCTGCTTTTAAAACTCTTTAACTGGAAAATTGGTTTGTGCCAGATCGATAAATGTATGTATTATTCAAGAATTATTAAAAATATCTTTTCAAGTAGAAAGTTAACATACAAGATAAAAATAATAAAGGAAGGGAGACCCAATCCAATTTTGCCCAAACTCAAGGCACATAAGGGTAAAAAGACAAGTATACTTGAAAATTTTCAGGTTGTTCTATGTATATGATTTGGATCCATGGTTAAAAGGATCTAAAAATCTGAACAAATTATTTTGCTGACCTTACTGCTTTAGAGAGAGAGAGAGAATACTTGGAGGTTTCAAAATTTAAAATTTTCACAATTTTATTTGTTGCATTGGAAAAGTTTAGAATTATAAGTTCTGTGTTGGAATTGCATTTAACATTTCATAGATTATGGGCAAATTTTTAGAATGTATGATAAATGTTCGCCAAATTTTGTTATTTTTTTTTTGCTACAAAATCTTTGCCCCATTTTCATTGAATGACACAAAAGTAGTAACATTATTTTTTATATTATCGCCATTAAATCCTTTGAGTACGTTGTGACTGACAATGCAGGTTGGGAGAATACACATTTCCACATGACCTACATTCTAGATCAGGATTTGCCGCTGAACATAAGTTAATGTACCATTAGCTTCAGTACCTTCATCCATGCCCATAAGGTAATCTTCAGGGGTGTTTGGTAGACTATAATTTGTACTTAAGCCCAAGCCACTGTCACCACTTTCTTGACGAGAATGAAAGTCAGAGTCTCCACCCAAGAAGGGATCGATGCTGTTCGAAGTTTGATCTGTACTGCTATTGGGAGAAGTTGGGAGTGAGCTGTCTTCTCGCATCGCTTGCCTCACCATCATATCCTAAAAGAAAATAACTTATTACATACAAGCACAAAAAGTAGTTCAATATAAAGTTTTTCCACATTTTATGATAAACTAACACACATATGGTAAACATTTTGACAAAACTTTTAATCGCTTTCTTTAGCTTTAGAATGCAATTTCCTTTTTATTTCAGATTAATTTTTTCACTGTTCAAAATGCAAAAGTGTTGATGGTTAAGTTTTAAAAAGCTTTCATGTCAAACAAAAACCCAAACCATCTATTGTTTAGATTAAAAATAATTCGCATTAATAAGTTAAAAGTGGAGTCAATGGACACATTTACAAAATGAGCTGCAAAATTAGCATGTTTCCTTTTCTCATTAATCTATCAAATTTTTCAATTGCAGACCTGCCAATCTCTCAGAGCCAAAAAGCATAACGACACACACGATAATGTACGCGCGGTATATTTCTATGCTATGTAAATTCTTGATAATCAGGCTGTAGGGATTTTTTTTCCCTACATCAAAATTCTATTGAGAAACCAATTAAATTATTACAATCCACAGCAAACATTTTTATGTTGTTAATTTTTAAATTAAACATTTAAAATTAAATAAAAATATTAATTCTTTAATAAAATGCATCAATATAAAACAATTAGAAAACTATAATGCACATCATGGATTTTTGATTTCTATTAAAAAGAAAGGTAAGGACACAATTTTTGCACATTACAACAGCATTAATAAATCAAACTTTTATTTAAACCAACATATGTGGCTGACTTTGCCTTTTTTAAAAACCCAGAAGAATATTTTTTCTGGAAACAAGGTCCAGACATACAGGATTTTACAATCAAAAGTGATTGAAGTGCTCAAAGAGCCTCTTACATCAGTTTTATTTCTCTTTACTAAACTAAAAACTCTTTCACAAGAGGCATTGCTATGAGGCAAGGTTAAAATGCCTAACATGACTTTAGAAAGTTTGCTACAAATAAATTTGCCATCAGAGTTCTTTTCTTTTGATAATAAATGCCATTGTTCACTAATACTTTTACTATTTAAAATGTTATCTGGTAAAGTTGCAATTTGAAAATTTAGAAATTCACTTACTACAACATCAACAGCTTCAGAAAATGTTTCATTCTCACATCTTACAAGGAGACATGGGAACATATCTACTAAATACTGAATTGATGAAAAATTAAACTGCTCTCTTCTAGAAATATCAGCAACTTGGACATGATTTAAAATTTCCAGATTCCATGGAAATTTAGAAACTATATAGTCACAGCCAGTAATAAAATAATTTCTAACTTTAGAAAAAAATTCTTTCTGCTCCTCAGTGCTAACTGTTTTAACCAATTTTCTGGTTTCAAAACCAATTGATAACTCTTCATTTTCTTTCTGGTTTTCTATTTCATTATATTTAACATAAAATGTTGATTTTGCTTGCTTAATAGCAATTACCTTTACAAATTTAATTAAGAGTTCATTAAAAAGACATTCGATATCGGATTTGAGTGTATGCACACGAGGTTCCTCCTGCTGAAACATTAAATTGTATTTTTCAAAAACTTTTGTAACATGATAAACAAATAATGCATAAGCATGATTCACAGTAGAACTTAATGTAAAGAAAATTCTCTCTTGCTTATTTAAAGCATCCCTTGAGAGACTTTTTTCAGACTGTTCTTGTTGTTTCTATTTAATTAGATGTGCTGAAGATTTTTTATCATGTTCACTGTTAACTGCATTCATTTTAAATTTCTTATTAACAGAAGTTAAATTCACAATTTTCCTCTTTAACGTTTCGTTGGGTTTACAACTTCCTGATTTTGAATTATCAAGTTTTGGGATGGTATACAAAGAAATTCTTAGGGAGAACCCAATTTTCTTTTTCATTTCCATTAGAACACTCTTCTTTAAAAAATAAAGTTAAGCAATGCCACTGCTGTAATAATCTCTTAAGGCATCTACCAAGAGAAAGCCACCGAGTGCAGCCATGTCTTAAAATCTTTTGTGTTTCAACATCACACAACTCTTGAATTTCTTTTAAAGCCTGTTTCCTTTTAAAACTTTTTTCTAGATAATAATAAATGTCAATTAAAAGTTCATGAATTAGTATAGGTAAGCTTTCAGCAGATTTTTGTGCTGCCAAATTAATCAAATGGCATAAACATCCAAACGCAAATAAATTTGGTTGCTACTTTTTAAAAATGCTGAAACTCCTTTTTTCTTGCCGATCATAACAGGTGCGTTATCACATGATAGAGCAAGGCAGTTTTCCCACGGAATTTCGTAGCGTTGAAATTCCTCATTGTAGCGTTGAAATTCCTCATTTATTAATTTGGCAATGTTTTCCCCAGTAGGGGATTCCATTAATTTTGGCAAAGACAAGAGCTCAGTTTTTACTTCATTTGATGATTCTTTAAAATACGTTAAAACGATTGGATACAATTGATCATCGCCACATTGACTCCCATCAGTAGACACCGTAAATGGATTTTTAGTAGCTGCAATTATTTGTTTTTGATTTTCACTGGCTAGTTCTTTAATAATAAAAGCTGTTTTTGTTCGCCCACAGGAATGATGCTTTGCCTCTTTCGAATCCGGGAACATCGCTTGAAATAATGGGCGAGCATGGTCTGCAGTAGCTAACGGAAGATTATGTTCTAAAATGAATGAGGTGAACATAACTTCCGCTTTAGTAGTCTGCAATTCTTTATTCACAGTTAAAAATTCATTTATAGACTTCGTAGATTTGGAAGTCTTGAATTTATACACGTGTTTGGCCATTTTCGAATGTTTAACTATGTCCGCACGTACGCCATGAGAAATGGAGATATCACAGTTACATACATCACAAAAGGCAAGAGATGCACTTATTCTTGATTCTTTGATAAATTCAAACTCTCTGCAATACTTTTCGGAAAACGTTTGAGATCGGGCATTCGTCTTTGTAGACATCATTCAATTGATTAACTATATAAACTAAACTGATCTCAGCAAAAACAGCAAAACAAGCATCGGGAGAAATCAACAAAACATCACGTGCTCCCTCCGCGCATGGGTCACGTGGTCTCTCCGCGCATGATGCTCCTTCCCGCAGATAACGGCAACAGCTACCAGTATTGCCAGGTCTTCGCCAAAACTCCCGCACTTCCTCCAACTCTTTGCTTCGCCAAACATTAGCTCAACTGAGCGGGAAAATCGCGAAACTGACAATACTGCAAATACACGTCTACATTAGAAATTAAAGCCTCTCAAAATTCCCTACTTCGGTCTGAAAAAGGGAAAAGCGAAAAAATAGGGAAAAACGTAATTTTTTTTTTAAATCGTACTTTTGGTGGCAAAATCGTATTATCGTACTGCTCGTGATTTATCGTACTAAATACGATTAAATCGTAACAGCTTGCAGGTCTGCAATTGTAATGTACTCATGCATTGAACAAAAATTCTGTGCTACAAAACTAGCGTAAGTATCTGTTTTAGCATTAGCATTGTTGCAATCAGTTTAAACACACCAATAGCAATAAATGGGGTAGTCTACTCTGCTTATGTCACATTCAGAGTATCCTTCACGATATAAAGTCACTATTTGTGATTCCTGAATAGCACTTAATTATGCTTTTCTACCCATTTTTTTTACTACAGAAAAAATATATAAACAAACTTTCAGCATGAAAACTAGAAGCAAACTGATGCTCAAATGTTTCTCCCAATTTTATCAACACCTGCAGCTGTAACATGATGCTACACCAGCAGCAGAGGATGCAATCTGCAGAAATCTCCTGATATGAACAGGTGGTCTTAAACTTTAGTAAATAACTATATATATTCCAAAAGTTGGAGAAATGTATTCATGAGGTGATATGCATTTCTGATGAACATACACAATTTTTTTTCCTATACTGAAATATGAGAGAGTTTAAACAAATTTATCATTTTTTTGTAGCTAATACAGTCAATACTATGAATTTTGCATATAACACTTCAACATAAACAATATAATAGTTTAAAGCGTATATTTAATTCAAAGATTAGTGAATAGTTGAAAAAAACAGATAGGAAATCAAAGAAGGGCTATAAAAATGTAAGAATATAATTTTATTAAATAAATATTATTTTAAAAAAGCAGTAATTTCATTTAACACAAAATATAAAGCACTAATAAAAAAAAAAAATACTAATAAAAATTTTTAAAGCACTACTTACATTAAGCAATGGATTTCCATAACAGGCTGTCTAAAATACAAAAAATATATATATAATTTTAAAATAAAAAGAAGTTTAGAATAAAAAAATATTAAACTGAATTAATATTACACTCGCTGATTGCACACATTTTCTGACTTATTATAAAGTTACATAATAAATTTTACTGGCAAACGAAAAAAAAAAAATTATAATCTATATAAATAAAATTGAAAATCTGCCTGTCAGTCTGTCTGTTTGTCCCGTCATCACGGGAGAACGGCTGAACCGAATTTGATGAAATTTTGTGGGTAGCCTAGAAATAGTCCCACTTAAAATGTAGTCTATGTTTGGAGTTTCTACGATCAGTGGTTCTCGAGATATTAGTAAAAAATGAAATTTTCGTTTGTCTCATCATCACGGGAGTGCGGCTGAACCGAATTTGATGAAATTTTGTAGATAGCCTTGAAATAGCCCCCATAAATTTATCCCAAGTTTCGAGTATCTAAGACCAGGGGTTGTCAAGATATTAATGAAAAACGAAACTTTTCCCTAGGAGTTCTACTCTCTAACTCCGTGGTTTATCCAAACAAAAAGCTTGAAAATCGTTTGAAAGTGAATTAAAACTTTATCTCTGAGTTTGATGAGAGATTTTTTCCGCTAATTAGTCACTTTCTGAAAACATGAATTGTTTGAAACATGATTTAAATGGGAAATTATCTCCATGGTTTATTTTTCACAAGCTTTACTGAACAATGAAAGTATAAAGAAATTAAAACGGCTATTTAATTTCGCAGTTTATGAGGAAGATTCTATCTTATATCATGTTGCTCAGAAACGCAATTACATTAAATCTGTCTGTTAATTTTAATTATTATTTTTTCAATTTGAATAATAAATAAATGGATATAAAAATATATTTTAGAAAAGAACGATTTGACTTTTCTTATAGCATTTTTGATTGGATAATATCAATTACGGTCTTCAGGTTTAAACGTTATTATTATTGATATTTTCAAGTTATTATGCAATTGTTTATGACAAAAATTGTTTAAACTCGTATATTGTACGTTGTACGAATAATCTTCTACAAATACACGGGTATATCTTCTAATCTACGAGAATATAAGTAGTACAGGTATATTGGCATATATTTTGATATATATTGGCATATATTGGAATCAATTACGACCTTCTGGTTACAAAAAGTTCGGGATTATTGATATTTTCAATTTATTACGTCATCTCTTTTATTTTGGCAAATATTTTTGAGGCTCATATTGTAATACTGGTAATCTTCTACTAACACACTGGCATATTTTCTAATCTGCGACAATATAAGTAGTACGGGGTTGCATATATTGATTCAATTCTTTTTTTTTGTAAATTTGCTTACAGAAGGGGCCAGGATGTTTTATTCTTCATCTCTGCCAGTGAAGATAATTTTGCATAGTGAGAACAGTTATTCTTAAACTTCTCTTTAGGAGCAATAAATTTAATATTTTAATAGAATTTGCACATGATTGCGAATTATATGTTTCTTTATATTATATACTCCATACGAAGAACGGGTATGCTGCTAGTCTATATATATAAAGAAGAAAAGTATGTATGTATGATCCAATATCACCGGCGAATGGCTGAACCGAATTTGATGAAATATGGTGGGTAGTCTTGAAATAGCCCTATTTAAAATTTAGTCCTTGTTTCCAGTTTCTAACACCAGGGGTTGTCGGGATATTAATGAAAAACGAAACTTTCATTTGTCTCATCATCACGGGAGAACAGTTGCACCGAATTTAATGAAATTTTGTGGGTAGCCTTAAAATAGCCACCCATAAATTTAGTCAAAGTTTCGAGTTTCTAAGACCAAGGTTTGTTGAGATATTAATGGAAAACTAAACATTTTCCTAGGAGTTCTACTCTCTAACTCCATGATTTCCAACAAAAAAGGTTGGAAATCGCTGGTTTAAAACGTGAAAGTCAATTACATCTCTGAGTTTTCAAGGGAGTTTATTGAATGTATTAGTCACTTTTGAAAATCGCAGGTTTGAAATATGAATTTAAATGGAAACTCTATCACCATGGTTTATTTTTCACAGGCTTACTTAACAACGAAAAGTGTTAAGAAATCAAAATGGTTATTTAATTATCAGCATTTTAAAAGGAAGGTTCTTTCTTATATCATGACAAGTCATTTGACCCTGCAGTAGACACCAATGATGCCGTTAATTACCAGCTGGAATTTCTGAACTATCTTGAGTCACTTGGAATGCCTTCTCATATCTTGAAGTTAAAGAAAAAATCCCAATAATGCTTCTGCGGAAATCTGGACCCGCCCAAACTATGCAATGGAACCCGGCTGTGTGTCAAAAATATTTTACCAAATGTTATCGAAGCCACGATATTAACAGGAAAGACAAAAGGATAGGATGTATTCATACTTCGCAAACCGTTGATACCAATCGACCTACCATTCAGCTTCAAACGAGTCCAGTTCCCAGTTAGACTGGCATATGCCATGACCATCAACAAAGCTCAAGGACAAAACCTTAAGTTTGCAGGCATGAATTTAGAAAATTCTTGCTTCTCTCATGGTCAATTGTATGTGGCATGCTCAAGAGTAGGGACTTCACAAAATTTGTATGTTTTAGCTCCGGGAGAAAAATAAAAAAAATGTGGTTTACAAGCAAGCATTGTGGTAAAACCTAACAAATTAGGATAATGTCATTTAATTTGTTAACATTTGTATTGTTGCCTAGAGTTTAAGAGTAATTTTAGCTTTCCTTTCAAACTGTACATATTTCAAACTGTATATATTAACTGTACATCAGTTGTAGACACCTAATAACCACATTCTGCGATGCTGCACGCCTAGCTACGAAGGCAGACATACCAACATTCAAATAACTCTGTCAGGAGCAGAGTAACGATTTTATAATTTAGCACAGTTAACAAAATCATGTCGCCGTCATAATCTTATTAACTGTCAAAAACATATAAATTAAAGATTTAAAAATATTAATTTTTATAAGCTTTACAATCAAAAATATTGTAGATATTTTACCATTTTTTTTTAAGATTTATTCAATGATGAATATGCAGCTTTTTTGCTTTCACAAGCTCTTGTTCAGAAAAATTTTGCTTGTAGCAACATAAGTTGTGACAAGAATATTTGCATTTTTGTATCATAAGGGATTCTAATGTTTCAATGCCCAGGTTTGATCGAAATTCATTTTGGTTTTTTCTCACAGTGCTGAACACCCTCTCACAAGTTGCATTGCTGTAACGAAAAAGAAGAATGTTCAACATTCTTTTTGGCAGTATTTCAAATTTAATTACTCTGTTATGATCTTCTAGATTTCCAATTTTACACCAAGCTGAGTCTTCTCTATCACATTTTAATATGTCATCATTTAGTTTATCAATTTGGTACAATGCAAATTCTGTTTCTGCCAATTTTTTTTCTTCCTTTCCCAATTCTTCCCTTCCCAAATTCTCTTCTTTAAACATGTCACTATACATGTCCAAAAAATATTTTAAAGACTTGAAATTTGTTTCTGCTCTTGCACTTATATCTGCAACTTTAGCATGGTGCAAAAGTTCATCTTTAAAAGGGAATTTTTTTTAGCATATAAGAGCATGCTTCTTCATAATATGTACAAACGCATTTAAAAAAAAGTTTTCATCTCAAAATCCGAGAGATCAGAGTTTGCTAAATATTGCTTTGTTTTATACCCTATAACTAAATCATCCCTTGATTTTTGTAATTTTCATTCAGACACATTGATATCAAAAATATCGGTAGCATTTTGAACAGTAGAAGGTTTAATGAAACAAGGTAAGCAGTCTGAATAGAGAGATATTAGTTCTCTTCGCAGTTTATGAATGAGAGGTGCTTCTGTCTGCAAAAACGTGTTTGGTTTAGTAAAAAGTGTCAGAAGACTTTTAAAAAAAAGTAGATATAATTGAGTTACAGGATCCTGAAATTTTTTTTTAATGCGTAATAAAGTCTCACCCTTTTCATTCTCACAAAAAAACATCTTTAAAGGCTCCCACTGCTCTAAGATTCGACTTATTACTTTTTCCATTGAAAGCCATCTAGTAGAGTCATACTTCAATATTTTATGAACTTCCACTTCACACAACTCTTGACAGAGTTTTAATGAATCTGCTCTTTTGGAACTTTTCTTTAAATAATAATAAATATTTACAAGGAACTCCTCAAGTGTAAAATCCAGTTTGTTTTATTAACATTGTGCAGTTAAATGAATCAAATGACATGTACAACCATTATAATTCACCTTTGGATTTTTTTCTTTAATAAATTTTATTACACCTTTAAATTTACCAGTCATTACCGATGCATTGTCTGAATACAAGGATATACAATTTTTCCCACCCGTAGCTTCCCCACTGAGCTTTGGTAGTGAAAGCATCATAATAACATTTTTTCCCAAAGAAATATCTATGTATGTAACAAGAATTGGAAAATTTTTTCCATTATCTGATGAATTACCCCCATTTGTCGCTAGAGTAAACTTCGCTATTTTTAAATTTTTCGTAATTTCTCTTATGGAAGAATCTGCAAAATTTTTAATAATTGCAGTAGTTTTAGTCCTGGCACATCCATATGTCGAAGCAATTTTTGAATCAGGAAACATCTTTTTGAAAAGTGGTCTGCCGCAGACAACAGACAGTTATGTTCTATCAAAAAGCTGGTGAATAAAGCTTCTGCATTAATTACAGTTAGGTTATCATTTTTAACAAACAACGGCTGCAAGCTTTGATGTGGTGACTTAAATGTGGCTTTCTCCACATGTCGGCTGCATTCCACATGTCATTGGCAATTGTCTCTTCCGTCATGTGCAATATTGATATCCGCATCACACAGAAACCTTAGATTTTTTAAGCACTGGCCACAACGTACTGTACTCTTCTTTGAAGTGTTGTTGATGTTTTTGTTTACACATAATTCTCACAGATTAAATTTAACTTCACTAATTCACACTCACGAAAAAGGTAGGCCACCTTTCAGGCAGGTTGGACGGTCTGGGTCTCAGATGACGTAGTTCAACTGCTTATGAATGCTCTGCTGAGGACAGGAGGAGCAGTTACACCAGGAACATAAAGAAACTGGTGGATTTAATAAAAATTAAATATTTTTGCAATTCATAAAAAAAAATATTTTCCAGAGCAATTGGGAGAAATGCGGAGCAGCAAATTTTTTTTGGAAAGGTTTTCCGGATAAACTCCGGACAATCTGGAGCAATTGGCATGTCTGCGAAGGGCGTGCCGTAGGCACACTGGAAGCAGCTATATAATGCAATGATTTTGTTTCTTACATAATGCAATGGATTTACTTCTTTCACAGTGAAAAAACAATGTGTAAAATTCACGACCCTATATGTTCCAGTGTAATTTTTATCAGAGTTTTGCATTGTAAATCCCGAACAATGCCGGGTTATCGCTGCTAGTTTTGAAAAAAAAAATAATAAATTAATGTTACACTTGCTGACTGCACACATTTCCTGACTTATTATAAAGTTACATAATAAATTTCACTGACAGAGAAAAGGAAAAAAAAATAATTTTTAAATAAAAAGAAGTTTACAATACAGAAAATTAAAATGAATTTGAAATTTTGATTGAATTTGGAACTATTTGTATCAAGCAAATATGGAATAATGAAAAGGAATTTTAAACTATCACAGAAAAAATATTGTTAGCAAATCTGAGTAATATATATTTTTTTAACAAAAACATTGCAAATTAGCAAAGTATTTATTCTCACAACACAAAAGACAAGAATAAAACCATGGTTCTTAACATTTTCAGACTGTAAAAAAATGAGAATAAAAGTGTGAATGCATGAAAAATTATGCAATCAGAAGTAAAACATAACAGTAAAATCACAAACTGTTATAAGAAATTTATGAGGAATAAAGTTGCATTTTGAGTATGGAGCAAAAAAGGTAAGAACAATAATAGGTTGTATGATAAATAATAATCTGCTGATCTAGAAGTTGTCAAAAAATAAAATAAAAATAAATAAATAAATACAAACCTCTCTAAGAATTTCTTGTTGTCTTAAACGAAGCCTCTCTCTTTCAATCTGCAATCTTTGTAAGCGCAATTTCTGTTGCTGTTGCTGCAGAGTTTGGGTATTTAAAGATGGCAACGATATGGCTCCTACACTAGATGTGACTGGGGTATTCTAAATTGAGGAGAAAATAAGCAATTGAAAATATATACATTTTTATTTATAAAATACTTTCAATGTTTATATCATTGTAAAATTGGATTAATGTGGTTTATGCATATAATATTCTACCATGTTGAGATTTGAAACATTACTTAAACTAAATTAAGTTATGTTGTTTTGAGTTGAAGAAGGAAATCCAGCTGATTTCCGAAAATAACACATGATTATTTATCTTGATTTGCACTGCATTTTACATTGTAAACCTCATTATTACTTAACTATATTCATAAAATCTAAAATGCTATTTTTAATATAAACAAGCTGTACCCCGTGAAGCGTATCTGAGTTGGAGTGTTTTTTAAAGGTAAAGGATAAGCTTATTTATAATATTTAATTTTCAATCACAATGCAAAACATTTTCCCAAACCATTTTCATTCCCATTCAATTAGATAGATGTAAGTACTACAGATTCAATAAAAAATAAAATTGTTGATAATTCAGAAAGGCATTTATAAATCCAATAAGCTAATCTGCGACTTATTAAAGTTGCAACATTCCAATTTATTATAGCCAAGGCAGCTACAAAAAAAAAAAAAAAAAAAAAAAATCAAAGAAACATTTATACCAAGGGTACAATAGCTTTAGGCTTAAGCCATTAAATAGAACACAATCGCACAGAGAAAATTTTGGAAATAACTATTTGCCCTGAGCCGTTGTAAAGTCCAATCTCAGGGCAAATAGTCCCCAGCAATTCATATATATATATATATATATATATATATATAATGTTAAAATAGTAAATCCAATGGTAGAATGGAAGAAGTAACTCATAATAAACTATCTTAAAAAAAATTTTATGCCTACAGAATACAATGAAATAAAATGAAATTCAACAATAAAGAGGAAATTATAATACATATTACAGTTCAGAAAGCTAAAGATAATCAACAAATGTCAATGGAGAGGAATCAAAAAAAGAATACCAAAATAATCAAGCATTAAAGCTTGCACATGGAAGAGCTCTAGGCTTAAGGACAGATCATTTCGAAAAAATTCTTTATCAAGTCCTAATATTTTAAATGAAATGAACACAAAAATGCTTCTTGTTTCTGAAACACAAGATATATTTTATCTATAAACTTGTGTTATTAGGACATATATATATATATATATATATATATATATATATATATATATAAGAAAAAAAGGTTTGAAGATCCAATGAAAGAAACATGAGAATCTGTAACACGAAAATTCAAATATCTAACAGGCTTACGAAATAAAAGTATAAATCAACATATCCTCAAGGAACTGAAAAAAAAAAAAATAAAATAAATATCAAATCAACAAGTCAATGAAAAGTATCAAAATACAAAGGTAAGGAATCGAAAAAAGAATAACAAACGAAATCAAGCACAAACTCTATACACGAGGACAAGGCTTCAAGCCTAAATCATGAATTGTTCACTTCCACAAAAATTGTACTCATGCCCAAGTTTTTTGTTGAAGCAAACACAAAAATGCATGTTTCTGAAGAAATAGACAGATTATATCTATAAACTATTTCTACTTTATATAATCAAAGAGTTTACATATAAAATACTAAGCATATGAAACCAGTAAGTTTAGCAATACAAATGTATTAAACAAGAAAGATCAATCATGCTTAAAGCATTGATTATGAAACACTTTCCAACTTCAATTTTATTTAAACATGTCTAAAATGCAATACATTCCTCAGAAATATTTTAAAACTTCTCACAATACATTAACTTATTATATTTGAAAACTTAAAACCTTCATCGAAAAAATTGAACTTCATTCAAATGACAGCATTGAAATATAAATTGCCTGGTTTAAACATTTCTAAAATATGATACGTTCCTCGGTAATAATTTTTGAATTATCATAATACTACTATAATTTATTATATTTGAAAACTTCATCGAAAACAACTGAAATTCATTCAAATGACGTCATAGAAAAAATAACACGCCTGGCTCTCTTTATAAAAGCAACATTTCATTCATAAATAATTTCCTATTCATGTCATTCATCACAATACTACAATAATTTATTTTATTTAAAAATTAAGACCATGGAGCTACAAGTAATTAAACTCTATGCTTAAAACTTCATCGAAAAAAATCGTCCTTCTCTTTTTAAAATCAGTGAGTCATTCATATCATCTATGCAGACTCCATGAACTAAATGATTTTGTGTTAAAGAAATACAGCAATTGTAATACAACTCATTCTACATATTTTGCTGTTTACATTTTACATAGGTGAAAAATAGGCTTCGTTGTAGAAATAATCAAATTTGGATGAGCATTTAAATTCAAATATATTGTAATTGCGTTGTTTCAGTATGTAGATGCATAGAATTTAAGCAAAAACAAAATAGTTTTAGGACGGATACAACACTCAATATGAATTAAAAAGAACTTTAAAAATCATGATTTTGAGACAAGATGGAAGCCATATATCATTTTGAAGTGGGTCACGTGACCTTTTCATATCATGGTCATGTGATCGCTTCATATAAGAGGTGTTAATACTATTTTAATTTTTATTTAAAAAACTACTGAATATATTTCGCTGAATTTTTTTTTATATATTTTATGGAACAATTTGAATATTACCTAAAATTTTCGAAGCAATTTGTGAATTTTAAATCCGCTTAAAAAATGTTTGAAAAATTAGGTCCCATAGGGCTCAATGTATTTCATTTTCTCAACCCGGGTTCAATCCAAAACTAATTGGGTGATATTATTCATTTATATTCCCATAGGTCCTACAGACCGTCTGAACAACATACTAAAATTTCATTTTGATTAAGTCATTTTTACGGCAGTTATCGTGCTAACGGATGGACAGACAGACAGAATGAACAAAGTCATAAACACTTTTCAATTCTGTTGTAAAGTGTTAAAAACAGTACAATTATAATTACTTCTACTAATTGTGCTAGTGCTGCATATAAATAAGATGAAATTTATAAGTAATAAAGATGAATTAAAATAGAATTATTGAAGAGAAATAGTAAAGCATCCATAACAAATAAAAGCATTCAAATAGAAAAAACTCAAGAGGATGTCAGTCATAAACATGAAAAACCAGGAACACCCATTAAATTTAAAACAAACATATCAAAGAAAAACGGAATATCAATCAATAGAATGAAGCTGATGCAATAGTAAAATCTTCAGGGGGCTACTTTATACATCAACTTCAATTAGCATATTTCATTTATTGACTTGTTACTGTGAACAAAAGTTCAATAGAAGCTCCAATGTGCTATAAATGGCAAATGATTTGAGAAATTTGAAAAAACTAAAAAGATTTGAATAATTTGAAAAAATAGAATTGGACTTACATGTATGTAGAAGTTCAAACAGTTAAACCAACCGAACATAATGGGCAAAGGTGTTGCCAACTTTAGAGAGTAATGTCCATGTTGCCATTCTTAAAAATTGTAAATAGTAAATCCATTTTAAAGTATTAGAAGGTATAAAAACCATATAAACTGCATTCAAAATACGAGTGCTTATTAATACATATAGATAAAAATGATAATCATTATTAATCCTATAAAATAAATGAAAAAATTAATAAAAATGAATTGAATAGACAATTGAATATATTAATTGATTATAGAAATTAGATAAGGTCTTCCACTGACTCCTTGCATCTATCTCCTGGCAAAATGCACTGTTAAGATGATGCAAGTGTGACAAAATGCGTAATACAGGAGATAGATGTAAGAAGTCAGTGGAAGGCCTTGCTTAATTTCTATAATCAATTAATCTATTCAATATTGTTAGAATTTAATCACCTTTTTTAACCTTTTTTTTTTTGTTGCAAACTTCGATATAATGGAGGAGGTTAAAATATAGTCTTTGAAGTAATTATATGTAGAAAAAAAGATAAAAATAAAAAATATAAATAAATAAATAAATAAGGAATGCATGTAATAACTTATCCAGAAACTTGCACAGCATTTGTATCTCACGACACATTTTCAAAAACTATCAATTAATCTTTAAAAAAAATAAAATGTGCTACCAAACTTTTATTATTATTATTGTAGTAATAGATAAAGAGTAAGACAACCCATTCTATAAATTTGATATATTTGAAGAAATAATGGTAGGTCCATCAAATTTGGAATATTTCATTACAGAGTTTTTTGAGCTGGTAAGAGAAGAATCCCCTTAAGAAAGTGTGCCTCAAGCAGTTATCCTACAGTAATGTGGAAATAGGGAGTTATTTCCTGAGAATAGGGAGGGGGGGGGGGGGAGAATGAATTTCCATGACCCTAAACTGCCTATACTATAGAAATAAACTATAGTAAGGAAAAGTATTGAATATGTAAAAGGGTTTTCTAATGAAATATTTCTTTCAACAGACATCATTATCATAAAGAAGATAAAGTAATTTTTTTTTTCAAGAAAACAAAGTATTTCATACATAAAACATTTACCTGTGACTGTTGACTCGGTAAAGAGAGTGAGTTTGGTGGAAGCTGTGGGCTAGGAGACCCACATCCTAAAATTGACACCAGTGGTGGTTGCTGCATATGAATAGCTGTTAAAATAAAAAAAGGAAAAATAAGATAAGAAGTTGCAAAATTGAACTAGAATGGAAAGTGCAATTACTTACGTATTGAGCAAAAATTGACAATTGTTTTATTTAAAATATTTTATACTGGTAATAATTAAAACCTCTGAAACACTAATTTTACAAAAAATGTCATATGGTATAGCTAAATACTTATAAAAAAAAAACATTTAGCCTGATAACGTAAAAGTGAATTTTAGGGATTCCTCATTAAAAGCTAGAATGAAAATGCCACTTTGACGTAGTCATTTTGTTTTTCTATAATTTCACAGAATAAAAATTGAATACATTTTTAAAGGTCTGCGCTATGTTTCAGTTTTTAGTATAATTTTAATACCAAAATCAGTTTCCCACATAAAGTATTTGTGAAGAAATCCTGGGACATACATATAATTACAGCTTTTACTAGAAAAATTGGCAAGTTTCTGTAACTCTATACCAATATTTATTGCAAAAACATTTCTCTCTTTTTTTTACTAATCTATATATTTAAACAACTAAATATGAGATTATACTTTGAATCTTAAACTTCAGTTATGTTGAGCTTCTCTGCTCTTAATCTCACAAAGATCGCCATCACAAGTATGAGACAGTAACATAGACCCAGTTGCAAGTATTTGGTGACTCGCTTGAAAGCATCATTCAGCCTAACATCAGAAATATGTGCCAGTAAAATGGAATGTTTTACTTCTATGTTTAAATGATACTTGCAACAAATGAATACATAGAATCAGCAGAACAGTGACTTTCAAATGGAAGTTTTATTTGGATACAGGATGAGGAAAAAAGCAGATTTATGGAAGTAAGCAAATCAGCATGGAGGCTGAGGTCTAAATGCAGGGATCAGTTGTTTTAAGCACTGTTTTTTATTGGGGGGGGGGGGGGGGGAGAAGGAGATAGAAGTAGTGATATACAATGCGGTACTCACAAAAATCACTTTTAAATGACAGAACATTATTTTAAAAGATTATAACATTAAAATTCTTGCAAAAGAATAATTTTTTGCTTTACATGTTGCAAAAGAGAATTATAAATTATTTATCTATACAAAACTGCTGGCATTATGGAATTCTGCCAGATGTGCTTATTGTGTATATATTTTCAGTCTAAAACATTGTTTTATCAATGTTTTACATATTAACTGCAATAACTATTGATATATTTGTTTATATATATATATATATACACACATATTTAATTGCTTACAAAAGTCTGTCTGCCTTAGACATTCTAGTACATAAAAAGAGCCATAACTTTGTAACTTTTGGTATTGGGTTTTGGATGAAATTTGAATGTGTACTGTAAATAGCTGAGGCATTTCTATACATTTAAACTATATATATGGTTGGTTCTATACATTTAAAGTTTAAATAAAGGTAAAAAAAAAAAAAATACTTTTTTATACAAACAGCAGAAATTTTGTACCCAGAGATGGTAATATGAAATAAACAATATATTTGAAAACTGGGTTACTGTGATAAGATGCTGATTTTTCAACACATGATATGCTCCACATCAGAAAACTTTTAGCCCTATTGGTGGTTTCTACTTTTAGAAAGCTCAATTCCACAAACAGGGCCAGAATAACCCACTTGATTTAGGGGAAGCACAACTTCATTTGCGGACCCAACTTTGATCTCGTGAGAAAGGCCCAAGAAATATTTTCAAACAAATTTCCCATGGACTCATCAGTGCAAAAAATTTTTGTTACCACAGCTGCTTGAGTCAGCTAACAGTTCTCATCAAGATTTTTTTTTTTTTAATTGGTCGCCTTACCAAAATTACAGAATTTTTTTTCTAAATCATAGTCTATTTTATTATTTAATCACTTGTGATCAATGATCACTTTTGCAATTAATTCTAACTTAAATATTAACCATCATGCCACCTTTTTCATTAACTGTTTAATACATAAAATTAATAAAAAAAAAATATGGACAGTAAAAATTTGGGTTCAGACAACCAAAATATTTCCTTGTTTGCCTGTGCTGGCAAGATACTATTTAACTTAAATATTTAATTAATGACTTAATAAGAAAAAGTGTTAATCGAAGATGCAATTTTGGGGGCCCCTTTAAATCTTTTGAAGGGAGGCATGTGCTTCCCGTGCCTTTTCAGTAATCAGGCCCTGCCCATAAGTGTGGTCATCTTGCAATGCACCAATCCTGAAGAGGTTAATTTTAACATATCAATGGGTTACTGTATATAACATAACTATAATACATTATACTTACGTATCCTAGGGTCATACCAACTTGTGGTACGAGTTTTATGATTGATAAAATAAACTTCTCCTTCAGCCGTAGTAGCTTGTTCCCATCCATCGGGCAAAGTTCCTAAGTTTTGTAAATTAATAAGAGATGAGGCAGGACTTGTGCTAGGACTCGAACATGTAACACCTGAAGAGTTGGAAAGAGATCCGGCACTCAACTTCTTTCGAGGATCTTCCCATGTTGTTGTCTGTGTAGTATGACTATAGAGAAAGTGAAAACTCAGTTACAAAAAAATAATAAAAATCATACTAAATATCAAGTAAAATTTTAAGAGACATCTTATGTGATCCAGTTTATAAAGCAAACTAAAAAATAAAAAGAATTAATCAAGACTTTTCATTGACTTTACTGAAGATTTAAAAATCTACATATTTAACATGCCCGTACACCACGTGAACACTTTGGGCAGAGCTGGGAATCAAACTCTGGTCACCTGAGTGCAATCCCCGAGTGCTAACCAGTGGGCTGTCCCACTCCGTCCTTCCGAATACATTTTGAAAACCTAAGTCCAATCAGGACCTCGTTTGTTTTTATCATATCAGTCAGGGTGAGTACACTTTCCTTAAAAAAGTTTCAAGGACACAATTTCTTCCATATTATAAAGTTATATGCATTTCTGGGAGAAAAAATCATATCAAATTAACATTATTGTTTAATGTTGAAGCCATTGAGAACATTTTTGGGAAAAAACAATGTTTAGGAAATTTTCAGCGACAGCGTAATTGCTAGGAAAATTTCCAGAGAAAGCAGAACTTCTCACAAAAGACACAATGCTGTGAATCTACAAAATACTTTTAACCCTGCCCTTTTCAAGCTCTTTCAAGGACATAACCAAGAAAATGGTAATGTTCAAGTACTTTCAAGGCCTTGAAAATATTAATCTAATATTCAAGTACTTTCCCAATTTTCAAGCACCTGTATGCACCCTGATCAGTAGAACGAATTACAGGTGTTGCCTGGGTTCTAAATATGCGGCAGCTATCGTTACTTAAATAGCACAGATAACACCACTCAATTTTCAAATCGCCTGTTTTGAACTAAAATCATTTCCGCACTCCATTGTTTTCCATGCGAACAGGGCCGATCCTAGCAGGTGTGCACCGCACGCGGGCGGCCGCAGGCTGCATATAGTTCTATCAATCAAGCAAAATTTTTTAAAACTTATAATAAGTCGAATAAATATGCTGAATTTTAAATAGTTATTGAAAAATCAAAATAAGTCCCATAGTTTATGAAAAATAGAATGTTAGTGCACAGTGTGTTGGTCCATTGTCCATTAATGTCTACTCTTCCTACACACATCCTTCATTTGATAGCAAAATTCGTGGCAGAGCCGGTAATATGGCATAGAAAAGGATACCAAATTTTAAATTTCTATCTAAAAAAATAACCAAGGGGCATATTTTTGAGACGCCTAAGGATGTTTCGTTCCACTGTGCGGCGGCTTATTTATGTATACCATGGTCGGCATACGGCTCGCAGATCAATGGTCAAAAGAAACTTTATTTTAGCGGTGTCCTTTGTAAATTAGAACTGAATTATTTCGGCAAAGTTAACCCTTTTGCGACAGTGGCATTCCAGAACTGCGGCGGCCCAAAGCACGGAGCGCTTCTTTTTCGAACTGTTCCCAGGAGACGGCAATTTTATTGCGCTAAGCCTAACTCTCGAAAAAAATTCACTAAAAATCTCCCGTTCAACACAGCATTCTACTATTTTCAGGAATAAAGGAAATTCTTATTTTCTATTTGATGTATATTTTTCTTTCAAATTTTCTTTTATCAAAATATTAAAAATTTTATCGTATTAAAAATAACTTACCTTGAATAAAATAGTTATCAGTTAATCAGGAGTGTATATAGATTTAAATCAGTTATCAGGAGTGTATACAGATTTAAATTTTGAAGCTAATGCATCTAAAACGGGTTTCAATTTATCTAGTTTTTGGGCATTACTATCAAGAGTAAAATGAAGATAACGTAATATTCTTGGCCTAACATTTTAACGAAAAAAATATTGATTTATTGGTAGAACATGGTCCCAAACAAGTAGCAAATTTTAAATTTCTGGTCGATGAGAGTGGCAGAAAATTTAGCTGTTCATATTATAACAAAACTTTAGTGAACGGGGAGAAAATAAATCGCGCGTAGCTATGATATTCCATAAAACTAAATCGTATTTTTTGTTTTGCATGTAAATTGTTTGGTAAAGATAGTTCAACACAACTTGTAAGTACTGGCTTTTCTGATTGGCGTCATTGTTCGGATTACCTTAATAAGCATGAAAACACTCTAAAACACGTAAACACGTGGTGCGAAATAAAGACGAGGTGTGAAAAATCGTGGTGCGAAATAAAGACGAGGCTGGAAAAAAATTGTACTATTGACGCGGAACAACAAAATGTTTACAATCGAGAGAAAAAGTGATGACTCGCCATCATTGAAAGAATGATTGCTGTAGTACAATTTTTAGCCAGTCAAAATTTGGCATTCAGAGGAACTAGTACGAAGTTGTATCATAGAGATAATGGTAATTTTTTAAAGGCAGTGGAGATGCTGGCCAAATTTGATCCAGTTATTTCAGAACACCTTAATAATGTCAGTAAATACAAAGATAACAAAACACGTATTCCACACTACTTAGGGCAGCATTTTCAAAATGAAATAATTAATATTTTAGCCGAATCTATTCGTAATGAGATAACACGCATTGTCAAAAAAGCCAAATATTACACTATAATTCTTGACTCTACACCAGATGTTAGCCACACAGAACAAATAATGTTTGTAATTAGATGTGTGAACACTACTGATGGTAAGGTAGATATTTTATAATTTTTTCTAGGATTTTTTCCAGTAACTAATACCACTGGAGAAGGTCTGTGCAATTTTCTATTAGAGAAGCTATTACCTAGTCTGCAGCTCGAAGTTAAAGATATACAGGGTCAGGGCTACGACAATGGATCAAACATGAAGGGGAAAAATATAGGGCTTCAGAAACGGATTCTCGATATCAATCCTAGAGCATTCTACGTGCCGTGTGCGGCTCGTACATTAAATCTCGTCGTTAATGACGCTGCCAGCTACAGTGGTGAAATTTCTGGGTTTTTTTTATATGGTACAAGAGGTATATAATTACTTTTCTGTGTCCCCATATCGATGGGATTTACTAAAAAAACACGTGAAAAGTCTAACTTTAAAACCATTAAGTGAAACAAGGTGGGAAAGTCGTATCAATGCTATTAGACCTCTAAAACAAGACCTATAAAACATTATTACCGCATTAAATGCCTTAATTGAAGATACCACCAGAGACATGAAAACAACAAGAAAGATCAATCATGCTTAAAACATTGATTATGAAACACTTTCCAACTTCAATGCAATTTTATTTAAACAAGTCTAAAATGCAATACATTCCTCGGTAATATTTTGAAACTTATCACAATACTGCATTGATTTATTATATTTGAAAACTTAAACCTTCATCGAAAAAAATGAACTTCATTCAAATGACGGCATTGAAATATAAATTGCCTGGTTTAAACATCTCTAAAATGTTATACATTCCTCGGTAATAGTTTTAGAATTTTCATACTACGATAATTTATTATATTTGAAAACTTCATCGGAAACAACTGAAATTAATTCAAATGACGTCATAGAAAAAATAACACGCCTGGATCTCTCTATAAAAACAGGATTTCATTCATAACTTTCTCCCATTCATTTCATTCATCACAATACTATAATAATTTATTTTATTTAAACATCTTGTTTAAGACCATGGAGCTACAAATAATTAAACTTTATGCTTAAAACTTCATCGAAAAAAATCGTCCTTCTCTTTATAAAATCAATGAATATTTCATTCATATCAGCCATGCAGACTCCATGGACAAAATTATTTAGTGTTAAAAAAATACAGGAATTCTAATACAACTCATTCTACATATTTTGCTGTTTACATTTTACATAGGTGAAAAATAGGCTTAGTTGTAGAAATAATCAAATTTAGATGAGCATTTAAACTCAAATATATTGTCATTGCGTTGTTTCAGTATGTAGATGCACAGAATTTAAGCAAAAATAAAATAGTTTTAGGACGGATACAACACTCAATATGAATTAAAAAGAACTTAAAAAAATCACGATTTTGAAACAAGATGGATGCCATATATCATTTTGAAGTGGGTCATGTGATCGTTTCATATCATGGTCATGTGATCGTTTCATATAAGAGGTGTAATTATTATTTTAATTTTTATTTAAAAAACTACTGAATATATTTCGCTGAATTTTTTTTTATATATTTTATGGAACAATTTGAATATTACCTAAAATTTTCGAAACAATTTGTGAATTTTAAATCCGCTTAAAAAATGTTTGAAAAATTAGGTCCCATAGGGCTCAATGTATTTCATTTTTTCGACCCGGGTTCAATCCAAAACTAATTGGGTGATATTATTCATTTATATTCCCATAGGTCCTACAGACCGTCTGAACAACATACTAAAATTTCATTTTGATTAAGTCATTTTTACGGCTGTTATCGTGCTAACGGACAGACAGACAGACAGAATGAACAAAGTCATAAACACTTTTCAACTTTGTTGTAAAGTGTTAAAAATATTTACTTTCCCAAAGATCTGACGATAATTTTAAAATATTTGTCGATTCAGCAACAACACTTCTAGAGATTTAGGTATTGATCCCGAATTTCCCATGTCGAAGCTCAGGAAAAAGGTCCGTTTATTTGATTACGAGGGCAGTGATGAACCAGTTTCAAATCCCTTCCAGCAATTCAAGACTGATTTCTATTTTTCAATTCTTGATCACGCATCCTCTTCGGTAAATGAAAGATTTACCTTATTATCTGAGTGCCATTCAATATTCTGCTTTCTGTATGAGTTTCACAACATTTCTAATGATGATCTCATGAAAGCCTGCATGGACTTAGATATTAAGTTACAGGTACAGGAGGAAGGAAGTATTGTGAAAGATATAGACGGTATACAACTCTTTACTGAAATAATTTCATTCAAAGATATTTTTCCAGGTAAAAAACAGCCAATTGAGGTATTAGAAATTATAGTCAAAAATGAACTCATTCCCTGTTTTCCAAATTTTGCTCTAGCAATAAGAAATTTTTTAACCTTATCTGTTTCTGTGGCTTCAGGTGAAAGAAGTTTCAGTAAATTACAAATCATTAAAATTTATTTGAGAAATAATATGACAGAAGAAATGCTTTCAGATTTGGGCATCATCTCTATTGAATCCGAAATCTCTGAAAAAATTGATTTCACCGAAATTATTGACAAATTTCCTTCTCAGAAAGCCAGAAAAGTTATTTTATAGTTAATTATTAGGTAGTCTTTGTAGAAGGACTGATTTATATACTTTTCGTTTCACGAGATTTATGCTTTAGTACTTTTTTTTTATTAGATTATATTTTCTGAGTAAATACTGTTGTTTTGCATTTCTAATTATAGAATGTCTATTTTTATTTCAAAGGTAATATTTTTGTTTGTTTATTATTTTGTTAAAGTATTTTGCCGCTATTATAACCTATTAGCTGGCCAAAAAATAAAGTTTTGCACTTCAAATTTTATTTGCATTTTTATTAATGTTTTACTTTTTACTCTTATACAGGTAGATGAATTTATAAAGTCAACGTTAAGAATTAGTCAAAATATGAAAAATTCTCTAGAGGGGCGGCACATTAGGTCTTTGCACGCGGGCGGCCGACACCCAAGGATCGGCCCTGCATGCGAACCAAATATTCAAGAAGTTAGACTTTTGAATTGCTTAAAATAAACACTAATAAATGGAAATACTTGAAGCCGCAGAATAGAAAAGAAAATGTTCCTTTTCCTCAGAAGTAAAATAATAATAATAACTGATATCAGCGAGAAACGCTGTCAAACAGTTATAGATACTGTGACGCGACCTTTGCGTATCCCCCCACGGACCAGTATAGAAGAAATTTGGGAGAAAAAACTGCTATCAGCAATTCAGCCACCAGAGCTTTGGAAAGTTTTGTGATTTTTCACATTAAAATTCATCCGGCCGTCCAAATAGCTGCTCTTAGTCCCCTGGACGAGTCGGACGGTCTGGGTCTTCTACATTAAAATTCATAGAAACTCCAGGAATAGAGTAATTAAAAAAAAATTAATTATAATGCGACGAGATACTATAATTTTTATGCCAAAAATTGGAATTTTGTGACTCTTCTACTTTCGGATGCAATTTTAATATGTACATGAAATATCAATATCATAAACGTTTCCTATTTCAATGCATTATTAAATATATATATTTTTAATGTGAAGGAATTATTCTAAGGTTTTCACTTAAAGCTCGTTGAAAAGATGGTTTTTCGATCTTTCCGATGGTGTTAAGATCGATACATTGCGATAATATTTTCGATCGCTAAAGAACTGATTTGTGCGAAATTAGCTCAAAATGGCGTTTTAACAATTAATAAGAATAAAAAAAAAAAATCGTTCCAATGTGTCTTCAGGCCTAAAGTAAGCACCACTTTACCAAATTTCGTTGCTGTGGAACGCTTAGATTTTCTGTTACGTGGCGGTTTTGGAAGCACTACTATCCGCATTGATGATATCAACAATTTTTTTCATTATGTTAAGTAAATATCGACTAAAACTTTTAAGACACAGGACGAGTATGGTCTAGCCCGAAATTTTGCATGAAAAATGTGGTACGACACGGCCCGTGGGCTATGACAGGTTCCGCAGGTGTTTTACGTACTTAAGTAAATAAAACAAATTATTTAAAATATATTATAATTTCTAACTTTGGATAACCAGTATTTATTAGAATAGTATCAATTATTCATCAAGTACTACAAGATGTTCTTTAACATGAATAATAAATAATTTTAATGATATATGATAAAACATTTTGCACTTCTATGAATATTTTTCAGGTACGCTACTGTATGCAGATCCACGGTTAAAAAATACCACTTTAAAAATTATCGAATATATACTGTAACACACTCTCCCTTCACTAGTACAAACAAAATCGAAGGTCATCCCAAGGTTTTGCTTCACTTCCATCTTTCGCAATAAGGTAGCAAGACCTAAATCTTCCAGCACACTGTCACATACCCTGCATGATAACATCGATATCCCTTTCTCTCCTTTTGTACACAGAGGTCGAGGTCATTCAGAAACCCCATCAACTGCACTTCACAATTCATTCTGAAGAAATTTATCACGGTTTCACTTTCGTCCGTATTCCCCCCCCCCCCCCTCCTTCTTGCATTTACTGAGTGAAATCCTTTCTTTATTGAGCCAATCACGTTCAGAAAAAGAAAATTAGAAACAAAAGGTGTTTCCGACATACTGCATTTTAATCCCCCCATCCACACTTTATTCACTGTATTATTGGTCTTCAATATTTTTAAAAACAAATAAGTTGAATGAAAAAAAAAATCTCATGCGGGCAGCACATGACTTTCCTTATATAATGCAATGAATTTACTACTTTTACAGTAAAAAAAAAAAGGTTATTATAGTAGATACTTATATTCTTTCCAAGACATTGAATTTTCGTCAATGAGTCGCCATTTTCATTGATTTAGCATCATTTTTATTCATTTGGCGAGTTTTTCGTTAATGTAGCAACATTTAAAAAAGTCGCCAAGTTGCGACATTCCACCAAATTCGTCGCCAAGCGTTATGGACGGAGAAATAAGTTATTCTTACAGCAGATAAATGACTATTGGCATTCAAATACAAAAGTATTACTTAAAGTATCTTTTTTCATGAATAGAACGAGCTAGATCCATGAGAATGATGTCACCAAATTTATCGCATGATATTACATATGGAAAGTGAACATGTTTTTCAATAGGAAATATTTTTTTTTAAGTTAAGTGATTTTTTGGTACAATTATTTGAAAAATGTGCAATATCTCGAGAACGGTTCATGCTAGCGTTCTAAAATTTATCTCAATCGTTTTCTAATGAAAAATTACACAAGAAATGTCTATTTGCTTAACTTTATTAGCGGTTTTGATTTCTTGATAATTTTTTCAAAATTTCACTCGAAAATGTAGGGGGGGGGGGGGGGGGGGTTCTGAACATTCGATTACTTATAAAACCAATAGGTTTTCAGTATTTACGGATTGTAGTTTTTGTACCAAATTTCCTTCAAATCGGTCCATTCGTTCGTCAGTTATCGTCTCTACAGACTCACGGACACACACACACACACACAGACATCACCTCAAAAATGTTCGATTCGTGATCAGGGATGCTTGAAACGTGCTCTCCCGTCGAAAACTCGAATTCTCGACCCCGTCACAATACTTTCCTTATGTGTGTGTGCTCCTTATGTCCCTAAAGTGTTACATTTAGAGGTTTAAATACATATAGATTAAGATTCTGTAAAAAAAAAAGTTAAATCGTTTCCAAGATAGTAGACAAGTTCTTTGGAATTTATAGCATCCATTTAAGATGCCAGCTTTAAAGTTGAGGGAAAATAATCGGCAGTCAGCCCGTTGAGACGAAATGGTTTTGCGTGAATAGCACCTTTCTTTGTAAGTGATTTGTCTTTAAACATATTCAAGACAGTTCAAAATATCGAAATTATAACCACCTTTTTTTAAAAATTAAGAGCTTGACCCAAAATCAAATTATATATCCTTGAAGTGAAGGGCTACAAATTACTCTTCATAGTTATGCTAGTATTTTCAGTTTTTGAAATTCAAGCATCTTGAACTTGAAAACAAATTATAGATCTAGAACTGGATTTTCCACTGAATATTTTCGCCGCTCACTATTTATGTCTATCTTTTATAGTTTTGAAGATATTTCGAAAAAGTAAGCAAAAACACGTTCGGAAAAAGAAAAAAAAACTCGGAAAAAGTAATCTTTAAAAAAAGAAAAATTAAAAAAAAAGAAAAAAAAAAAGGTTCAAGATATAAAATATATCTTTATATATTCATAATCCGTACTACATTTCTGATAAAACAAGTATCGTCGATTTCAGCAAGACATAAGTCAACGAAGCATAGATATGATTCACATCAAAACTCTGGGAAATCAACATAATGTGAATGCAAATGACTTTTCCTAGACTCATATTTATTTTTTCTTCCATGACCCATTCATTCCAATGAAGTTTAATCGTGCAAAGTGACACAGATACATACTTGAAATCATATCCAATTTGCAGTTTTGAAGCATTTTTACTTTCCTTATATACATAATGTATAAGGAAAGTATTGTGACGAGGTCGAAAATTCGAATTCGAGTTTTCGACGGGAGAGTACGTTTCAAGCATCCCTGATCACGAATCGAACATTTTTGAGATGATGTCTGTGTGTGTGTGAGTGAGCCTGTGGAGACGATATCTCACGCACTAATGGAGCGATTCGAATGAAATTTGATACAAAAATCACAATCCGTGAATACTGGAAGCCTATTGTTTTAAAACACAATCCAATGTTCATAACCACCCTAAATTTTCGAGTGAAATTTTGAAAAAATTATCAAAAAATCAAAACCTTTAATAAAGTAATTTTTCCTTAGAAAACGATTGACAAACTTTAGAACGCTAGGATGAACCGTTCTTGAGATATTGCACATATTTGAAATAAATTTATCAAAAAATCCCATACATTAAAAAAAATCTGATGTGGACAGCACATGACTTTCCTTGTATAATGCAATGTATTTACTACTTTTAATGTATATATATATATATATATATATTTACTACAGTAAAAACAAAATAGGTTATTCTTATAGTATATACTTATATTTTTTCCACTATATTGAATTTTCGTCAAATAGTCGTTATTTTTATTAATTTAGCGTAATTTTTATCCATTTGGCGAGATTTCCTTTGATTTGGTAACATTTAAAAAAAATCGCCAAGTTGGCGATATTCCGTCAAATTCGTCGCCAAACATTATGAACGGAGAAATAATTTATTCTTATAGCAGATAAATGACTATTGGAGTTCAAATACAAAAGTATTACTCAAAGTATCTTTAATCATGAATGGAACGAGTTAGATCCACGAGAATGATGTTATTAATTTATCGCATGATATTACATATGAAAAGTGAACATGTTTCTCACTAGAAAATATTTTTTTTTTATTTTATATAATTTTTTGATGATTTTTTTGGAAAATGTACAATATCTCGAGAAATGTTTATGCTAGCGTTCTAAAATTTATGTTAATCGTTTTTGGATGAAAAATTACATAAGAAATGTCTATTTGCGTAAGTTTATTAGAGATTTTGATTTTATGATTTTTTCAAAATTTCACTCAAAAATTTAGGGGGGGTTCTGAACATTCGATTGCGTATAAAAATAATAGGCTTCTAGTATTCACGGATTGTAATTTTTGTATCAAATTTCGTTCGAATAGGTCCATTCGTTCGTCAGTTATAGTTTCCACAGACTCAGTGACACACATACACACATCACCTCAAAAATGTTCGATTCGTGATCAGGGATGCTTGAAACGTACTCTCCCGTCGAAAACTCGAATTCCCGATCCCGTCACAATACTTTCCTTATACATTATTGTATATAAGGAAAGTAAAAATATGAACTGTTATGAAACATGTTCACTTTTCATATGTAATATCATGCAATAAATGTGGTGACATCATTCTCGTTTATCTAACTCGTTCCATTCACCAGAAAAGATACTTTGAGTAATACTTTTTTTGTATTTGAAAGCCAATAGTCATTTATCTGCTGTAAGAATAGCATATTTCTCAGTCCATAATGCTTGGCGCTATTTTGGCGACGAATTGGGCGAAATGTCGCCAACTTGGCGACTTTTTAAAATGTTGCCAAATTAACGAAAATCTCGCCAAATGGATAAAAATGACGCTAAATCAATGAAAATGATGACTAATTGCAGAAAATTCAATATCTTGGAAGGAATATAAGTATCTACTATAGGAATAACATTTTTTTAACTATAAAAGTAGTAAATTCATTGCATTATATAAGGAAAGTCATGTGTTGCCCAGATCATTTTTTTTTCTTCTTCTGTGACTTATCGCATTATAAAAAGCCACTAGCTCGCAAACATTACGAAGAACTGTAATATTTTGAAAACGGTTCATCCTAGAGTAATGGAGTTGGCCTATTCGTTTAGTCGGCAAAAATTATGTATAAATACAAAAGTATTTAATCAATAATACATAGCAGAATTTCAAATTTTAACCCTTTTTGTGGACCCTTCTGGGGAAAAAAAACAAACAGATGTGGGCAGCACATGACTTTCTTTCCCTGCAGACTCATATTCACGTTCTCTTTATTTATTTAAGCATGCGCCGTCTTATTTTAGATTTTGACGATTTTTGAGGGCCATTTTGCAAAAAAAAATAAAAATAAATAAATAATAAAAGCAGGTTCTTTTTTTTTTTCCGAATCATACTAAAACATCATACCAATCATACCAATTTCATCATCAGCACCAGGGTAACCCACAACTGACTTATCTATCAAATTTTGTGAAATTTGATCAATTAGTTTTTGAGTTAGAGTGGATAGGTACATACATTGCACACACAGACTTCATGCTAAAAATAGTTTTATTTCGTATTCTAGAGATCCCAAAAAGTGTAGATTCGTCGAAAATTCGATTTGTGATTTCATAATACTTTCCCTATACATTACAATTATTGCAGGGAAGAAAAAAAAAAAAAAAAAAAAAAAAAAACTCAGCACCATTGTAAACCACAAGTGACTTATCTACTAATTTTGTAACTTTTCGTCGATTTGTGGTTCTTGAGTTAGTCGCCGTGTGGATACATACATCGCGAAAACACACAATCGTAGACAGGCAGTCCTTTCAGGATTTTTTAATGGGGGGGGGGGGGATGAAACTTTATGGGGTCAAGTTTTCTATTTGCCCTATATAAATATGTCTAACTGCTGTTACATAAATATAAACCAAGTTATTATACAATATCTCCGGCCCCCGATGTATACCAGAAAGAAACGCTGATCGCAGACGTTACCCTAAAAATGGTGGATTTGTGTTCTAAATTTCGAAAGTGCTCGAAACGTGCAGATCCGTGGAAAAGAGTTCTGATTTTCGACCCTATTGCAGCACTTTTTCCATAACTTACTATGTATTCCAGGGAAAGTAATTAATATAGCCATAAAATTGAGTTCATTAGAAAAACTATACAAAACAGGAAAGAAAATGCTCTGAAATCATAATTATACAAATATATTTTACATTAAGCATATGCCAAATACAAATTGGAACAGGTACTGCACTCTGTTTTACAACCATCTGTTTTACATAGCAAATAATTTTATGTACCAGGGGGAAAAAAAAACCGGGGAAAAAAATGCTATTCTATGCGAGTCACAATTATAGAACTGCCATTGGATAATGTTTGAATCTTTTCGGAACGCCATGATACGCCTCAAACACCTGTGAATATGACATGAAGGCTTAACAGGTATGATAAACTTGCTTTACAAAGGCGGCACAGTATCATAGAAAAAAAAAATCTGATGTGGGCAGCACGACATTCCCTGCAGACTCAAATTTATTTTCTCTTTATTTCATTGATAAATTCATTAAATTGAGTTTAATTACACTGAATAACACGCATAATTAATTGGAATGGCATTGAGTTTACACGTTTAATTCAGCTTTCGATTTCATTTGGTAACTGGACTTATTCTCAAAACCGGCGTATCAAAAATGCGAAAAAAAATAAAATATATCGAGAACGGCTAGATCTGGAGTAGTGAGGTTGGTCTTATTCTTTTCATCCTCAAAAATTACATATAAAACAAGCATTTAATGGATTCATTTGAACATGAGTAGTCATTTATTTTAGATTTTTGCGGCCATTTCGTAAAGAAAAAGGCAGGCCAAAAGGTTTTCCAAATCTAATCAGCACCAAGGCAACCCACAAATGACTTATCTACCAAATTTTGAGAAACTGGGTCAATTAGTTTTTTAGATAGAGTGGATATATGAGATTTTTGCGGAACATTTCGCAAACAGGCAGGTTCTTTCATCCCGAATCGTACCAAAATCTAATCAGCATCAAGGTCACTCAGAAATGACCTACCTATAAAATTTTATGAAATTTGGTCAATTAGTTTTTGAACTAGAGTAGATACATACATTGCACAGACAGTTACAGACACAGACGTCATGCTAAAAATAGTGTTTTCGTGTTCTAGAGGTCCCGAAACGTATAGATCCGTCGAAAACTCCATATACTATTTTCAACATGATTCCAATACTTTCCCTATCCAATATATTCCTATGTATTGCAGGGAAAGTAAGAATCTAATGTGGGCAGCACGTTTCCCCACAGACTCAAATTCATCATCCATTAAATCGAGTTGGGTTGCTCAAATTGACACGGATACTTGACATTATGCCCAATTTACAGGTTTTTTTAATACGACTTCATTTTTATTAGGCAATTTAATTCATTTTATAACGTCGCCATCCCCTCAAAATAAAACATTATGTTCAAAGCAAGCATTTAATGAATACTTTTAAGCATATTTAGTAATTTATTTGAGATTGACGGTTTTGCGAGCCATTTCGCGGGGGGGGGGGGGGGGGGAAACCAAGTTCTATTTTTATTTTTGAGTTGTGACAAAAATTCTATTTAGCATCAATCCTTAAATGACGTATCTACCCTATTTTAAGAAATTTCATCGAATAGTTTTTAAACTACAGTCAAAACATAGTCAGTTTTTTAAAATTCCAGAAACCTCATTATGTTCAGAATGCTCCATCCTAGGGAAATGAAGTTGGTTTCATTTGTTTTGACGCTAAAATGTATGCATAAAACAAGCATTTAATTAATACATCTCGGTATATTTCAGAATTTAGCGATTAGCCATTTTGGGAGGGGAAAAAAAACAGGTTCTATCTGAATCGTACCAAAATCTAATCAGTACTAGGGCAATCCACAAGTGCCTTATATACCACATTTTGTAAAATTTCGTCAAACAAGATTTTGAGCCAGAGTGGATACATACTTTGCACAGACAAGATGTCACACTAAAAATAGGGTTTTCGTGTTCCGTTATGCTAAAAATAAGTTTTACGAGTTCTAGAGTGCCCAATATGTCCGTCGAAAATCCAAGTTCCGATTTTCGGCAAAATTGCAATACTTTCTCTATATATTACCATGTATTGCAGGGAATGCAAAATGTCATAGTCGGCAAGAAAAATATTAAATTAAACAATATATGCATTATAGATATAACATAAATGTAAAAAAACTGATGTGGGCAGCACATGACTTTCCTTACAGCCTTTAATTCATTTTCTCTTTCATAATTCATTGAGTTCACAAAATAACACGGGCAATTATATGAAATTAATGTTTCCAATCGAAAACAAGCCTATCTTTAACAAAAGTTTTATACAATCCCTAATTATTCGTTGAAAACTTTAATGAATGATGTATCTGATCATTTTAGTGAATGACAATGGGACTTTTTTGTTTGACTCATTGAAGTATGAAATTTTTTTTTTATAATTGAAATATTTTACTTTCTATGGGCCAGAATAAAATTTACATTCAAGAGATATATTGACACATTTGCACGTTTGTCATAATGTTACGTCACGGTTTATTTACGCCGCCATGTTGGGCGGCATAAACGAACGATGTGGTAATAGTTTTAGTCATGATATATTATCAGACACGATAAAAAAAATTAATGTATGCTCTCGAGAAAGGTGCATTGAGAAACAGTACCGAATATTGTGAGAACACCAATGTGTAATCATTGCATCCTTCGAAAAAATGGGCAATAGCAGAAACTTCGAACAGCAAGAAAAAGCGATTTTGCCATTCAACGCAGGGATGGGATGACAGAAAGTAGATTTACAGGTTGTAATGTCACGTGCAAATGGTCAATCTTTCTTGAAATATCCTGTATACTTTAATATCAATGGCTCCACAGCTCACTGTGGGCCTTGGCCTTCCTCAGGCGATTCTTCTATGCCGTCCTTCTTGGAACAATGCTTCTCCAATTTTTAATCTTTAATTCTTTTTAATACAGCTGTGTAAAATTTAAACACTCACTCAATCGCAAGTGCGACGTGAGAGAGAAAAGCTAGTACCAACCAATGCGTGCCCAATTAAAGATGGAACGCTCTCTCTATTCTTCCCTCTTTTATGAACGGAACAATGCTGCTATAGATTCGTGAAGATCTTAATCATTTCTGAACTTCCCTTTCATCTGAGGTGATTGCTTTGGGGTCGATAGTTCGATCCACCCGATGTCAGCCATTGGAAATAAGGATAAAATAGCAGTAGAAACAGTGATATTGATGAGGAAAACTTGAGTAACGTATTTAAGCACAAATGAAATAATAATGTAGCATACAGCTGTTTCGAGGAGACGTTGTTTCTCCTTCGTCAGTGCAGGAAAACCAACCAACCCGAAGTTCATAAGGCGAAATCGAAGGGGATCCAACGTGTCCTCTAAACAATTGTATGCTGCACAGCTATATCATTACTTTCCCTGCAATACATGGTAATGTATAGGGAAAGTATCGGAATCATGTCGAAAATCACAACTCGAGTTTTTGACGGATCTACACGTTTTGAGACCTCTAGAATACAAAAAAATTATAGCGTGATGTCTGGGTGTGTGTGTCTGTCTGTGCAATATATGTATCCACTCTTAACTCAAAAACCTCGCCGCCCAGGTGGTGTAGTGGATAGCGTGTTCGGCTGATGTGTGGAGGGCTCGGGTTCGAATCCCAAATAAGGCATGGAGGCTTGTGTGGCTACTGTAACTGGATTTCGATCTGTTGTTGCCACGTTAATTGAATTAAAAAAAAAAAAAAAAAAAAAAAAAAAAAAAAAAAAAAAAAAAAAACTAATGGACCGAATTCATAAAATTTCACCAAATTTTATGAAATTCGGTAGGTAAGAAGTCACTTGGGAGTGACTCTGGTGCAGATTAGTTTTGGATACGATTCGGGGAAAAAGAACCCGACTTTTCTGCGAAATGGCCCGCAAAAATCTTATGTATTCACTCTAGTTAAAATACTGACTGACCAAATTTCATAAAATTTGGTAGATAAGTCACTTGTGGGTTACCATGGTGCTGATAAGATTTTGGTACGATTCGGAAAAAAACAACCTGCTTTTTTTTTTAAATGGCCTGCAAAAATCCTCAAAATCTAAAATATAAAACTACGTATGTTGAAATATATCAGTTAAATGTTTGTTTCATATGTAATTTTTAACGATGAAAAGAATAAGACCAACCCCATTACACTAGGGCTAGCCGTTCTCGAGATATTTTAGTTTTTCGCACTTTCGCTACGTCACTTTTGAAAATAAGTCCAGTTACCAAATGAGAACGAAAATTGAATTAAAAATGCAAATTCAGTATAATTTTAAATAATTATGGTGTCATTTTCCGCAATTAAACTCAATAAATTAAAGAAGAAATAAAGTGAACGTGAATATGAGTCTGCAGCGAAAATCATGTGCTGCCCACATAAGATTTTTACTTTCCCAGCAATACATGATAATGTATAGAGAAATTATTGGAATAGTGTCGAAAATCGCAACTCGAGTTTTTGATAGTTCTACACATTTTGGGACTTCTAGTACACGAAAAAACTATTTTTAGCTTGACGCCTGTCTGTCTATCTGTCCGTCCGTTCGTCTGTCTGTGCAGATGTTGTATCCACTCTAACTGAAAAATTAATTGACCGAATTTCATAAAATTTGGTAGGTGACCCTTATGCTTAGTTTTTGATCCGATTCGGGAAAAAAGAACTTTTTTTTGCGAAATGGCCCTCAAAAATCGTTAAATCTAAAAATAAAAGACTACGTATGCTCAAATATATTAATTAAATGCTTATTTAATACGTAATTTTTGACAACGAAAATAATAAGACCAACCCCATTACTCTAAGACTATCCGTTCTCGAGATACTTTTGTTTTTTCACAGTTTCGCTACGCTACCTTAAAAAATAAGTCCAGTTACCAAATGACACTTAAAATTGAATTAAAAGTGCAAATTCAGTGCAATTTAAAAAAATCTGATGTGGGCAACACATGACTTTCCTTATATAATGCAATGAATTTACAACTTTTACAGTAAAAAAAATAGGTTTTTCTTATAGTAGATACTTATATTCTTTCCAAGATATTGAATTTTCGACACTTAGTCGTCATTTTCATTGATTTAGCGTCATTTTAATCCATTTGGCGAGATTTTCGTTAATTTGACAACATTTCAAAAAGTCGTCAAGTTGGCGACATTCTGCCAAGTTCGTCGCCAAAATCTCGCCAAGCTTTACTGACGGAGAAATAAGTTATTCTTATAACAGATAAATGACTATTGGCGTTCAAATACAAAAGTAATACTCAAAGTATCTTTTCTCATGAATGGAACGAGTTAGATCCACGAGAATGATGTCACCCAATTTATCGCATGGTATTACATATGAAAAGTGAACATGTTTCTCAATAGAAAATATATTTTTTTAAATTTTATATGACTTTTTGATAATTTTTTTGAAAAATGTAAAATATCTCGAGAACTGTTCATGTTAGCGTTCTAAATTTTATGTTAATCGTTTTCTAATGAAAAATTACATAAGAAATGTCTATTTGCGTAACTTTATTAGCGGTTTTGATTTTTTTGACGATTTTTTCAAAATTTCACTCGAAAATTTAGGGGGGTTCTAAACATTCGATTACGTTTAAAAACAATAGGCTTCCAGTGTTTACAGATTGTGATTTTTGTACTAAATTTCGTTCGAATCGGTCCATTCGTTCGTCAGTTATCGTCTCCACAGACCCACTGACAGACACACACACACGCGCGCGCACACACACACACACACACACAGACATCACTTCAAAAATGTTTGATTCGTGATCAGGGATGCTTGAAACGTGCTCTCCCGTCGAAAACTCGAATTCGAATTTTCGACCCCGTCACAATACTTTCCTTATACATTATGTATATAAGGAAAGTAATAACTCTGGCTGTAATTTTGGGCAATTAAACTCAATTAAATGAATTATTGAAGAAATAAAGAGAATGTGAGAGAAAAAGAGTCTGCAGGGAAAGTCATGTGCTACTCACATTAGATATTTACTTTCCTTATATATAATAATGTAAAAGAAAATATTGTGACGGGGTCGAAAATTCGAATTCGAGTTTTCGACGGGAGAGCACGTTTCAAGCATCCCTGATCACGAATTGAATATTTTTGAGATGATGTCTGTGAAAATATATGTGTGTGTATGTGTATGTGTGAGAGAGAGTCTGTGGAGACGATATCTCACGAACGAATGGAGCGATTCGAATGAAATTTAGTACAAAAATTGCAATACGTGAATACTGGAAGCCTATTGTTTTTAAACAGAATCGAATATTTAGAACCCCCTAAATTTTCGAATGAAATTTTGAAAAAATCATGAAAAAATCAAAACCTTCAATAAAGTTACTCAAATAGACATTCCTTACGTAATTTTCCCTTAAAAAACGATTGACAAACTTTAGAACGCTAGCATGAACCGTTCTCGAGATATTGCATATTTTTCAAATAAATTTATCAAAAAATCACATAAATTAAAAAAAAATATTAACTGTTAAAAAGTATGTTTACTTTTCATGTGTAATTTCATGCCATAAATTTGGTGACATCATTCTCGTGGATCTAACTCGTTCTATTCATGAGAAAAGATACTTTGAGTATTACTTTTGCATTTGAACGTCAATAGTCATTTATCTGCTATAACTTATTTCTTCATCCATAACGCTTGGCGAGATTCTGGCGATAAATTTGGCGGAATGTCGCTAACTTGGCGACTTTAAATGTTGCCAAATTAACGAAAATCTCGCCAAATGGATAAAAATGACGCTAAATCAATGAAAATGACGACTAATTGACGAAAATTCAATATCTTGGAAAGAATATAAGTATCTAATATAAGAATAACCTATATTTTTTTTACCCTAAAAGTAGTAAATTCATTGCATTATATATAAGGAAAGTCATGTGCTGCCCACATCAGATTTTTTTTTTATAAATATAGTGTAAAAAATCTGATGTGAGCCGCACATGACTCTCTTTACAGACTCAAATTCATTTTCTCTTTCTTTCATAATTCATTAAATTGAGTTAAATTGTACAAAGTAACACGGATAATTATTTGAAATTACATTGTTGCACTAGCAATTTTAATTGAATTTTCGTTTTCATTTCAGTTGAATCTAAAATACAGAACTACGTATGCTCAAATGTATCGATTCAATGCTTGTTTTATACGTAATTTTTGATAACGAAAAGAATAAGACCAAACCTATTACTCTAGAACTAACAGTTCTCGAGACATTTTAGCATTTTCGCTAAGCCGCCTTTGAAAATACGTCCAGTTATGAAATAGAAAAACGAAAATTGAATTAAAAGGGCAAATTCAGTGTCATTTCAAATAACTACTATGCGTGTTTTTTTGTGCAAATAAATTCAATGAATTATTACAGAAATAAGGATACAATGAATTTGAGTCTGTAGGGAAAGTCATGCGCTGCCCACATCCCACATCATAATTTCCCTTTCCCTACAATGCATGGGATGGTAACGTATAGTATAAGTATTGGAATTGTGTCGAAAATCGCAACTCCTATTTTTCGACGGATCTACATGTTTCGAGCACTCTAGAACCTGAAAAAAGGTGGCAGTGGTGCTGCCCATATCAGCATTTCTTTCTGTAAGTTTGATGTCCCGGAGTGTGTAGAAGAGACGGCGTTGTGGCAAAAATCGTAAAAAAAGGAAATCGAACGAAATTTATGGGGTGGGGTGGGGGAGCTCAACAAGGCTGAAAGAGGGTCTTTTTACAAACAATTATTTTGAATATGCAATAAAATGAGCTTTTACATGAAAAATTTAAACGGTTATGATTTTGAAATTTGCTTTGAAAATTATATATTTTCGGTAATTCTGCTATTATTTTTAGTGGCTCTACTTCCACGACGTGCTTATTTTGCCCGTTAAATAATCCACGGAAATATTGATTTCAAATCTATCACAATGCCTTCCTTCTCTCTGGGCTATGCATTGAAGGCAAAGTAGAAAGCACCAGCTGCTGCAGGACGAAGTACAATACACTTTTAGTCTCGCATCAGTAAAACAATGGGATCGCTTAGTACACACGTCCCGTTCCCGTCCATGTTTGTTAGCAAAGTTTCTTAACAATGGACACTGTAAAGGTGTTTATCTACGTGATGCGGATGTTATCACATCTCTTTTCCTGCAACTTATTGCAAAACTAAATGAGTGGAAAGCCGCAGCCAACACAGTCCTCAATCGAGGTACGAAAATATAAGACTTGAAATGGTTCCGAGTATGGCTGCGGGGAGTCGGTTAAGTGAAACCTCTTGAGATTTACTAAAAACCTCTTAGGTTTATTATTATAGGAATGACTTTCGAGCGAAAAAAGGCAACGCCACTAGGTTGTTCATAACCTGAAAGAGCTTGAAGAAGAAAAACTCGACAAAAATTGATTTTTATTACGAATTATAGACAACTTTATATTCATAAAAATTTTCATTTGGTTCGAACTAAGTATTTTATCTGGACGACATCTTATATCACTCAGCAGACAAAAACAACCACAGATATGTTAATATATTTGGCTGAAATTGGCTAAAAGTGAAGATGCTAACTTATTTTATGTAGCGCACTGTAAGGTAACGTTTTTAAAACCTATAGTTTTTGAACGGGGAAAAATACAATTATATTTAAATTATCTTTTATGTTTGACTGTCAGCTGAATGATATGACATGTCGATCAACCAGATTGAAAACGATTAGGAGAAAATAAGTTTATAAGTATGTTCGCAACTAATAAAAATCGACTGGGCTCAAGTTTTTCTTGCATCTGTTGCCTTCAGATCATGGGCAATCTGGTGGCGTTACCCTTTTATCCTTGCTCGGATATAACTCATATTACATTCTATGTTAGGCTTCGAACCCTTGCCTAGGAAAATTGCTCTTCGATGAATGATTCCTTCGCGGTACTCGTGGTAGTTGCTTAACTAAAACAAGGTCACTACAGTTTTCTCAGGCAAATTCAAGAACTTTTAACGATAAAAAATGTGTTTTTCAAGGACCCTATTTTTTTGCCAGCTACCCCAGTTTATGAACTTTTGAAATGAAGCAGCCAATTTAATTTTGATGAACAATTGCAAACGGAATTTTGTTCACTAAGCGGTTCTACTCAAGAAGATCCAATGCAGTATGTGTGCATGTATGTATGACTGAACAATTGCACTCTTTCTCGATAGCGCTCATATCCAGCTCACTAACCCGTCCACCACCACCTTTCTAAGATTCTGATTAGCTACTGAATCAAAATTTAAATAGTAGGAGATGTATATAGTAGTAACAATTACAATCTCGTTAAAGCAGTCATCGAAAGTGTTATATAAACTTGCTTTACACGATAACGAAACCCTATACAGCATACATTTCACTGAAACGTTGTTAAAAAATCCGTACGCGGCGGCAAATATACTTTATAGCTTGGAAGAAGGTGCCAAAGGACGATTCCAGATTGTTGAGGAATCTTACCCTAAACCATGGGCGGCGACTTGAAAAATTATTGGAGGTTCCGGAAATTTTAAATCAAATGACTCATTTATTATTCAAAGGATTTAAGTCTAATTAAAATTTAATACAGCCAGATTATCTGGTCGCACAATAAGACGTCTGAAATGATAAAATGGAGCAAATTATAGCTAAGTACAGAAAAATATTTTTTTTCTCTGGATAATTATATACTTTCATTTATTTTGCTTTTGTAGGCGCAACGTTATTATACACAACATGCAGATACTGCGTGAATTTTCAACTCAATTATCTTTATAAAAATAACAGAAAATGTAAAATTTATTTCCAGGTATTTTTTATCAATGTTAAAAAAAAGTCAACACATTTCTCTTTAAATCATTTCTGAGTTAAAGTATTGTATTCAGAATATCTGAGGGGTAAATTTCTATGCATACGACTTTACATATAGTTAACAGGAAATAAATAATAAAAAACTTGAATTAATAGCAAAAAAGAAAATTTGTGCATACATGCGTACATTTTCTCCACCAAATAGCCACAAAAATATTAGGGGTCCGAGGAACCCACAATAGAATTATTGGGAGTTCGGACGCCAATGTCTGCAAAGGGGGACCGAATTGTTTGGAATAGGGTATGTCAAATACCTGTCTTTTTAAGAGGTTCTAAGATCTTCGCTGTCCCACCCGTAAGCAAAAGGTTAAGTATAGTGGCACCACTAAACTTGTGTTTTATAGCCACTGTAACAAAACTAAAAAGAAATGAGAAGACGATAATAACCTAGGACTTTCAAGGACCTCTGTAAAATTCAAGTAATTCCGAAAGCCCCGGGGAAAAAAATAAGCACATTCAAGGACTAAGAAAACCCTGTAAAAGTGGTCATTAATGGACTATGTTGGGAACTATGGATGAACCGAATATTTGGCTAAATGTTAATCGAATATTCGATTATAATTTTAACAGTAACATTTTTATTTTATGCCAATTTAAAATATAAAACGTTTAATTATTTTGTGCTTCATGGGAATGCATTTACATCCTCAATTGATTTACATTAAGTATAATTATTAATTTAAATAAATCATCGAGAAAACAAAGGAATATAGTCAAAGGTTACTTAACTGGTTGTGATTTTCTCAGAAGTTAATAGTTAATTTCTGATAATCATGGCTTCTATGTTATAGAAATTTTTACACAATTTATTCAAGTGATTTTTGCTATCTTAATCGTCTTTTCTATAAGTCAAATAATTTTATCAAAACTGAAACTGAGCAGTGAAATTCAAACATTACCAAATCAATTGCAAACATTTATTTTATAGTATAAAGGATACTTTGGTAGAATGTATAATTATTCTTTTACAATTTATTGTCACACCTGGTCTTGCAAACTAAAACAAAGTAGATACAGATAACTAAAATACAGTTACAACCATCCATTGACAAAAGGCTCAACAAACTGATTCTCTCTTTAGAAATCTTAGAAAGTAATAGAAGGAGAGGTATTATTAAGTGGTTTCTTTTATATAAATTATATTTATTATGTTAATCACTATAACTGTCATTCATTGTATAAAAAAAAATACTTGCTTTTCCAATTTTTGAAAATTTTAAATGTTACTATTCAATTGTCACAAAGTATTTGGCCAAACCAAATATTCGGTTTGATTGCCGAATATTAGTATATAGAATACCAATCAAATATTCTGCACATCCCTAATTGGAATCAAATGAAATCAACATTTACACCCAAAGAACAAACTGCCTTAGAGAAACCATGCAAGGATAACTTATTTAATCTAAATATAAAAATCTCTAAAATAGCTTATCCACTGTGCAGTTGCAAAATAAAGATAACAATCAGTTTACGCTACGCGTACTGTCGTTCAAGAAAGAGTATAATCAAATCTTACAATCAAAGCACGATGTGGTTTCCGTACGTCGCGCGGTGGTTGATGCTCATAGAATGTTTCAGGAAGACAAAGGTGGTAAAAGGTTGGGCAGTTTTCCTTCAGAATAAAACGGAGAGGACCCATTACAAGTGTAATTAAAATTCAAATTAAATGACCTATGTATAAAAAAGATGCACAAGTATTGTATTTTCTATACATATATTGAAAAAAAAAATCCATGGACCCAACACAAGAGCTTTCTTATTATGACTCAATCCCATTGAAAATCAGTAAGTTACTATTACCGATTTAAGTACACAAAACGCCTGTCAATAATGTCCTTATTTTTGCTGGTGCGGATTCTCTGTATTTTTATTCTTAAGGAAGCTGGTATGCTGTTTGTGGATTTGCAAGACCGGTGGATACCTTTTATCATTTTTTTATGTTGTTACTAATGAAGTATTTTTTTTATTTTTTATTATAGGTGGTCAATTTCTACAGCAGTTTGGGAGAATTTTCATATAAATCTAAAATGCTCTCACTACATAAATCATTAATAATTAAAATATTTTTTTTTTAATTTTAAATAAAAAAAAATGAAATGTCTTTCTTTATTTTATTTTTAGAAGAAAAAAAAGTGTGTAGGGTGGGGGTGGGGAGAATAATATTTTTACATTAGAATATTGTTAATACTCTAACTTAAACATAAAAACAGCAAATTAAAAGATGCCTGCATTCATGTTTAATCTTTTTGGTTACGCATTTTGTTATTTATCATGTGACATATTTTGCAAAATCTTATATAATAATTGACTCTCTGCCACTAAACCATTTTTTAATTACGAACAGCAGCAGAACTTGGAAAACATTTCTTTCAATGTGATGTCTGCCTATTCTTTCCTAACAAGATAATTACTGAATATGACAGGGGTGCGTCCACCCATTTTTACGTAAGATTCACTTTTTCAGTAAATTCCATCAGCGATCTACTTTTTTCAAAAATCGAAGTAAAATGAAACGTTTCTATAAAAAACAATATTTAAAAGTATTCACAACTCAACAGACTTATTAACAATTTACAAGTTTTTATAAATTTAGAGATCGATCAAAAAATTCATGCGCGATCGACGTCTATCTAACCTAAGACAACGAAAACTTCTGAAGTACGCTAGCCTGTAAAGATTACTTCTATACGAAAAGCGTTATTTAATTTTATCTTTGACTAGAAATGGAAAAAACTAAAAGAGAAAAAGAAAAAAAAATCTGATGTGGGCAGCACATGACTTTCCTTATATAATGCAATGAATTTACTACTTTTACAGTAAAAAAAATAGGTTATTCTTACAACAGATACTTATATTGTTTCCAAGATATTGAATTTTCGTCAATGAGTCGTCATTTTCATTGATTTAGCGTCATTTTTATCCATTTGGCGAGATTTTTGTTAATTTGGCAACATTTAAAAAAGTCGCCAAGTTGGCGACATTCCGCCAAATTCGTCGACGAAATCTCACCAAGCGTTATGGATGGAGAAATAAGGTATTCTTATAGCAGATAAATGACTATTGGCGTTCAAATACAAACGTATTACTCAAAGTAACTTTTCTCATGAATGAAACAAGCTAGATGCACGAGAATGATGTCACAAAATTTATCGCATATTACATATGAAAAGTGAACATGTTTCTCAAAAGTTAATATTTTTTTTTTCATTTATGGGATTTTTGGATACATTTATTTGAAAAATATGCAATATCTCGAGAACGGTCATTCTAAAGTTTATGTCCGTTTTCTACAGAAAAATTACATAAGAAATGTCTATTTGCGTAACTTTATTAAACGTTTTGATGATTTTTTTCAAAATTTCACTCGAAAATTCAGGGGGGGTTCTCAACATTCGATTGAGTATAAAAACAATAGGCTTCCAGTATTCACGGATTGTCGTTTTTGTACCAAATTTCGTTCAAATCGCTCCATTCGTTCGTGAGATATCGTCTCCACAGACTTACTGACATACACACATCACCTCAAAAATGTTCGATTCGTGTTCAGTGATGCCTGAAACGTGCTCTCTCGTCGAAAACTTGAAGTCGAATTTTCACCCTGTAGTACCTAGTAGCTTTTCACCTAGTAGTCACCCTGATCGTACAGATAGCTCCTCCATAGAGGCTTCCGATACACCTGCCTAAATAAAAATTGCTAACCTAATACTTTTCGAGTTATCGGCCTTGTCCAATACACTCTGATTCAGCAGGTACTTTACAGGGTGTATCGGCTCTTTCATAGTACTTATACAGGGTATTTCCTCAACACCCTGTATAAGTACTATAAAGAATGCGGTTTGCACTGACTTTTAACCTAGGAACCGTTTGAATCCTTCATTCGATTAACTGAAAAATTCATATCCCATTACTTAAATTCGTGATTTTCATGATTATTATTTTCTAAACTCCTGACGTTTTGCGATAGTCTTGACAAAGTAAAATGATATATCCCGTTCCGTTGTGAATTCGTACGGAAACTCGTATGGATTACATGAGTTATTTTTTACATCCACTTTATAATTGTCCCGCAAAATGAGAAACATAAAAAATCTCACCAGCAAAGTCCTTCCCCTTCCCCCCCGGAAAAAAGGGGACGATGTTTTAACAAAAAAAAAAAAAAAAACCCCACTCTGCGGGGTAATAACAATTTTGGGGATCTTGTTTAGCAAAGGTGCCGGCACTGCAGAAGACATTCTTTGGGGAAAGTTCCTGGAAAACTGGAGTCCGTGTTCTGAGAAAGTGATAAGTAATGGGCTAACCGTTCGTTCTCCCCCATAAATGCTTTCTGTGTCAAATTTCTAGTAAACGCAGCAGTATGAAAAACTAAAATATTATGACACTTTCAATTTAAGGCTTCCGTGAGATGAAACCGGTTAGAAAATCGAAATACAATCTTTCTCCATCTTACGCGGAATTTTAATGTACGTTTTGAATATTCGTGGTTTGCAAAAGTAAAACAAAAATAAATATATAATACAAAATATTATAAAAAATCTTTTTAAGTTACACTGTTTTAAAAAAATGCACTAAAGAGTAAAAAAAAAATTTTTTTTTTTTGCTATCCGTCAATTTTGTTATTCCTATCCATCAATTTTGTGTATTCCTATTTTGTTATCCGTCATTCTTATATATGTCATCACAACCTAAAAATTATGTGATAGCTAAAAAATTCATTCAAATACGACTAAAAACAAAACAGTGGGACGCCCATAAAAGAATTGTATTTGGACATTAATAGAATTTTAAGAAACAATAGAAGTGATAACACAGAAATCACATATATTAAGAATGATTACATTCAATCCGTTTAAATTTTTCTTAAACAATTTTGATATAACAATCCGTCATTATATATGTCATGCTTGATATATATATATATATGCTTGATATCTGATATAATGTCTTATATCGTCATATGTATATTCTTTGTATCAAGTGTAGAAATCCACGGCATAAAATCTTCGCCCCCGGACATACATACAAACATCCTAAAATGGTCAGGCGCGTTTGAATAGTGTATATTTTGTGATACAACTTAATATAAATAGTGAAATAAAAACATAATTTGAGTCTGCAGGTGAAATTGTGTTGCCATAGTTTATTTTTAACCAGAAAATGTACCTAACGTTGCCAGGCATTTACAGCAGGGATTAACTGAATTCATTCATTCAATTTTTCAAATGTCCTAACGGCGCCTCACCTGCTTTTTAAAATCACCGATAAAATTCAGCGTGATGAAAGAATATTTATCATATTTATCATTCATATGAAACATAGGCACAGACTTGTCAAATTATTGGGGATTTCGAAAATTTGAAATCAAATGATCCATGCATTTTTAAAAGGACTTAAGCCAAATTTAAATTTTATCCAGTCAGATTTTCTGACACAATAAAATGTTTGGAATATTAAAATGAAAAACAATTTTTTTCTCTAGTAAATTATTTATTTCATTTATTTTGCTTTTGTAGTCGCAGCATTATTACAAGGTAGGATCAAAAAGTTCGGAGACTGTGCTGATATCTCCAACCCTGATTGGAGGAGAGGGGAACTATTTTACCGTGGCGTAGAGGCACATGTGACGCGAGATGTGAAAAGGAAGAAGCAGGCGTTTACCAGACAATGCATGTCAGTGAACTGTAGTCGTTCGCGTGGAAATGGCGTTTGAAGAACAACATGCGAATATAAAATTCTGCCAGAGTTTGGAGAAATCGCCGACAAAATTTGATATTAGCATATTGTTCTTCAAACGCCATTTTCATTTTCGACGAACGCGAACGACTACAGTTCACTGACACGTATTGTCTGGAAAAACCCTGCACTGTGGACCTGCTTCTTCCTTTTCACATCTCGCGTCACATGTGCCTTTACGCCACGGTAAAATAGTTCCCCTCTCCTCCAATCAAGGTTGGAGATATCAGCACAGTCTCCGAACTTTTTGATCTAACCTTGTATATAAAATATATAGATACTGTGTGAATTCTCAACTCAATCATCTTTATAAAAGTAAAAAAAAAAATAATAATAATGCAAAATTTATGTTTTAGGCCTTTTTACCAATGTTAATGTCAACAAATTTCTCTTTAAATCTTGTATCCAGAATACAATAGGGGTGGGGATGGGGTAAATTTCTATACACACTTCGTAGTAAACGGGGAATGATGAATGAAAAACGGATACGGAAGGCAAAATTTCTGCATATATGCGTACATTTTCCCCACTAAGTACGTGCAAAAATATTAGGGTTTCGAGGAACACACAACAAAAATTATTGGGGGTTCAAAAGGTTCTTTGAACCCACGAAATCGGCGCCTTTGATATGAAAGAATCTTTTAGTTTTAACAAAACATGTGTAGTCTGGAGTAACAATTTGCCACGCATGTGCACAAAGGGCCAGAAAATAAATTAATTGATTTTTGTTGTTGTTATAACCCAAAGATATAGATAGACTCGTATCTTTGTCAAACTATAGAATTGTGCTAATCTTTCTTTCCTGGATGCGACGAAACAAGAAAATAAAGTACGGATATTTCGATGTACTTAAAAATAAATAAATGAATATGGAAGGAACTGTTGTTCTACGGATTCGGTTCAAAGATCGTTAGGAAGAACGTTCTTAGATTTTACCGATGATTTCCAAGATGAAATTTTTGTGATAATATTTTCGATCGCTAAGAAATTAAATTTGTGTAAAAATCGCTCAATCTGGAGTTTCAACATAAAATAACTAAAAAACTGATACGAATTTAAAAAAAAAAAAATAATCTCACCGAGGTCTGTTGTATCGGGAGTTTTGCTAACCCAGTACCGGATTTCGTAGTTGTCCGAAGCTCATATTTTCAGCTAAAAACGGCACACGCGCAGACAAACAGAAAGACATATTTTACATTCCCTGCAATACATGGTAATGTATAGGGAAAGTATTGGAATCATGTCGAAAATCGCAACTCGAGTTTTCGACGGATCTACACGTTTCAAGACCTCTAGAATACGAAAAAACCATTTTTAGCGTGACGTCTGTGTGTGTGTCTGTCTGTGCAGATTTTGTATCCACTCTAACTAAAAAACTAATGGACCGAATTTCATAAAATTTGGTAGGTAAGTCATTTGTGGGCGAATCTGGTGCTGATTAGTTTTGGGTACGATTCGGGATAAAAGAACCCGCCTTTTTTTGTGAAATGGCCCGCGAAAGCTTGTATCCACTCTAGCTGAAAATCTAATGAACCGAATTTCACAAAATTTGGTAAATAAGTCGACTGTGGGTCACCCTGGTGCTGATTAGATTTTAGTACGATTCGGAAAAAAGTAACCTGCCTTTTTTTTGCAAAATGGCCCGCAAAAATCGACAAAATTTAAAATAAAAAAAAACTATGTATGCTGAAATAAATCCATTAAATGTTCGTTTTATACATAATTTTTAACGAAGAAAAAAATAAGACCAACCCCATTATACTAGGACTAGCCGTTCTCGAGATATTTTCGTTTTCTCGTTTTTTCTCCACGCCACCTTTGAAATTGAGTCCAGTTACCAAATGAGAACGAAAAGTGAATGAATAGTGAATTAAATTTAATTAAAATAAAGAGAACGTTAATATAAGTCTGCAGGGAAAGTCATGTGCTGCTCACATCAGATTTTTTTATTATGTAAAGATACTGACAATTCACGAACAAAATATGTTCAACAATGTTCTCAAACAGCTGTAATCAAAAGTAGGACCTAATACGCCTCCCTGTGTGTTTATTTCAAAATGCTAATGAACCGCAGTTAGAAAATTTCCCATCCATAAACAACCGATTTACAACACCGTATCGCACGCGCGTTAAAAAGTAACGTGGGAAGTGTGTTGTTTATGCTAGAATTTATTAATGAGGCTTGCTTGGGCGTGGATCCAAATTCGGAATAGGAAATGGAGTTACTGGAGTTTTGGGCTACAAGCACGAACAGTAAGATTTATATTTTGACGAAGAAGAAAGATTATGGGAATTTAAGAAGAAAGATTATGGGACATTTAAAAATCTCAGAATTTATGAAAAATATTTTTATGGTATCATTGATTTTTTGCTGTCATTTTCGCATTTCTGAGGGAAAAATAACGACTGCTTAGCAGAATTAACTGGTTTAAACCATGGTTTATTTTTTGTTTAAACCATGGTCTTTCCGGTTAAAAAAAACTTTTATTTTCAGAAAAACCGAAATGTTCAAGAAAACTGGATGTATTCCTATCTAAATCAAAACGTCCAGTGTCCTAATATTATTGTTTTCTAACTTAAAGATTTTTTTTTTGCTAAGTTTGATTTTCCAAACATCCATATATGTTATATATGGAGCCTTTTCTGATGTTTCCAGTTTATAACACCCGTTTATGCAATTTATACAGCTACTCTCATATATAAAATGCGATAAGGTATAACCTGTAAAAATATTTTTTGCAAGACTCGAAGCTTGAAAAGTAAAGCAAATTTGCGGGTAAAAACTGCGGGTACCCATCCTGATGCAGGACTCTCTAGAGTAATGTAGTTAGTCTTATTCAGAGCCATAAAAAATTATATTTGAAGCAAGCATTTATGTAACACATTTATGCATATTTAGTCTGTAAAATTTCAAATTTTGTCGATATTTGAGGGTCATTTCGAGGGGGGAAAAAACCGTTTCTATTTTTTCAAATTGTACTGAAATCTAATCAGTACCAGGGTAACTAATTAAGTGGCTTAACACAAAATTTCCTGAAATTTTGTGTAGATCCGACGAAAACGCGAGTTCCACTTTTCGATCCCATTCTAATACATTATCATGCATTGTAGGGAAAGTAAAATGATGCAAAACCCCTAGAAACGCGACATTATCCTTCACTAGCCTAGCAACGTGCCTGGCAAAGACGTCAACAAACAGGTATAGAAATCACCAACCTGGTACAAACAACCCGAACCTGCAGGGGTGGTCGACAGGTACGGAAAGAGAATCTGAAGTAAGGGCAAATTCTCAAGGTCAGTCTTTTTTCCCCCAGTTGTTTATGGGGCGTACACCTGGGGGCAAATCTGAGAATGCAGAAGCTTGAAGAGAAATGCAATGCAACCACTTGGAGTCTGGTGAAAGTAAAGACCAGTAATCGTCTGCTTTCCTTTTCATCGCTGTTTTTTTTTTTTAAAGTTAGATTAAAAATTTTAGTCACTTAAATTTGGTTTTAGTATTTTAAATCAGTTATTACGGAAGAAAATAAAATAAATATAACAATCGATTAAAATTTGACATATAAAGAACAAAACATTCTCATAGATCAGAGGAAGGATAATAGTGATAAGGAAGTTTGCAATAAATAAAATCGAGCCCGAGTGTTAGGCGACCCAGACAGGTTTGGGTACAATTTTGTGAAAGCGCGAAACCGGTCCATGGATGTTGTTATCGGCATCCTAATTTTGGAGCTGCCATCTAAAGGCTGGTTCTGTGACTTCATACTATGATAGTATCTTTTTACTCAGTTGCATCTTCATACGCCTGTAAAGCGTACAGGTACACAGAGTAAATGGTTATAGAAACAGATTTGTTTCTAAATAAAAATTAAGAATACTTTTTTAATGAAATGTGAGTAGAATTGGCTTTTATTTTTAGAAGATTTAATTACCCAAACCATCAGTATTATAAAGTATTATTTTATTCTTATGCATCTCTGTTGTTAAATTAGTTTGGCGTGAAGAGGACTTAACATTTGACAATCGCGGTTCTTGCTTTCGAAAAGTACAACGAAAGTGTTGTTGTAAATGAAATATATGGCGAGATCGTTAGTCGAGAGATGGATGAAAAAAAATGGCCTTATACGGAAGACACCGTGCACCTACCTCACAGAAAAACCACCTGCGTTCTCAACATGCAAAGGACACCTTGTACAAACAGTGTCTTAGGAACGAATATATATATTTACAGTTTCATATTCTCGACAAAGTAGCAAGTTGTGCAAAAAAGCTCAATGCGAAAAATAGGTAAATTATAAAAAGACCTTGTATCCGAAGAAAGAAAAGAAAGGGAACACGGGTGTCGCTATTTATAAAACGCAAAACCGTCAACTGCAGGATGAGCAAAAATAAACTCCCATCCCGTAACTGAAGAAAGAAATATTTGTAAAGAGGGAGGGGGCATTCGCACTGACAGTTTTTTTTTTCTTCTTTTAATCAGTAAAATAGAAGAGTCCGGTGGTGGCAGAACCACAGCAGGTGTGATAAGAACTTTTGACAAAACCGTTGAATTTAAATATTATACGCAGCAGAGAACTAATATTATTTATCCTACATGGAGCCCCCTTCAACGGCCAAGGCCATATGATAACTAAGTCAGTATATCGTTAAATCTACAGCTGATTATAGGCATCTCACCTGTCTAATAGGTCGTTTAATTAAAACCGAATAAAACATGCACTGTCCTTTAACATAGTGGTTCCTGAATCGTTTAGACCACACACTGAGTTTTATTTGATCATTGGTTGAAATGCGAAAATTTTGCATTTTAATCAAATGGTTTTATTTTAATGAAAAACTGTTTTCTCGCACCTACAACATGTCTAATTTTTTTAATTAACCTGCATAGTGCTCTCAAATCTAAATCTAATTGCACGATGTCAAAATTTTATGGGATTTATTATTCTATACAAAAAAAAAAAAAAATTCTAAGACATTTATGCCATCTAAATTATGACTAAGTCCAGTGTTTGTTGAGCTAAGATTTCGGAAGGGGAAGGGGTGTATGACCGATCGAATGGAAGTGGGTTTACTGGGTTAAATTTCCTTTTCCAATATGGACCCTACGAAAAACTAATGTAAATGTTCCGCTAAATAGGGGAGGGGGGGGGGGGGTGATATTCTCCAGAAATCGCGGCTTACGCCACTGGTTGATGCTGAGGGGAACATGGTCGGCTGTCGCGATGAACCCATAAGCATTGGCAGAAAATTATTTTTTCAGATCAATAATGCAAACCCAGAACATGTCATGTGTTTCTATTTAATTAAAAGTTTGCATATAAGGTAGTGCAGTGAAATCTAGTTTACAAGTACTCCCTATACTATTCTTGTCCACTTCACATGGACTCTGTTCCTTGGTTCAACATCTGTAATAGAATGGAGAATTTCAAGAATTCTGCCACAATAGAGAATTTCAAAGTTGAAGGCAATTCGGCACAGTGGACGTTGTTTATTGTCAAAAGTCCCACTCTTCTGTTATTTATTTATCTTTAGGATGGTATGAAGATCCTTACCTCTCAAGAAATGAAATCCCTTTTTAAATTCGGTTCTGTGAAAGTCATGATATCAACTCAACTTTACTACTTTTATTAACTTTATACTTTAAAATTTTTTGCACAGTAAGATAGGAAATTATGGTGATAGTGATTTTTTCATGTAGTTTTAAACGGGAAAAACTATATTTGTGATCAGATGTTTTTTTCAGATACCAGAAGGTGCCATTTTAATTTAACTTTCTTGTGTGATAGCAACCCATTCTTCCCACTTTATTTTCCTTTCTGAACCCCTGTGATGTTTTTAAACAGTTTCAATTTGATTTCATTTAAAAGTATTTTGATGTATGTTGATATACTTTTGATTTAGGCATATATTTAGGGCATAGCTAGTTAGAAGCGAGCCTATGTGATCACAAAGTGAATGTGTATTAATAAAGAGTGCCTAGGGCCAAAGCACCTTGTATCCGCACAGAGGGCTAAAGGCTGGTGAAAGGAACTTAATTGGGACATATCATGCTCACTACACAGATGTACCCTGCATAGTAGACTGAGCAGCCTGTGCATCCACTAAGCAGGCACTTTTTAACAAAGGCTGCATATAAAGGCCAAAGTGCCCCATTGTCATTACAGTGGGCCAAATGCACTTATTTAGGGAATGTTATTCCTGTTAGAAAACCATGTCTAAAACCTATTCCCTTTTTTTCTAAAATGTTCTCTCTTTACGGTATGATATCATCAATTGCATAATGACATTATGATTCCATGCCATGTCATCACAGATCACAAATATGCCATCGTCGACCGTTCAGTTTTAGGTTTTCTGGTTTGGATTGGCAATCATGCAAATTATCTCCCAAGAAGTTGGGGGCATGTTGCACGGATATTTGCATATGTCCGTGAACTCACCACTTTGGTATGTACTAATATTGCAAGCCGGTAAAGACTCATTGCTTGCTTGATCACTCATATTAAACTGTAAGTTTTGCTGTGCAGTCTTGGTTTTAATGACACAGTATGCTGAGCTGGGATTTCTGTTCATCACTATGCTTATCTGTACTGTGTAAGATAAGTTTCTTCCAGATGAAGGGACTTTAAATACAGTTTAAATTTTAACTAGTGCCTTGTTCTAGCTGGCATGTTGCATTTTGCTTCTTAGCTGGTACTTTTTTTTAAAGATGGCAGTCATGGCTTCTCTAAACTTTTGCTCTTTATCGCACTCTGCTTTATATTACTGATGTCTGGCCAATCCCACTGTGCTGACAAATCTGGATTACATATGTTGTTGTTGTTGAGACCTAGACCGTCCGACCTACCAGAAACGTGTAAGATAACAGTTTGGACGGCCGGGAAGTGCCACCCAATTTAGATCGGAACCCAGTGGGGGAGGCATCCACAGGGATCGTACCCTCCTCCTTCTACCACCAACCTCTCAGAAGGACTTACGGACCTACATGTTTAACGTGATCATACTCCGAGCGAACATGGCGGCAGTATTGGCAGTGGTGGGAATATAACCCGGGCCTACCGAGTGCAACTGTGCGCAAAGCACTGGGCTACCACGCCCTCAGATTACATATGTGTAGCACACAACTATGTGGTCTACAACTACAAGAAGGCTATTGCAAGTGATGAGCTTTATTTTTTAAAAAGTGACAGGGTTGGTCATTTGAAGGCAGGATATGAACTGGCACTGCCAGCAAGTATATACCTTTTAGGAGCTATTTAGGAGACTGGCACTTAATTAGGCATTTATTCAGGGTGCAGTTGCATAATAGTCAATGCACGTGCACAGCCTTTTTTCCCTCATTTGCCGCAGCTATTTATTATTTCAGGATTTTGCCTTTACTATGATTTCTGGAACAGTGTATAAATTATTACCATGTGTATCATAAAATATTTCATTTTTGAATATAAAGGTGGCTAGCTATAAATAGTGCATGAAATAACTTTAATACATAATTTTACAGCAATAAATTTTTCATATGTAATGTGAATCTAATCAGTATTAGTATTTGGCAATCCAATAATATTGGATATTTGGTATCGTGACATTCCTAATTCTTGCTTTTCCGCTCAAAATGCAAAAATTTGAAAACAATATTGGAACTGTTTTAATGATGCGATAGAACAAACTTATGTGTAAAAATATTTTGATGACTATTAACAAAACATATTTAATTCATTTTCTTGTGTGAAAATACATAATATAAAATGACTACTGCAATGCCAAAAATTTTAGCATTTTCAATTTTCAGATGAGCTAGTGAAAATAACTACAATTTTTTTTATGAGAACATTGTAAAAATTTGTCAACGCTCTATAAGATATGCAAAAAAGTGTTCAAAAGAAAGACTGGCAAGGGGGCCCCATTTTTCCTTACATTCTCCTGTGAATGTAAACAAAAGCCGGAAACACCTTATAAGAGATTTCTGGGTATGTGGGCTGCAGGATTGCCCTCCTATTCTTTCAAGGGCATTGAATGCGGCACTTGTCAAACTTGAAGACACTGGAATGCATAGTACTGAATTTGACCCATTTGCTGTAAATAGGAGCAATCTCTATTTTATCTCTTCTCATATTTTCACAAAACTGTTATTTCTGTATCCTCTTAATTTTCCATATCAGGTTAAATCTAGTATCCACCAGTCTAAGACACCAGTAATCCTTTAATCTTGAATTGCTGGATAGCCGTGTGTACAAAGCATCATTTAAGTAGAAGACAGACAACTGTGTGTAGTGTTTGCCACTTAGATAACAATACCCCCCTCTACCCAAGACAAGTTACTCAGCATTGTCCATTGAGACAAAGAAGATCCTATAAAATATAGAGTAGAGAAAAATCATTTTCTGAAAACGGAGCTTTCCAAATTGTTTGACACTCTTAAAAATACTCTCTAGACGGGGGGGGGGGGGGGGGGGGGGGGGGGGGGGGGGGGAAGAGCAATGAACTATGATCTAAATTTACCTCTCCTTATTCTCAGACTAAAAGAAACCAATACAACCACAAAGGTTTAAATAATAAATTTTCTTCATAAATTGAAAGTGATTTTGAGAAATGTAAATAAATTTCACATTTTCCCTAAGCTGAATTATGATTCCCAGTCTGGTAGTGGCTATTAGCAATCAGATCCTATTTTCTTACTAACCAACCACTTAATTTCTTTTGAGTAGGGCTGGAACACTGTCATGTTTTTAAAATCATAAGATTAAAAATAACTTATTTGATTGTCTCGGATGAGGTCATCTGTAGCTTGTACGTGTCTGTGTGGTACTTTTCTTTTAATTTTAGGTGACTTCACCTAGTCCAATTTATGTGGTATCATGTTGTTCTCACTCTTTGATTTCAGCTTTGGGATGTGGTAACATATGGTGTTTTGTGTGTGGTCGGTGTTGCTTTGTGTGGTTGATCTCCACTCCATTAAACCAACAACTTATAATGGAGCTGGGCTCCATTATGAGTTGTTGGTTTGATGGAGTGGGTTGTACTACAGATGAATGTAAAGCTTAAAATCTCCACTCGCCAGTCACCACATGGTGATTAAACTTGAAAACTGGCGATTAATGAAATTCTGACTACCGGCCAAACTCTGTAATAGCCTAGAATGACCCTTCTCCCTAAACAATCCCTCCTGTGGAGTAAGAAAAATCTCTTAACAATAGCTACAATACTGCTACGGCTTTTTCGTAGTTCTCTCCTACTATGTGATCATAGTTTATGGCATTTCCAGCCAATAATGAGTGCAATTCACATTTCCATTTTATCCCTCTCAGTAATCATCAATGTGTTTTGAGACATGCTGGGATGTAGCGTCTTTGCCGTGCTCTATATATTGACTTAAGGTTCCCCATTTTTACATGCTGTACTAATAGGTACAGGTGAACCTCGGTATCTCAAAATCTTCGATATCTCGAAATATTTTCATCTCCTTTCACGCACGGTATAAAACTAATGTAAAACAAACTCTTTAACTCAAAATTTTTTTTAAATCTCTTAGCAATAGCATCAATATTGTTGGGGGGGGGGCTACGGCTTTCTCGTAGTTCTCTCCTACTATGTGATCATAGTTTATGGCATTTGCAGTCAAAAATGAGTGCAATTCACATTTCTATTTTATCCCTCTCAGTAACCATCAATGTGTTTTGAGACATGCTGGAATGTAGCATCTTTGCTGTGCTCTATATATTGACTTAAGTTCCCCCATTTTTACATGCTGAACTAATAGGTACAGGTGAACCTCGATATGTCGAACCTCAGTATCTCAAAATTTTCGATATCTCAAAATATTTTCATCTCCTTTCACGCACGGTATAAAACTAATGTAAAACAAACTCTTTAACTAAAAATATTTTTAATCAAACTCTCGATATCTTGAATTTTTTCATCTTACCATTTGGATCATTTTACCATTTTCATCTTTTCATTTTGAAAAATACAATCCAAAAAATGTGTTTAATGCAGATGCAACAGGACTATTTTTTAAGTGCATGCCTGATAAAACTATGACCATTAAAGGCATGTCATGGCAGGAAAAGGAGCAAAGAAAGATTAACTGTGCTATTTTGCACTAATATGAATGGTTCAGAAAGGCTCATACCTCTTATGATAGGTAAATCTGCTAAAACCCGATGTTTTTCAGGAATGAAATCTGTTCCAATGACTTATTTTGCGAACAATAATGCTTGGATGACTGCCGAAAATTTCACTAATTGATTGAAAGTAGACAGAAAAATGTCCCTTGAAAATCGCGATATTGTTCTCTTCTTGGACAACTATACAGCACATAATAGTGTGCGAAATAAAAATCCGTGAAAGTTCATTTCATGCCACTAAACACAACTTCTAAGTTACAGCCTTTGGACCAAGGCATTATTCAGAGTTTTAAAGTAAACTATCGTCACAAAATTAAGCTCATTTGGAAAATGTGATAGATATGGAAGGATCAGTACTTGTAACCAAACTGTCATACATGACTATTTTGCAAGTAAAGAAATGCAAGATTAAATTTTAATAATGCATATTACATTAAATGTGTATTCAATCATTTCAAGCTTCACTTTATTTGTTGTCAGCATTTTTTTGGGTAATACCCAATTCTCTGTCTAAGATAAAGTAAGTAAATTTTTTAAAAATGTGTAAAGTATAGTACTAGGATGTATATATTCTTTTATGAATTCCTTAAAATTTTTCAAATTTTCAATATCTCGAATTTTTTTGCTATTCCCTTCAAATTCGACATATCGAAGTTTGACTTTATTTCATCATTTTTACATCTCCCTCAAATTTAAAAGGGTTCTTGAAAGTGAATAACTTTTAACTTGATATAGCTTAGTCTGAAGGATACTATTCCAGACATACTTCACATTAATTTTAATGCTAGATTGCAAGAATTTGACATTTTTAAAAGTATCTATGTACAACAGTTTCTCGCTCAGAGAAATTTCAGATTTTCTTTTATACATTATACTCTGTTTTAAATTATTAATCTGTTATCGACAATGTAAAAAACTAAAAATGTATGAATTCCTAAATTGTTTACAGCTTGTGATCACAGAAGTGAGAACTGTTAACAATTATCAATTCAAAGTTAAATCGGTTCCATTTTCAACTTATATGCAGCCAAGGACAGTTCACGCCTCTTCCTCTGTTGTTTGGAAAATTTGATTATTGCAATAAAACGGCATGTTTTTACTGATACAAAACGATATTTTTTAAATCCAGAAATGTTGAAATATTAAAAGAAAACTAAATTTCTTCAAAAGGATAAAGAATTTCCTTATTATGAATTTTTTTATTATTATTATTATTTTCTTATTAAACATATTGGGGAAATTAAAAAAAAAAAAAAAAATGTTCATAACTTCCAATAATGTAATAGGAAAAAGACCAAAATATCATGCTCACAATAGTTGAAAAGTTAGAGTAAATGATTCAAAAAATAAATACAAAAATACAAATGTATAAAAAATTGCTGAAAAGCATTCCTAAAACCCTCTAAGTTAAAAAAAATAGTGGCTGGGTATCTTAAAAATAAAAAAGGAATAAATAATAATAAATGCTTCATCAGCTTGGAAAAATAAAAAATATATTGATCAAGATGAGAAAACTTAAATGAATTTAAAATGGCCTCCAAAAGTATTTGAATGTTTTAGGGTAAATTAATTTTTTTATTTCTTGGAAAACAAATATGTATTATAAAACACCTGAAATGACCTATAATGAAAATCATTACTAAGATTTGAAACAAGGTTAAAAAAAAATAGTGAATGTTCAGAAAATGGATAAAAAAAAAAAAATCTAAATTTGAAAAACTTTTAAGAAATGGAAAAGATGGGGATAGTGACTTACAAAACTGAATTACACTGAAAAGAATTAGTTTTAGAGGAAAAAAAAAACACTTAAAATAAGTTTTGAAAATTTATAAAATGTTAAAAGTGAGAAGATAATAAATACATGTTAACAATATTACTCATTAAAAAATTAAAATATTCCTGTGAATTTGTTGTGTTATTATCAAATACATACATACATATATATATATATATATATATATATATATATATATATATATATATATATATATATATATATATATATATATATATGTTTTGTATTTTACCAATGTTTTAAATTTTTCCCAATTCTTTTAAATCCTTCTCCTTCGTCTCAACATCCAAATAATATCTTATAAAAGTAGATTCACTAAGGGGAGTTTTTTAGTGATCAATAGAATAGCCTCCTCTCCCCAGCTCTTTTGGCATGAAGCATCCAGTCAGCGCAAAGCACTGGGTTATAATTCCAATCTGTTAGTGTTAGCCCTGCACAATCCTTACATCCAATCAGCAAGTGGCTTTTTCAGATTCTGCATTTTAATAGGAAATAAGTATTTCATGAGATCTTTTTCAATCAAATTTGTTGTGCTATTTCGCTATGCATTTATCTTGAATTTTCATTAAACATTTTAAACGTAATGGTAAATCGGTAGAATAGGCCTCCACTCTCTTTTCTAAGTACAAAATTGCACAAAGTTGGCACGTTTCTCCGTGTTTTGAAATTGACTCCTCCCCACTCAAGTGACGTACATTCCAGTGTTTTAAAATAGGCTCTTCCTACCAAAGTGATATATTCTACAGTTTTATGAACTTGAACTTGAATTTTGATAAATGATACTGCAATTCAATTTGAATAAAAGTGAATAATACTCAGAAAAAGTTTACAAAATACGATTTTTATGTATTATAAAAATATTGCATAATGGCAGAATAATAAAATTTTAGAAACCATATTGAAACACTTTATACTTAAAATATTTTTTGATTTTAAATCACTATCAAAAGCTTATAACTCGAAACATTAAAATAAAAAAAAAGCCAATACTTAGAAAAAAATACAAAAATTAAAAAAAAAACGATTGTACTTTAACTGAATTAAAAAAAAAAAAATGATACTTAGAAAAATGGGTACTTATTGGTTATAGGGACCATGAAGCCAAACACGGCCACACGTAGCGACCACGCCAAATTCTGGTTTATACTAGTTTGCTGATATTATAAATTGGGCTCATATCTCGCAGAATTTATGTGGCGAAGCATTACTGGTAGTGATAAATTTAATGAAATTTTATCAGCAATAGCTGAGCTTTGGCTGCCACAAATTTCAATGTAACACAATATTTTTTTGTTAAGTAAAGTTGATCAAACCCCATTATATATTAAATTTTAATCATTGTGTTTGTAGCGAATTTTTCGTATCGGATTGTATCGCCAATATTCTTGTTGGCGTCAACTGGGAAAAGTAGTTGCTAACCCATGGCTCCCATAACCGATAAGTACCGAAAAAAGATTGTACTTTAACTAAAATTAAGAAAAACAGAACTTAGAAAAAAGATTGTACTTTAACAAAATTTAAGAAAACACGATACTTAGAAAACACGTTTCATACTGCAGGTCAAAAATATCTATTAATATATCCATATTTTTAATTACATCCACACAGGAACACATCCAGCCACACACCTAGCTACAGTAAGCCTGTGGGTCTGTCGTGTGGTCTGGGTTTTTTCATACCGGAACACGTTTTCTTGAACATACACGTACATTCAACACTGGAACACATTTCACACTCCAATCCAATTAAATCGACAAAAATATATACTGAAAATGTGCATAAAATGTTGATGTACATGAATTATACGGAAAGTTTTAAATATTTATTCCAAAAATGTTTGTAGCAACAAATCTTTGCAAAATCGATCGAAAAAGATCTGTAAAAACAAAGGTCAATGAATTCGATCGTAAAAGGTCTGATGAAATACATAAAAGACTATTGAAATACTCCCTGCCTATTAAAATGCAGATTCCTAAAAAGTCGCATGCTGATTGGAATGAAAGTGTAACCCGGTGAATCGCGCCAACTTGGCGGACTTTCGTACTTTGAAAAAAGAAAAGTGGGGGTCTATTCTATCGATCAACCCACGTAATATTCATATGTATACATTTAATGGATTTGTGGGTTGAACTGGAAAATAGGTCCCCACTCATTTTTCAAAGTACGATTCCGCGCCAAGTTGGCGCGATTCATCGGGTTGCAATTTCATTTCGTATACTTCGCCAATTCTGGTAGCCCACGGCTTCTGGTAACCCACTGACATCCAATCAGCGCTCGGCTGTTTGGGAATCTGCATTTTAATAGGCAGTAATAGTCTTCTGTGTATTTCATCAGACCTTTTTCGATCGATCATCGAAAATCATTTTCTGAAAACGGAGCTTTCCAAATTGTTTGACACTCTTAAAAATACTCTCTAGACGGGGGGGGGGGGGGGGGGGGGGGGGGGGGGGGGAAGAGCAATGAACTATGATCTAAATTTACCTCTCCTTATTCTCAGACTAAAAGAAACCAATACAACCACAAAGGTTTAAATAATAAATTTTCTTCATAAATTGAAAGTGATTTTGAGAAATGTAAATAAATTTCACATTTTCCCTAAGCTGAATTATGATTCCCAGTCTGGTAGTGGCTATTAGCAATCAGATCCTATTTTCTTACTAACCAACCACTTAATTTCTTTTGAGTAGGGCTGGAACACTGTCATGTTTTTAAAATCATAAGATTAAAAATAACTTATTTGATTGTCTCGGATGAGGTCATCTGTAGCTTGTACGTGTCTGTGTGGTACTTTTCTTTTAATTTTAGGTGACTTCACCTAGTCCAATTTATGTGGTATCATGTTGTTCTCACTCTTTGATTTCAGCTTTGGGATGTGGTAACATATGGTGTTTTGTGTGTGGTCGGTGTTGCTTTGTGTGGTTGATCTCCACTCCATTAAACCAACAACTTATAATGGAGCTGGGCTCCATTATGAGTTGTTGGTTTGATGGAGTGGGTTGTACTACAGATGAATGTAAAGCTTAAAATCTCCACTCGCCAGTCACCACATGGTGATTAAACTTGAAAACTGGCGATTAATGAAATTCTGACTACCGGCCAAACTCTGTAATAGCCTAGAATGACCCTTCTCCCTAAACAATCCCTCCTGTGGAGTAAGAAAAATCTCTTAACAATAGCTACAATACTGCTACGGCTTTTTCGTAGTTCTCTCCTACTATGTGATCATAGTTTATGGCATTTCCAGCCAATAATGAGTGCAATTCACATTTCCATTTTATCCCTCTCAGTAATCATCAATGTGTTTTGAGACATGCTGGGATGTAGCGTCTTTGCCGTGCTCTATATATTGACTTAAGGTTCCCCATTTTTACATGCTGTACTAATAGGTACAGGTGAACCTCGGTATCTCAAAATCTTCGATATCTCGAAATATTTTCATCTCCTTTCACGCACGGTATAAAACTAATGTAAAACAAACTCTTTAACTCAAAATTTTTTTTAAATCTCTTAGCAATAGCATCAATATTGTTGGGGGGGGGGCTACGGCTTTCTCGTAGTTCTCTCCTACTATGTGATCATAGTTTATGGCATTTGCAGTCAAAAATGAGTGCAATTCACATTTCTATTTTATCCCTCTCAGTAACCATCAATGTGTTTTGAGACATGCTGGAATGTAGCATCTTTGCTGTGCTCTATATATTGACTTAAGTTCCCCCATTTTTACATGCTGAACTAATAGGTACAGGTGAACCTCGATATGTCGAACCTCAGTATCTCAAAATTTTCGATATCTCAAAATATTTTCATCTCCTTTCACGCACGGTATAAAACTAATGTAAAACAAACTCTTTAACTAAAAATATTTTTAATCAAACTCTCGATATCTTGAATTTTTTCATCTTACCATTTGGATCATTTTACCATTTTCATCTTTTCATTTTGAAAAATACAATCCAAAAAATGTGTTTAATGCAGATGCAACAGGACTATTTTTTAAGTGCATGCCTGATAAAACTATGACCATTAAAGGCATGTCATGGCAGGAAAAGGAGCAAAGAAAGATTAACTGTGCTATTTTGCACTAATATGAATGGTTCAGAAAGGCTCATACCTCTTATGATAGGTAAATCTGCTAAAACCCGATGTTTTTCAGGAATGAAATCTGTTCCAATGACTTATTTTGCGAACAATAATGCTTGGATGACTGCCGAAAATTTCACTAATTGATTGAAAGTAGACAGAAAAATGTCCCTTGAAAATCGCGATATTGTTCTCTTCTTGGACAACTATACAGCACATAATAGTGTGCGAAATAAAAATCCGTGAAAGTTCATTTCATGCCACTAAACACAACTTCTAAGTTACAGCCTTTGGACCAAGGCATTATTCAGAGTTTTAAAGTAAACTATCGTCACAAAATTAAGCTCATTTGGAAAATGTGATAGATATGGAAGGATCAGTACTTGTAACCAAACTGTCATACATGACTATTTTGCAAGTAAAGAAATGCAAGATTAAATTTTAATAATGCATATTACATTAAATGTGTATTCAATCATTTCAAGCTTCACTTTATTTGTTGTCAGCATTTTTTTGGGTAATACCCAATTCTCTGTCTAAGATAAAGTAAGTAAATTTTTTAAAAATGTGTAAAGTATAGTACTAGGATGTATATATTCTTTTATGAATTCCTTAAAATTTTTCAAATTTTCAATATCTCGAATTTTTTTGCTATTCCCTTCAAATTCGACATATCGAAGTTTGACTTTATTTCATCATTTTTACATCTCCCTCAAATTTAAAAGGGTTCTTGAAAGTGAATAACTTTTAACTTGATATAGCTTAGTCTGAAGGATACTATTCCAGACATACTTCACATTAATTTTAATGCTAGATTGCAAGAATTTGACATTTTTAAAAGTATCTATGTACAACAGTTTCTCGCTCAGAGAAATTTCAGATTTTCTTTTATACATTATACTCTGTTTTAAATTATTAATCTGTTATCGACAATGTAAAAAACTAAAAATGTATGAATTCCTAAATTGTTTACAGCTTGTGATCACAGAAGTGAGAACTGTTAACAATTATCAATTCAAAGTTAAATCGGTTCCATTTTCAACTTATATGCAGCCAAGGACAGTTCACGCCTCTTCCTCTGTTGTTTGGAAAATTTGATTATTGCAATAAAACGGCATGTTTTTACTGATACAAAACGATATTTTTTAAATCCAGAAATGTTGAAATATTAAAAGAAAACTAAATTTCTTCAAAAGGATAAAGAATTTCCTTATTATGAATTTTTTTATTATTATTATTATTTTCTTATTAAACATATTGGGGAAATTAAAAAAAAAAAAAAAAATGTTCATAACTTCCAATAATGTAATAGGAAAAAGACCAAAATATCATGCTCACAATAGTTGAAAAGTTAGAGTAAATGATTCAAAAAATAAATACAAAAATACAAATGTATAAAAAATTGCTGAAAAGCATTCCTAAAACCCTCTAAGTTAAAAAAAATAGTGGCTGGGTATCTTAAAAATAAAAAAGGAATAAATAATAATAAATGCTTCATCAGCTTGGAAAAATAAAAAATATATTGATCAAGATGAGAAAACTTAAATGAATTTAAAATGGCCTCCAAAAGTATTTGAATGTTTTAGGGTAAATTAATTTTTTTATTTCTTGGAAAACAAATATGTATTATAAAACACCTGAAATGACCTATAATGAAAATCATTACTAAGATTTGAAACAAGGTTAAAAAAAAATAGTGAATGTTCAGAAAATGGATAAAAAAAAAAAATCTAAATTTGAAAAACTTTTAAGAAATGGAAAAGATGGGGATAGTGACTTACAAAACTGAATTACACTGAAAAGAATTAGTTTTAGAGGAAAAAAAAAACACTTAAAATAAGTTTTGAAAATTTATAAAATGTTAAAAGTGAGAAGATAATAAATACATGTTAACAATATTACTCATTAAAAAATTAAAATATTCCTGTGAATTTGTTGTGTTATTATCAAATACATACATACATATATATATATATATATATATATATATATATATATATATATATATATATATATATATATATATATATATATATATGTTTTGTATTTTACCAATGTTTTAAATTTTTCCCAATTCTTTTAAATCCTTCTCCTTCGTCTCAACATCCAAATAATATCTTATAAAAGTAGATTCACTAAGGGGAGTTTTTTAGTGATCAATAGAATAGCCTCCTCTCCCCAGCTCTTTTGGCATGAAGCATCCAGTCAGCGCAAAGCACTGGGTTATAATTCCAATCTGTTAGTGTTAGCCCTGCACAATCCTTACATCCAATCAGCAAGTGGCTTTTTCAGATTCTGCATTTTAATAGGAAATAAGTATTTCATGAGATCTTTTTCAATCAAATTTGTTGTGCTATTTCGCTATGCATTTATCTTGAATTTTCATTAAACATTTTAAACGTAATGGTAAATCGGTAGAATAGGCCTCCACTCTCTTTTCTAAGTACAAAATTGCACAAAGTTGGCACGTTTCTCCGTGTTTTGAAATTGACTCCTCCCCACTCAAGTGACGTACATTCCAGTGTTTTAAAATAGGCTCTTCCTACCAAAGTGATATATTCTACAGTTTTATGAACTTGAACTTGAATTTTGATAAATGATACTGCAATTCAATTTGAATAAAAGTGAATAATACTCAGAAAAAGTTTACAAAATACGATTTTTATGTATTATAAAAATATTGCATAATGGCAGAATAATAAAATTTTAGAAACCATATTGAAACACTTTATACTTAAAATATTTTTTGATTTTAAATCACTATCAAAAGCTTATAACTCGAAACATTAAAATAAAAAAAAAGCCAATACTTAGAAAAAAATACAAAAATTAAAAAAAAAACGATTGTACTTTAACTGAATTAAAAAAAAAAAAATGATACTTAGAAAAATGGGTACTTATTGGTTATAGGGACCATGAAGCCAAACACGGCCACACGTAGCGACCACGCCAAATTCTGGTTTATACTAGTTTGCTGATATTATAAATTGGGCTCATATCTCGCAGAATTTATGTGGCGAAGCATTACTGGTAGTGATAAATTTAATGAAATTTTATCAGCAATAGCTGAGCTTTGGCTGCCACAAATTTCAATGTAACACAATATTTTTTTGTTAAGTAAAGTTGATCAAACCCCATTATATATTAAATTTTAATCATTGTGTTTGTAGCGAATTTTTCGTATCGGATTGTATCGCCAATATTCTTGTTGGCGTCAACTGGGAAAAGTAGTTGCTAACCCATGGCTCCCATAACCGATAAGTACCGAAAAAAGATTGTACTTTAACTAAAATTAAGAAAAACAGAACTTAGAAAAAAGATTGTACTTTAACAAAATTTAAGAAAACACGATACTTAGAAAACACGTTTCATACTGCAGGTCAAAAATATCTATTAATATATCCATATTTTTAATTACATCCACACAGGAACACATCCAGCCACACACCTAGCTACAGTAAGCCTGTGGGTCTGTCGTGTGGTCTGGGTTTTTTCATACCGGAACACGTTTTCTTGAACATACACGTACATTCAACACTGGAACACATTTCACACTCCAATCCAATTAAATCGACAAAAATATATACTGAAAATGTGCATAAAATGTTGATGTACATGAATTATACGGAAAGTTTTAAATATTTATTCCAAAAATGTTTGTAGCAACAAATCTTTGCAAAATCGATCGAAAAAGATCTGTAAAAACAAAGGTCAATGAATTCGATCGTAAAAGGTCTGATGAAATACATAAAAGACTATTGAAATACTCCCTGCCTATTAAAATGCAGATTCCTAAAAAGTCGCATGCTGATTGGAATGAAAGTGTAACCCGGTGAATCGCGCCAACTTGGCGGACTTTCGTACTTTGAAAAAAGAAAAGTGGGGGTCTATTCTATCGATCAACCCACGTAATATTCATATGTATACATTTAATGGATTTGTGGGTTGAACTGGAAAATAGGTCCCCACTCATTTTTCAAAGTACGATTCCGCGCCAAGTTGGCGCGATTCATCGGGTTGCAATTTCATTTCGTATACTTCGCCAATTCTGGTAGCCCACGGCTTCTGGTAACCCACTGACATCCAATCAGCGCTCGGCTGTTTGGGAATCTGCATTTTAATAGGCAGTAATAGTCTTCTGTGTATTTCATCAGACCTTTTTCGATCGAATTCGTTGACTCTTGTTTTTACAGATCTTTTTCGATCGATTTGCAAAGATTTAAAGACGTATAAACTTTTTGGAATACATATTTAAAACATTCCTCGTAATTCATGGACATTAACATTTTACGCAAATTTTCAATAAATATGCAGGTTCCGGTGTTAAATGTACGTGTATGTTCAAGAAAACGTGCTGCGGTGTTGAATGTACGTGTATGTTCAAGAAAACGTGCTGCGGTGTTGAATGTACGTGTAAGAAAACGTGTTCCGGTGTGGATGTAATTAAAAATATGGATATCCGTTACATAAAGGTGAGTTCTTTTCTTTGTTCATCCTGTGTTTTGAAATTGTCTTTTGTATTTTTCAGTGTTTTTAAAATGGGTTTCTTAATTTTAAAGTATCGTTTTTTTCTTGATTTTTGTTAAAGTACAAACATTTTTCTATGTATCGTTTTCTCTGAATTAAGTTAAAGTACAAACTTTTTTCTAAGTATCGTTTTCTCTTGAATTTAGTTAAAGTACAAACGTTTTTCTAAGTTCTGTTTTTTCTTAAATTTCGTTAAAGTACAAACTTTTTTCTAAGTCCTGTTTTTTCTAAAATTTCGTTAAAGTACAAACTTTTTTCTAAGTATCGTTTTTCTTAAATTTTGTTAAAGTACAAACGTTTTTCTAAGTTCTGTTTTTTCTTAAATTTAGTTAAAGTACAATCTGCCATTACGCGATATTTTTATACGTCTGCCACTACGCAATATTTTTAAAATGCACAAAAATCGTATTTTGTAATATTTTTATGAGTATTATTCACCTTTATTTATATTCAATTGCAATATCATTTAACAAAATTCCAGTTCATAAAAGTATAGAATACGACGTCATTTTGGTAGGAGGAGCCTATTTTAAAACACGGGAAAATACGTCACTTCAGTTGGGAGGAGTCAATTTCAAAACACGGAGAAACGCGCCAACTTGGCGCAATTTTGTACTTAGAAAAATGAGTGGGAGTCTATTTTCTGGTTTTACCGATTTGTGCAAATGTTTAAGAAAATGTGTTTGGGGGGGGGGGGGGGGAGTGAATTAATTAAATTTGCAAATGGATTTGTGCGAATGTTTAAGAAAATGTGTTCATGTGGATGTATATGAAAATGTAGATAAAAGCAAATTTACATAAAGGTTGATTCTTTTATTTATTCATCTTGTGTTTTGAAATTGTCTTTTGTATTTTCCTGTGTTTTTAAAATGGTTCTCTTCTTTTATAAATTTCTTTAAATTACAATCATTTTTCTAGGTATAATTTTTTAAGAATTTTGTTAAAGTACAATCTTTTATCTGAGTATCATTTTTTTTTTTAATTTTGTTAAAAGTTCAACATTTTTTCAAAGTATCACTTTTCTTAAATTTCGTTATGGTCCAATCATTTTTCTAAGTATCGTTTTTCTTAAATTTTGTTAAAGTTCAGTCATATTTCAAGGTATCTTTTCTTGTAATTTCGGCAAAGTATCATAATGTATCGGTTTCTTTTTTGTAATTTTGGCAAAGTAATGTTCTTTTAAATTTTTCAAAGTTTCAAATTATAAGTTTTGAAATTGTTTTAAAATCACAAAATCTTTTAAGTGTTGTGTGTTTCAATATGTTTTCTAAAATTTTAAAAGTTTTTTATTCTGCAAAGTTATGTAATTTTTTTAGAATTTCGAAAAATCTTATTCGTAATCTTTTTTATCAGTGTTATTCACTTTTATTCAATTGAATTTTACTATCATTTACATAAAAAATTCTCATTCAGAAAATGGTAGTAGTGAGGAGGGGTCAATTTAAAAAAAAAACATGGAGAAACGTGCCAACTTGGCGCATTTTTGTACTCAGAAAAAACTGATTGGAGAGGCTATTCTATCATTCTACAGAGTTTTCTTGCCAACAGACATATAGTGATATCTTGCACATAATCAAAATACTCGCCAGCTTAAGACATGGGAAGTATTGGTTGTTTGACTTATGTTTACTGTATAATAAATTTATAAATAAGGATGTACGTAATACAGCTGTAAATTTTTAAATTATTATATAACATATCTACACAATTCTGCATAACATTAAGCAAGTTGAAAAAAAATATCACACATTTTGCAGCTGTCAACAACTGGCCATTAAACTTCATACACCTACCAGACAGTGGCTACTAACTAAAAATAGGAATTTTAAGCTTTAGCTTGGATGGCTGGTTGTAAGTGCCCATGTCATGTTTATTTTGTTTTGGATAACTTTGCTTTGTTTAGGTTTCTGTGGTTGAAGGAGTATATGAATATAAACCATTTTTAGAATGTGTTTTTTAAGCTCTACCCATCTTGGTGCGACAGAAAATTTAAATTCAATTCAGGTTTATTTGATATAATATTTCATTCAATATTTTAAGAAAACATCAACATTTCAACTTCAAGATCTACTTTAGTCTGGTTTACTTGATTAGAGGATATCAATGTTTTCATAAAATTTTTATTTTTCAATAGATAATATTCATTTAAACTTTTTTTTTCTTTTAAGCAATTTCAAGACCATTAAAATTTATAAAATTACTTTAAATTTTTGTTGAAAATTATGACTAAAATCCATCTCAAATAAAACTATTTTATATAAATTCGTAGTTGAGTATATGCGATTCAACAATTGGATCAAACTGCCAAAAACAGACTGGTACATTGCTGTAGAATTTGCATCAAAGAAATTATATTGTGTGAGAGAAGCTTACTAAAAGTTATATATATATATATATAAATTTAAATGTTCATGAAAAGTTTTGATTTGCAGATAATGTTGATAAAACGTTAGATTAAAATAAATTAAGAGTGATATTATTTCATTTGAGAAGATAATTGTAGATCAAAGATAATGAAATTGTTTACTTACTTTAAAAAGTATATTTGACCAGTAGCCGTTTTTGCTTTTTCCCATCCTGGAGGAAGCGGTAAACTATCTGTTATATCATAACTTTGTTGCCTTAAATGTTGATGTTGATTAGCATTATAAGTTTGTTGAAGTGATGCCGGAGAAGAGTGGGCTCTTGGATGATTAATTGGCAGACCACTTGGATGCTGAGGTGGCGGAGAACGAACTGTAACATTGTTATTGGTATTCTGAGTGCTATTATTATTATTTGGAGTCACCGGCTGTGGAGGAGGACTTGAATAGGTATTATCTGTGCTTGATTCACGACTGTGCGAAGCAGACTTGGATCCTCTCTCTGGTTGTTGGAAAAATGATGGGGGCAATTTTCGCATTCGCATAGGCTTGCCTTGATTACCTTGCATTTGATGGACTTGACTACTTTTAGGTTGCATAACTGCTTTGAAAAGATCATCCAAGTTTGTCTCACTGTCACTTCGTATCCTAACAATTTGATTAGGACCTTGTTTCTGTTCAATAATTTCCCGTGTTAGGGACATAGTCAACTTGATTATAAACAACCTTTTAAATAACAAGTAAAAAAGAACGGCGTTCTTAAATATAATAAATAAACGTAAAATAAAGAAAAAGTTAACGCAATCGACAATAACTACATTAGCTTCACAACCGAGTATGTTCTTGTGTTTAAAGATGTGTACAACCGGAATGAGTGTTATGCAAATGTGAATGACTTGCATGGATGGATTTAAAATACTTCTTTGTTGCAAAGATAAAAAGTGCAATACAAAAGCTTTCATTAAGGGAAATATTAGGATCATAAGATGTTGAATATATAATTAGAATAAAATCCACCATTGAATCTATTTTATTGTTCAAGTTTTGATGAAACAAAGATTTGTCTTTTTAAAAACCAAGACCGCTGTCTTTCTTCTCATTTGATTGGATAAAATTCTTCATAACCTGGCATCTTTTACGCGTTAAGTTTAAAGGAGCCATATCCTCTGAGTTTTAGCTCCTTGGAGCGTAATGTAATGTAAAGTTTAAAGGTGTTTTGTTTACATGTTTCTGTACAAAATCAGAATTTATATGATTCTCACTCGTGCTTAGGGTAAGGAGATGTGGAGGCCGTGATGGAAGGTGGTTGCTCGCTGCGGCGTCTGCTCTTTTTGGTTTTCGTAGTGCGTGTTGGTGTCCTTTAGTAGGTGCTTGTGGTTTGTGTTTGTGTAACTCAAGTGTAGTTTTCCCCCTAAGGTGAAGGGGTTGTTGGCTTGTGTGCCTGGTTTCTTTCTTTTTTGCTTTTTCGGTTTTCCTTGCGTCGAGCGTACGCAAGGGCGGCATCTCGGGTGCCTACGTGGCTCGGAGGACTGCTTCGACTACGTCTTCAGACTATTTTCAAGAGTGGCGAAGGCAGTGGAGGCTACCCATACGGGTAGCGTTTCTTTTCCTGGGGTAAGCTCTTCTTTTAGTACGAATACAACGAATTTGAATGAAAAAATGAACATGTATGATCCTCTCCTATACACAAACCAAGCCTCTCAAACTGAACAGCTCTCGTCAGCTGTCAAGCATGGTGTTCAGGCCATATCTCTAGTCATAGAAGCTATCGACGGAGCGATACCCAGATCTCATCCTAAACAACTAAAAACTAATCTCATGGCCGTACTCGGAGCCACTGATGTATTGTCCCAAATGCAACTCACTCGAACCAACAAACTTCTTGTGCAAACCACTCAGTTGGAAGCAGCTAACAAACTGTTGGAAATGAAATCCCTGCTATCTGTCCCAACAAAAACATCGTTACAATTTGACTGCATCACATCCCGTTTTTTATTGTTTAACATAAGCATGGAGGTCACGTGTTCGGACATAGCAGAAGAACTCGCGGAAGGGGGATTTGAAGTGAAAGAAGTCCGTCGGTTCTCAAAATTTTCAGGGGGAGTCCGCCAGCCCACTTCGACAGTTTTGGTAACCATCCTAGGAACCCAGTTA